>JARQAB010000034.1:3735867-3921974 GCA_036172955.1 Meloidogyne arenaria
ATTTTTACTAGAGGCATATTAATATATTTAAATATTTTTTTTTCTTTATTTGGCCACCTTTTTTTTCTAATTTTTTTCCTCAATTTCCTTTATTTCCTTCGTTTTTTTCACTCGAAGCTTTTTTTTTGTCCATTTTTACTTACTTTTATTTTTTACATGCGTGTGGTCTTCTACTAGTTACTACTTCCTACTTGCTTACTACACACTAACCTTTTTATAGTGTTTGTAACAGCTAGTTTTTCTATGTGTAACCCCCCAAGTATTTATAAATGTTTTGTGTGTGTTTGTGAGATGTTTTATTTTAATTCTGGGTGTTTTGTTTCCAAACAATTCTAATTTGTTTCCCCTATTTGTTTTTAAAAAATTCTGATTTTTTCCAACTTGTTTACCAATAATTCTGATTTTTCCCCAACAAATTCTGATTCTTTCTAATTTGTTTTCCACAAACATTCTGAATTTGTTTGTAAAATATTCTGATTTTTATTAATTTATTTTTACCAACAAAAACATAATTTAATTTAATTATTTGTTTCTTCTTTACAACTTTTATTTCTTTTAAAATTCTATACCAGTAATTTTTTTTTAAAAAATCCTTTTCCCCGCTCTCGATATGCACTTTTTGCTTCATCTATTTTTTAGATATACTACTACTTACCTAGCTAGTTTTTTTAACTCAAAAATATATTTTTATAAAAGAGTTGTGTATGTTTACACTTTTTTGACACTATTTGGGTGGTCTTTTTTGTTTTTGAGAGGGAAAAAATATTTTTTTCCCTCCTCTATTATTTAAAAAACTTCCTTTTTTGTGTGTGAATATGGTATATTAATAGAGTAGTTTTTTTTGTTTAAAAAATAATTTTTTTTAATGTTTGTTTAGTTGAAAAAATTTTTGTTTGTGGTGAGCTTTTTGCTTCAGCTTTTTGCTTCAAACTTTTAAGTTTTAATTTATTTTGAGAAAAATATAAACTTTGTTTTACAATTGTGTTTTACAGTGTTGTTTGTTTTAATGTTTGGTTATTTTTCTTGTTTGTTTTATTCAATGTTTGTTTATTCAAAAATGTTTTGTTTATGAGATGTTTATGAGACAATTTTTCTGTTTTTTTTTTCTAGGATATTTAAATGTTTTCAAGTTTTGTTGTCTCAAACAATCCATCATTCTTCTCCTAACTTTGTACTTGTTGTTGAATTCTTTTTTTGTTTGTTAAAAAACAGCTTGGTATTAATAACCAGTTTTTTTTTCAAGCTTTTCCCCCAATTTTTATTTTTCTTTTATTTTTCCTTTTTTTTATTTTTCCATCCATCAAAAAAAAATTTTTTTTCAATTCTTTTCTTCAAAAATTGTAAAAAGAAAAAACGGCTGAAATGGATTTTTTGATTTTTCTTTTATTTTTTTAAGAGCGGCTTTTCGGTTAAAAAAATGAGGGCATCCGTTCCTATTTTTGTTAAATTTGCGACGCGAAAAAAAAAATATAAAAAAAATGAATTAGTACACTTAATTTGTTGAGAAAAAAAAAGCTGTAAAAGAGGAAGTGGAAAAAGCAGGTCAACCACAAATAAAAACACAGACAAGTTTTGTTCTTGTGTGTTTTTATTTTCTAGAGGATGTTGTGATGTTTTTATTTTTGTTTTTATGATATTTTCTTGTGTTTTTCTGGTTTTCAAGTATATGTTTGGGTGCTTGTTTGGTTTCGATGTTTTGCTTAAAACTAGACGAGTTTTTCTGGTCGTGTTTTTATTAAATTCTGATTTTTAAAATTAAATTCTGGTTTTTGAATTAAATTCTGATCTTGTTTTTATCAAACTCTGGTTTTGTTTTTATTAAATTCTGATTTATTTTCTCTTTTTCTCTGTCGTGTGTTTTTAATTGTTTTATAACTGTCTATTTATTTCAAGTCTAGACTTATAAATATTTACTATTAGTGGACTTTAGTCTTAAAATAGTGGACATTTCTATTCTCGACACTCACACATGACCACTACACACACAATTTTATTTATTTTTTAGTAATTTTTTCCTCCCAATTTTTTCTCTCCTCTCTATTTTTTTCTTCCCTCCTCACATCTTCCCTCATTCGTAAAAAACAAACAACAGCAACCGCCGGCTGGCACCAATATATAAAATAAAAGTAAAAAAGCGCAAGCGAACGAGTCTCTATATTTTTTATATTTTTTTAGTAAAAAAAATATTTTTTAAAAAGAGTGAAAATAAATTGTTTTTATGAAGCTGAAGTTAAAAAAAATTTTTTTAATTAAAATTCTTTATATTTGGAGGGGAAAGGGAGGGGGGTTGTGGGAGGGTGTTGTTGAGGTTTTATTTGGGGTTGAGGTTTTATTTTATAACCACTAACTAACCACGAACGTGTCTCTCTTTTTACTTTAATAATAATAATAATTTTATTTTTTCCTCCTCTGCTGCCAGCCTTGATAAAAATATATAAATAAATGTCTTGTGTCGCGCACACATATATTTACAAAAAAGGAGGGGAAATAACAACAACTTCCCCCTTTTCCTTCTCTTAATTTTTTTCCTTTCATTGAAGCTTTCTTCTCCAATTTACCGTAGTTTTTTTTTTGAAAATATATTAGTGGTTGGGTGTTTATCACCCCGTTACACTTACCCCCACTACCCCTTACTGCTACACGACTTTAATTATTTTTTTTTGTTTGTGTGCCCCCAATAATTTTTTAGATAAATATTTTTTTAAGTTTGCCTTTTTTTGTTTGTTCAAGCACTTTTTTTTTGTTAAATTGTGAATTTTTAAAAATATTTTATCTTTGAGGTACTTGGTAGCTTTTAAAAAATTTATCTGTCTCTCTATTGCCGCTTGTATTTTCTTTTGTATTTTCTTTTTGTATTTCTTTTTGTATTTAAACTTTTTCTCTTTTGTATTTTTTTCAATTTGTTCTACAATTTATTTTTACAATTTGTATTTTTAATCCAACTTGTTTTTCATCTTGTTTTTATTGAATGTTGTTCGGATATTTTTTCAACTTGTTTTTCGACTTGTTTTACAACTTCCTTTTAATTCAACTTGTTTTACAACTCTCTTTTATTTGTTTTAAACACTTTTTCCAACATGTTTTACAATTTGTATTTTCTTCTGTAGTTTTTGTTTTCGTTGCATCTAATTACCCTACTACTTAATACTAATCTTTTGACCAAAAACTAAAGTTTATCTTTCTTTTTTGAAAAATTAATTTTTGAACTATTTTCATAGCATCAAATGTTTTTTAAATACACTAATTTATCAACAGTTGGAAGGGTTTTTTTTCTAAATATTTTTACGTTTCTCTTTTTTTTTTAATTTTTTGCGGAGAAGAAAATTTTTTGTGGAGATTAAAAAAAATTCAAAAATCGTTTTTTTTCTCCTGTTGATTTCAACTTGAATTTCTAGGATTTTTAAAGAATCTACAAGAAAAAAATTTGTATTTGACAACTAAGACCCGTTATTTACTCATAACCTAGAGCTCTCTTGATTCCTCAGTTGAAAGCAACATGGAATCATTCAGAGGAGAAAATTAACAAAATCCACAAGTACAACTCTGTTTAATTACAAAAAATAAACGTCTTGTATACCAGTCTAAATTTATTAATTTTCTATTTAATTTTTATATTTTTTTTTCTTTTAAAAATTTTTTCATTCTATGGTCTATCTTTTCTCTTTTGCTATATTTTTAGATTTATTAAAAGCAAAAATTTATCAATTTTTGCGTTAATATATTCGCAAAATTTTTCATTTTTTTTCTTGCTTCACATATTAAAACTGATAAAAAAAATATATAAAACTGGTTGTGTGATTAGAAAATTATTTTTAAAATAAAAAAAATATTTGGGGGGAAAATATATATTTTCTTTTTTAAAGAAAAGTGATTTGGAGAGAAGGGGGAAGTGGGGGGGGGGGGAGGGAGAAGAGAGGAGGGAGGTGAAGGGGTAGAGGGGAGGGAGGGGGGAAGGGAGGGATTGCTTTTTGTTGCTTGCTTTCTTTACTTAATTTTATTAGTTATTTTTTTTCTAAATTATCATTTTTTGGTTTTAAAGACATACGAAAAAAAAAGAAGTTTTTTTGTGGTGCGGAAGTATAAGAGAGAAAAATTTTTTGAGGAGGCTTTAGATTAAAGATTAGAGAGAATTAAATTTTTTTTTATTGTTATTGAGAGAGGATAACATATAGAGTATTGTAAAAATTAGTAAATCAAGAAAAAAACATTTTGACTCAAAAAAAATTTTTTTTTGAAAGTCTTGAATTTTCTCGGGTTTTAGGTTTTATTTGGGGGTCACTTTAGTACGTGGGTGCCGGAGTTAATATACAAATGTTATACCATTCGAAAGAGCTAGTTGAGCTGAGTCGAATGCCACCAGTTTTAGCTCTAGGAAAAATTTTTGAACCGAGATACAGTCGATTGAAAATCGAAAAACCATAGGGGGGACCAAGCACTTTTTTGGGGTGAAAAATTCGAAAATGCAAATTATACCTCATTCGAAAGAGTTCATCGAGCTGAGTCGAATGACACCAAAATCAACGAAATCTGACTTGATTTGGCCGAGTTACAGACCCCTGAAATTTGAAAATTTTCGGGGTCAAAAAATTCAAATATGCAAATAATACCTCATTCGAAAGAGCTCGACGATCTGAGTCGAATGACACCAAAATCACCGTGATTGAACAAGATGAGACAAAGTTATGACACAAAAAACTCTAAACCTATGGAGCGTCGGCGAGGCGCTTGTGCAAAACCCCGCGCTTCGCGCGGGGTTTTGCGGCACGCGCCTCGCGGGGAGTCTACGGGCGCTGGGTCTGGGCTAGTAACATAAACCTATTCCTATCTCCCTTGCTCTGGACGTATTTGGGGTCTCCGTAGCAGCAAAAACCTCCACAAATGCCATAGGTAAGGAGCTAAAAGAAAGGATCATAACTTTGTCAAATCAAGTCAGATTTCGTTGATTTTGGTGTCATTCGACTCAGCTCGATGAGCTCTTTCGAATGAGGTATAATTTGCATTTTCGAATTTTTCACCCCAAAAAAGTGCTTGGTCCCCCCTATGGTTTTTCGATTTTCAATCGACTGTATCTCGGTTCAAAAATTTTTCCTAGAGCTAAAACTGGTGGCATTCGACTCAGCTCAACTAGCTCTTTCGAATGGTATAACATTTGTATATTAACTCCGGCACCCACGTACTAAAGTACAGCCTTTATTTGTTTTAGACTTTTGCTTTTCGACTATTTTTTCGAAATTTTTTAACATATTTTATTAAATAATTTTTTTTTAAATTTTGGTACAATTAAAAATGTCATAAGGAAAGTATATATTTTTTAATTTTTTTTTAAAGAAAAGGGGTAATAAAAATTTTAAAACATTTTATTAGTGTCATACATATATAAACATTTTTATTTATAAACACCCAACAAGGCAACAAAAATAAATTTGTGTGTTTGTTGTTTTTATTGGTGTTTTTACATGAACAAATGTGTATGTGTGTTTCCCTCTATTTTAAAATGTTTCTCTCTCTCTTTCTCTTTGTATTTTTTGTGTTTTTTTTTTATTTAAATTTAAACTTTTGAAACTCCGCCTACTTTTCTACCTCTTTAAATATTTTTTACTTCCTTGACTATTTTTTCATTAAAAATTTTTTTAATTTATTTATTAAAAATGTTTTAAAATTTAGTTAAGCACTAGAGTATTTTTTGGCTTAATTTTTCTTGTATTTTTTTTGTTAATTTTGTTTCTAGTTTTTGTATTTTTAGGGTTTTTTAAAATTAGAACAACAAAAACAATTAAGTTTATATGTGTTTTTGTATTTGTTTTCTTGTTGTTTTAATTTTATGTTTTAATTGTTCTTGTTTTTGTGTTTTACTTGTTTCTGTTTGTTTTTCTTTGTTCTTGTTTTATTTTGTGTTTTTGTTGTTTTGATTTGTTGCTTGTTTTTGTCTTGTTGCTATTGTTTTTGTTTTAATCTGTTGTTATTTGTTGTTTTGTGTTTTTGTTTTTCTTGCTGTTTTAATTGTTTTTGTTTTAGTTGTTGTTTTTGCTGCTAAGTTTAGCAGCGCCGAAATGGCATGATTTTTCTGTTTGTGTGGACAAAAATGTCTCTATAATTTTTTTTGATAAATTTTGATTAAAAAATATTGCGAATTTTATTATCTATATATTTATTAATTAATCTTTTCTTTCTTTCTATTTTTTTAAAAATATATTTTGTCAATTTTTTTGTTTTCTTAAATCAAAAACCAACCAATCGCCCACCACTTGTGTGTGTATATATCGGCTGCTCTACACACACACGCCTCTTTTTTTCCTTCATATATAAATTTTTTTTTAAATTTCTCCTTTTTTCATTTCTTGTTTCTTTTTATTCGCTCTATCAACATTTATAAATATTTTTTAATTGTTTAAAATTTATCTTTTAGTTTATCTATTTTTTTTTTAAATTTTTTTAATAGATTGAAAATTTAATTTTTGATTTTTGTGTTGTTTTGTTAAATTCTTTTTCCATTTTATTTTTATATTTATTTTTTTTCGCAATTTTAGTGTATTTTTAAGTTTTTAATTTGCAACAAAAATAGGTATTTTTTTAATAGGTTGGTGAGAGTGGAGGTTCTTTTGTACTGAACTCTGTTGTTACTTTAAAATTTAAAAATGGGGAAAATTAAATTGTGATTTAAAATATAAAAAAAAGATTGTAAAGAAAGGGATTTTGAAGAAAAAAATTTTTTTTTGGTTAATTTTTATAAAATATATTTTTTTATTTTTATCATCAATCTTCTCCTTTTTCATTTTATTCTTTTTACCTTATTAAACCAATGAAAAAAAGGGACGAAAAAGTTAAGAGATTGTTGCACACCCCTCTAAAAAATTATTTTTTTTCCTCCAATAAAAAATTTTTTTTTCTTCATATTTTTTGTATACGGTCTTTTGGGCGAAGATATAGGGAAGAAGATATCTAAAGAAGAAAAAAAATTTTTTTAAGAAATAAAAAGAAAAAAAAAGGAATTTTTTCCAAGGACAAACAAAAATAAAAATGACAGAGAGAAAAGAGAGCCACTTGTTTTTTTAAAAAAAATTTCTGTCACAAAATCTTTTAGTGATTTGACGAAAAATAAAGCGACGATTGCTAGCTATATTGATGACTATAATTTATAAAAAGTTTGGGAAAAAATGTTTTTAGGTTTAAAATATACTTTAAGTTCAAGCTTAATTTTGGAATTGTATTTTTATTAGTTGGATGTTTTTGTGTTTTGTTTTTATTTTCTTTGTTTTGAATGTTTTTCTGTTTTTGTTTGTAATTTATGATCAAGCTTAATTTTTGGCAAATGTATTTTCGTTAGTTGGGTGTTTTTGTGTTTTTTGTATTTTAAGTTCAAGCTTAAGTTTTTAGAAATGTGTTTTGTTATTTGGATGTTTTTGTGTTTTTTTGTTTTAATTTTATTTTGAACGTTTTTAGTTTTATTTGTTTGTATTTTAATTCCATAATGTTTCTGTTTGTGTGTTTGTGTTTGTTTTGAATATT
This sequence comes from Meloidogyne arenaria, assembly GCA_036172955.1. Taxonomy (NCBI): domain Eukaryota; kingdom Metazoa; phylum Nematoda; class Chromadorea; order Rhabditida; family Meloidogynidae; genus Meloidogyne; species Meloidogyne arenaria. The sequence continues at coordinate 3,743,374 of JARQAB010000034.1, forward strand.
TTTCAGATTTTGTTTCTGTTTGCATTTTTTTTCAAATTTTTGTTGATATGGCAGAATGACCATGAAGAGGGTAAAAATAAATAAATTGACCTTGATTAAGCGATTACATTAAAAATACCATATACATTTATAATTAAAAAAAATGCGCGAAAGAACAAATTATCATTAAATAAAATTTTTGATCAAGGTTGTATTTCGTATCATAAATATACTATTTATTTTTTAGTTTAGTGACTGTTTTATTTTACTATAAAACATTAATCAAAACTTGTGTGTTTTTTCTCCATTGGTATTTTCTTTTTTAGTTTGTTAGTTAGCCGAACATTTTGTATTTTCTTTTAAAAACACTCAAACACGAAACACATCTTTTGTATTTGTTCATAAAAATATGCTAAACTTTAATTTTCCGGAAAACACACAAACAAACATCCACACCTAATAAAAGAGAAACATTTTTTCATTTAATTTAAACATTGTTTTTATTTTACCCAATGTTTTTTGACAATTTTTATAACTCTACTCAAATTTTCAATTTTATTTTTTTCCTATCTTTTCTTAAAATTTTTTTTTGGAATATCTGAATTCCTAAGAAAACAAGCACAAACACAAAAAAATTTTTTTAACCTAGTACAATTCAGCTGTTGTACTTTTAAAAATTTTTTATTTTTAAGATTTTCTATTTTTTCTTTTATTTTTTAACAGTAAGATAAAGGAATATTTGGCATTGTAAATGTCATTTTAATAAATTTTTTATTTATTTTTTCTTTATTTCGTGTAAATATAAGAATTTTTGATTTTAATATGCGCTCTTCTAGAATTTTTTTAAATTCATATTATTTTTTAAATTAATGAGTAAAATTCCTATTAAATTAAAAAATAAAAAAATATAGAGAGAAGAAAGTCATCAAATTAAAAAAAACAAAAACTTTTCTTAAAAATGTTTCCCCATTCGCTGCTTCAGGCCGCTTCTTCTTTTGCTGCTAACAACACATGTTCGGTACCACAATCAGGTTCGTCATCATCCTCTTCATCTGAATCTCCAAGGTCACAACATCATCAACAACATCACCATCAACAACAGCAACATCATCATAATAATAAACAAAGGCAGCAAGCAATGTCTGCTGCTGAAGCTTTGCAAGCACAACTTTTGGAGCATCAACAACAGCAACAGGTTTGTTGTTGTTAATGTTTTAATCAAATCATGATCTAAGTGTTTTTGTAATATTTCTAATGGTTGTTTTATGTTTATGAATAAATTTATTAAACATCCAAAACATCATTAAAACATGTTTCTAAACAAGTGTCAAAAACATTCTTCCAAACAAGCATTGAAAAAACATTTTTATATAAACATTACTTTAAACGTTTTTCTAAACAAAGTTAAAAACATTATGGACAAACATCAAAACATGTTTCCAAACAGTTTTTAGCAACTTGCTGCAGCAACACAAACAAAAACACAAACATAATCAAAACATTCTTTTTAAACAAACAAATAATTTTATTTTTTAGCAACTTGCTGCAGCAGTTGGACAATTGAGTGGAGGTAGCAGTGTTATTAGTAGCAGTATCGGTCAATCAGCATCTTCTGTTGACGAAGCCGTTGTTTGTAGTTCTTCTGGTACAGGTGGTGGTGGCGGTGGTGGAAATCAAAGAGAACCAAAACCATTTAAATGTCCTCATTGTCCAAAAGCTTTTGCTAATAATTCTTATCTGAGTCAACATATGCGAATTCATTTGGGTATTCGAGCTTTTGGTCCATGCCAATTTTGTGGAAAGAAGGTTAATTGTTTAAATTTTTATTGCTTAAAAAATTTTTTTCTTTAAGTTTACACAACTTTCTCATTTACAACAACATATACGTACACATACTGGCGAAAAACCTTATAAATGTAAATATGCTAATTGTGAGAAGGCATTTTCTCAAGTTTGTTTTGATTGTTTTTATTACTAAACAATGTTTGTTTGGTTGTTTTAATTTAAAAACAAGTTGAAGCAAAACAAACAAAACATGTTTTGTTTAGGTTTTTGTTTTACAATTATTCTACTAAACAAAGTTGTTTTCAAAGTTTATATTACAATCAACTTGTTTGAAACAAGTGTTAACAAAACAAACATACAAAACATATAAACAAGAAACAAACAACCTAAACTTAAATTTAAAACAAGTTGTTTATCTTTAAATATAAACAATCGTGTTTTGTTCGTTTACAATTAATTTAAAAACTTGTTTAAATAAACTTCAAAATAACCCTCTTGTTTTTTTAAACAACTTAAACATTGTTGTTTTCAAACAATGTTTTTAAGTTTTACAATTAATAATTTTTTTAGTTATCAAATTTACAATCCCATTCTCGTTGTCATCAATCTGATAGGCCATACAAGTGTAACAGGTTTTAAATGTTTTACAAACATAACTTTAAAATATTATTTTAAAGTTGTTACAAATGTTTTGCTGACGAACAAACACTTCTTGAACATATTCCACGACATAAGGAGAGCAAGCACCTCAAGGCAAGTTCGAAGGTGAATAATATGAAAATATATAAATATAAAATTTTTTTTTAATTTTTAAAAATACTTTGGGAAAATTTTTTTCGAATTTTATTAAAAAAATTTTTTTTTTTTTTCTAAAGGTTCACATTTGCCCTTTTTGTGGAAAATCCTATTCACAAGCCCTTTATCTTGACAAACACATGACTAAACATACTGATCGTAGGAGTGATATGCGATTTCCGTTTGTTTTTAAAAAAATTTTTTGATTAAAAAAATTTTTTTCTTAAAGAAAAAACGTTGGAAATGTTGGTTATTGTTCATCTTCAAATGGTTCTACTACAGCCGCTGCTGCGCAGCAATTGGCGGCTGCTGCAGGGAATGCTGCAATGATGGCTGTTTCTGGTTTAGATTCTGCTTTTGATCCTTTTGATGGGCTAGGACAACATTTGGGTCAATTAGGTTGTGGTAGTGGTGGAAATCAAAATAATAATAGCACTGCAAATGCTGCTGATCAACAACAACAGCAACAACAAGATTTTTCGATTAGTAAGCAGTTTTGCTTCAGATTTTTGCTTCAGAAAATTTTTTTTTGCTTCAAAAAAAAATTTTTTTGCTTCAAAAAAAAATTTTTTTGCTTCAGAAAAATTTTTTTTTGCTTTAAAAATTTTTTTTGCTTCAAAAAATTTTTTTAATTTTTTAAGTAGCCGAGCAATTCCAAATGGCAGCAGCTAATGCAATGCAGCAACAACATTCTGCTCAACAACAACAACAATCTCAGCAACAGCAACAACAACAATTAGCAGCAAGTACAGCAGCAGCTTTAAGTTCATATGGATGCTATCCATTTTCAGGAGGTACTAGTAGTAGTAGTAGTGGTGGAAATGCTGGGAACGGTGGGTGGTAAGAAAACAGTTGTTTTGGGGGCTTTCTTTAAGAGAATTTAAAAAAAGGAACAGAATCTTCTGAATTGGAAAAAAGATTTTTTAAGGAGAAGCTGGGTGGGGAGAAGGGTTGTTTCATTTTTTAGAATTAAGAAAAATTCAAAAATTTTTCAAAAAATTTTTTTTCCAAATTTTCAAAATTTTTTCATTATTTTTGCTTCAAGTCCCTGTTATGTTTAGAGAAAATTCTGTTTTCTTTTTTTTCTTAATTTTCTGTTTCCAAAAATATATTTCCAAAAAAATCTCTTCTCTTTACTATCCCCTTTCCTTTACTCAATCTTAATTAAAAAAATTTTTTTTCTACACTTAGGAAACTCAGGTAGCGCCTCAAATAATAATGGAGCAATGGCAACAGCAAACGTTGTTAATCAAATGTCAATAGGAAATTCTGCTTTAAATTTTTTTCAACGTTCATTTCAACAAATTGAAGGAAATGCTGCTGCTTCTTCTATTGCTGCTGCTAGAGGGTAAAAAGAATTTTTTTTTGAAATATTTTTTTTGAAAATTTTTTTGAAATTTTTTTTGAAAATTTTTAAAAATTTTTTTGAAAATTTTGAACCTTAAAAAAATTTTTTAAATTTTTTTTGAAAATTTTTTGAAAATTTTTTTGAACCTAAAAAAAATTTTTTTTAATTAAAGATTCAACATGATTACCCCATTAGAAAATATTAAACATTTTAATAGTAGTCAACAACAACAGGGGGGTAGTAGTAGTGGTAGTGGAGGAGGTAATAGTGGTCACCAATCATCTAATAATAATAGCAACAATTTTTAAATACAATTTTTAGATGAGAGAGAAACATTTTAGAAAAAAAAGTTTATACTTAAAAAATTTATTTAAAAATTTACACTTTATTTGCCCAATTTTCTTGCCTACAAAAAATCCTTAAGTTGCAAAAAAAATTATTAAAATTAAAATTAATAATTTTGGCCAGTTTTTTTTAAACACTCTCACCTCCTTCCAAAAAAATTTTTATATTATTACGCGTAGCTCTTTTTTTTCTTCTCAATATATTTTTACACTTCTATTTTATTATTTTAAAATTTTTTCATTATCTTTTTTTATTTATCCGTCCACCAAAATGTTTGTGTGTCATTTTTAGATTTTTATTTATTATTATTTTTTAGACTTGATTAACTGATTTGGACATTCTCCCATTTTTCTTTCCTTGATATTTCTTTTTTTTGTAATTTTTTTTAATAAAGGTGGCTTCTCTCAAAACTTCTTTTCCATCACTCTCGGTCGGTCTCTCTTAAAAAAACTTCTTTTTTCTTTTTTATTTGCCACAAAAAGCATTGTTTCAATTGTTTTTCGTAAAATTACATTGATATGTTTATTTTAATATTTACTCTATTATCTCTGCTAACCTCTCTCTTCATTCCCAACTCTATATATAATGTTGCTTGTGTTTTACTTTTAAAATTGTTTTTAATTTTCCGGAAAATACATGTGTTTTGTAAAAACATTTTTAAAAACATGTTTAACAGCATGTTTTTGTATTTTTCCATAAACATTCAAACAAACCATTTGTAAAAACATCTTTGTTTTTTCCCGAAAAACACATCCGGAAAATACATGTTTCAAAAACATTTATTAGAAAAACATTTCTAAAAACATGTTTTTGTATTTTCCGTAATCATACAACAAACAAAACACTTTTTTGTATTTTCCGGAAAACACACATTTTCCTTTAAAAACTCAACATTAATTATAAATGAATATTAAAAATAAAGTTTTTCTTTTGTATTTTTCATTTTTCAAATTTGTATTTTTTCAATTCTTCTTTTTCCTGTTAATTTTATTATATTTTATTCTCTTTTATGTACGCCCATTATTATTTAATATTTAATTGCGCAACATGTTTTACCTTTTATTTTATTTTTTTTTGTTTTCCGCCATTTTAATGTTTTTTTTTATTATTAAAGATTAAATAGAGAAAAAAATTTTTTTTAATTTTAATTAATTTAATTAATTTTAATTAATGATATATAAAAGAAATATTTTATAAAATATTATTTTTTAATAGATTAATTAATAAAAATAATAATATTGTTGCAAGCAGAATTTTGTTGGGAATTGTTTTGATGGATATGGAACCTGATGTTTGGGTGTTGCATCGGTCGCCTAGACAGCTGCAGGCCTGTTGTGAATTTAAAATTTTTTTTCAAAAAAATTTTCAAAAATTTTCAAAAATTTTTAAAAAAATTTTTTAAAAATTTTTTTAAAATTCACGAAGTGGCACAATGTGATGGGCAAAAAATTTTTTTTTACCAAAATTGGTTGAGAATCCATCAGACCCCCAGCCTCACTACCACCACCAACTGAAGAAGAAGATCCAATTCCTCCATGAAAATGTTCAACAGATCTTCCACCAATTTTATTATTTGAAGAAAGCCGGAATAATTCAGAAGCTAAAACTTCCCGGCACATATCAAATTCAGCAAAAAAAGCAATTGTTCTATTAATATAGCCATGCCTAGATAATGAATGGGCACATCCTCTCATCCATAAACGTTTTCCTGTTTTCCTGCCTGGAAATTTGGGAAAAAAATTTTTGAAAATTTTTTGAAAAATTTTTTTGAAATTTCCGAAATTTTCCGAAAATTTCGAAAAAATTAAAAAAAAATTTTTTTTGAAAATTTTGGAAAATTTTTTAAAAAATTTTTCAGAAAATTTCTAAAATTTTCTGAAATTTTCCTGAAATTTTTTTTCAAAAAAAATTATTTTCCCCTACCCATAATAACAAATTCTTGGGCTAATGAAAGACAAATTCCTCGACATGGAACTAGTCCAATTCCATATGTATTCATTGGTTGTTCATCACATTGTGCAGTAAAATTGCGTGGCTCAAAAAAGAAACTTGAAAGAAATTTTTAAAAAATTTTTTGTAGAAAAATTAATTTAACAAACTTTCCTAGATCGCCTTCCTTGAATAATTGTTCATAGACGGCGGACATGCAACTAGATGGGGAGGGGAGATAAGTTAATTTTTTTAATTTTAACAGCTGAACCTTATTTTTAGAAACCTAGGGGGGCTGTTTAGTAGAGCTACTTAAGCGATAATACCCCCAATTTAATGTACACCTCATTATAAGGTTGGGTGGGGGTATTTAAAAATGAGGTTCAACTGTTAGAAAAAATTTTTTTTATTAAAAATTTAATTACGAATAGCATCGGTTATGCCTCTGTGTTTGATGAGCTGCTGCTAGTAAAAGTGCTGCTGATGCGCCACCACTTCTGGAAGAACCACCACCACCTCCCATGGCGGTGGGCTCGTTGCGGCGATGGAAAAAAAGGGTGGGGGCTCCAAGGGAAGTTTCTTCTAGAAATTTTTTTTGATTTTTTAAAATATTTTTTAAAGAAATACCAGATAAGGTGTTAGTTATTGAGAAGGCAAAAATTATATAAAATAATAAAAATAATCTGTCGGTAATTAAGGAAAATAATAATAGGGAAGAGATAATAGGCTTATTAATTTTGTTGTTATTAATATTGTTTAATTGTGAAACAAACAATGTTTTAATAATTAAATGTGTTTGTTTAAGAAAATGTTTTAAATAATGTTTGTTTGGGGAAATGTTGTGTAAATAATGTTTTTGTTTTTGTTTCTGTTGTTGTTTTTGTTGTTGAAGCATTGATGTTTCCCATCAAAATTGATAGGAATGTTTTTAAAGATTACAAAACATTTTGTGTTTTTCTGAAACGTATTTTTCTTTAAATGTTTTTCTGAATGTTTGTGTTTTCCAGAATTTATTGTTGTGTGTTTTTTGTTTTTCTGATTGTTTGTGTTTTCTGAACTTGAATATTTATCTCAATTGTGTTTTCCGGAATTTTTGTGTCTTCCTGAATTTATTGGTGTGTTTAATGTTTTTAAATAAGCTGGAAAAATACTGAAAAATACAATGTTTGTTTGTAATATTAAATTTTAGGTTTATTTATAAAGGTTTTTTCGGCATTTTTTAAGGTCATTTATCAAGCTAACTACTAGTTATTTATAACAGGAAAGAAAAATTGAAGGAAGAAAATTTTATTTATTTTTTTTTGAAAAATTAAGGAATGTAAGTAAAAGTAAAAAGCAGAAAAAAATATTATTTTGAATGAATGTGCTTTTAATTGGAAGGAAAAAATTTTTTTCTTGTATAATTTTGAAGCAGAAGCAAAAAAAACTTTATTACTAAAAAAATATTTTTTTGCTTCAGGTAAAAATATTTTTTATATTATTTTTCAAAAAAAACAAGAAGCAAGCTTTTATATACCTAAAAGTAAAAATTGGCAAAGGTAAAAAAAATAAATAAGTGAAATTGAGAGTAGGTATATTACATATTATTTATGAACAAGGTAAACACTAAGAAAGAAAATTTTATTAGCAAAAAAAGATGAAGCATAAGGAAAAGAATATTTATTTAAGGAAGGATCAAATATCTCTTTATTCCAAACACACCAGTCGTCAGTTTTTTCCCATTTTTAGGATGAAGGAAAAAATTTTTTTTGAGAAAAAATATAGTTAAGGATAAAGGAATGAAGCAATTTGATTGAGAAAAAAAATTAAAAAAATTTTTTTAGAAATTTTTTGAAGGAATATTCGTGACAAATAACGCGTCGTCGATTTTTGGCACATTTTGTGTGTCTTTTTAAAGAAAAAATAAAGAAAGATTTTTGAACTGATGAGAGGGAAGACACACTTAAAATAAATATAAACATTTAAAAAAGCTTTTTGCTAATAGTTGGTATTTGGCAAATTTATAAGTGCCTGGAAATTTTGGAAAGAAAAGTTTTGTAGAGGGGAGAGACTCTTGAGAAGTTTTGCAATAAATATATTTTTAAGGGGATTATAAAAACATTGTATTTTTGGAATGTTTTAAACAAAAGAAACAATAGGGAAAGAGAAAAATTTAAAAGTTGATTTGTAAAATGTTTGATGAAAATAAAACATGTTTTTGAAAAGGTTTTATACAATTGTAAAACATGTTCCGGAATTTGTAAAATGTTTTCCGGAAATTATTATTTTTAAACTTAAGCATGTTGTTAAAAACAAAGTTTATTCTTTAAGTTTACCTATGTTAAAGAAATTTACAATTGTAAAACACGTTCCGGAATTGTCTGTGTTTTCCGGAAATTACTAGAATGTTTGTTTAAATCTAAAAATAATTGTAAAACATTATAAACATGTTCCGGAATTTGTTTATGAGTTTGTGTTTTGTGTGATTTTATTTGTGTGTTTTTCCGGAATTTATATAAGAGAATATAGAGAAACACTTACCTTTAGCTTTATTTAACTAAAAAACACAGAGCGCCTTCCTGCAATTGACACAAGATAAATTATTTGTTGTTAGCGCATATAAAGGCTTAAAATATTCTGTATTATGTCTCCATTTGTCAATACAATTGTTAACTAGGATTATTTATTTTTATTTTGTTTATATATAATTTATTGGCCTTAAAAATACGCACAAATGTTTTAAAGCATTTTTAAGAGAGAAAGAAAATTAATTTAATTTTTGTTTAATATAAAGGCCAAATTTGATTAATTTTTCTTTTAAAAATTTTTATTTATTTATATGTTGGGGTTTAATTATTATATCGGGTAAAAAAGATTTCTTTTAATATTATTTGAATTAAAAATAAAAGAAAATAAATTAAAGAGATATTCAAGTTTTAACTGGAAACATGTTTCAAGTTGCTTCAAGTTTTTAATTTGCTTCATGTTTTTAATTTAATAATTATAAAGTTGTTTGATTTACAAAAACATGTTTTACAAAAAATTTGTAAAGCTTGATTGCTAAACCTGAAATTGTAAAGCTCGAGAGTTTACTTTGTTTGTGTTTTCCGGAAATTATTAGGGGTGTATTTAGCTGTGTTTTTCGGAAAATAAATTGTGTTTTTGTTTCAAGTTTAATTTTATTTGTCTATTTATTTGTAAGTTTGTCAAGTATTTTATTGTTATTGTGAAGTGTTTCAAGTTTAATTTTTGTTTGTATGTTCTATGTGTGAGAGAAAGCTAATTATAATATAGAGTTAATTAAAGTTGAATTAAATAATTTAAAAATTGTTTCAAGTTTTTGCTTCATTTAAGGAAAAAATTTTGTTTCAGAGAAATGTTTCTGTAACCTGCGCGTATTTTCTAACTAATTTGCTAACCTAGTCAAAAATAAAATAAAAAGGACAAAATTTTTTTTTCTATTTTTGCGCACTAATTTATTCAAAATTGTGTGTGTGTCCATTTATAAAACACAAGAATATAAGTTTATTTAAAGTGGTGGCTTTTTAACAAAGTTTTTTCTTCTACATATAAAGTACTTTAGGTGGTCATGAATTATTAAAAATAAAAATAGTTTTGATTGATGAAGCCGTATATTAATAAATAGAGTGCAGAATTAGCATAAAAAATTAAATATATTTTTTAAATATATTTTTTAGCATGAAATGAATAAATTAATGAATAAAAGGGGGGAAATTTTACGATTTTGATAGTAAAAGACCCTTCTAAAATTTTTATTTTTCTAAAGAATAATTGTAGCCAAATCGGCCCACTGGTTTTAGACACTGTTTTTAATGCTCTGTTGAATGAGCTATTGAACATCCAGATCGGTCTTGAATTTATCGTGCTACACAAGTTTAAGGGTATTTGTTTCAGGTTTTTGTTTCAGGTTTTTGATTTTTTTAAATTTTCTTTATTCCTTTTTCAAAGGCTTTGTTTAAGATCAATAGAGAATTCATTATATTTTTTTTCAGTTCAAAAAAAAATTAATTTTTTTTTGAACGTGATTTTCCTTGTCTGATCATTGACTTCCCTTTCTTCTATTAAAGCTTTGAATTTAAAAAAGACAAATGACGATTGAACTTTTGAGCTTTTACTTTTTTGCTTCAATTTTTTTCACTTAAAAATTTTTTACTGTGTGTTTAAACAAAGTTAATTTTTTCGTCAGCAAACACACAGACAAACTTTTGTTCTCTCACACTTTTATTTCTGAATCACTCATTGAACAACATCCGAAAGCAGTGGGGGACTCAACCAGCGGGACTCAACTGGCCAGGGATTCAAACGGCGGAATCCAGAAACGAGACTCGAATGGACGCGTTCCGAAAGTTTCTCGATCCTTCTTTAGCCGGACTCTAATGTCAATCTAAATTTCTCCATCCTCATTTCCCTACTCCACTACTCCCTTACTCTCTCAAGTCTTCATTTCAATACGCAGCAAGAGACTGAAAAAGAAATTTTAATCTGAGACTCTAACACTCAATTTTCCTAAAGTTTAGACTCAATTTTCCCTAGACTCAATTTTCCTAAAGTTTCTCGATCCTTCTTTAATCAGACTCTAATGTCCATTTAATTTTCTCCATCCTTATTTCAGTACTCTACCATTCCCTTACTCTAGTGTCCACTTTGTTGTATTTTGTACTCTCTCCCCATAGTTACACGCAATTTTGTCTAGTTATTTTTTCTCTTTTTCTCTATCATTCATTGTCTCTCATCAAAAATCAATTTTATATATTTGTCCTTCTCTTAAGGTTAATAGAGTGTTCGTTGTTCAAAAAAATTTTTTATTGCATTTTTAAAAAGAACCTCTTCCCACTTTTTTTTGACGAGAGATCATTAGGAAAAACATTTTTATAAAATTTTTTGTTCTTCTTTTCATTTTTATATGAAGACAGACTGGAGGAATTTACTTAGTTTTAGTTAGTTTAGAATTTTTAAAGCTTTTAGGGAGGTCAAAAGAGGTTTTTTTTCTTTGATTCATTCACAGACTTTGTATTTTGTTGTGATTTTGTCAACAAAAAAATTCTTTTTGTATTTTGTTTATTGAAATTCAGTGAGAGGGGTCGTTTGTTTATTTTTTGAAATATTGATTGAAGTATTGAACTTTGTTCTTCGAATTTGTTCATCTTCTCCAATGATCTTTCTCAATTTTAGGCGAATTGTCTTTTCTTAAGGGTTTCGACATTTTATTTTTCGATTAATTGAATTCGACACTTTGAAATTCCCTTAGTTTTACACTTTAAAGTTCTCCTACTTTACTATAAAAGCCGATACCGAGCTGCAAACTTTTCTCTTTTTACGTAGGGATAATCGTCTGTCTTTTGAGCGCTGTTCGTATTTTCGATTTTTCATTTCTTTTTCGAAACTTTTGTCCCTTTTTCGTGTTCGCGCTTACCATTCTTCGTTAATTCAACTTAAATTTCACTTTTTTCAGATTATAAAGACAAGTTTAACCTTGTGTGACTTTATCTATATTCTTGTCTAAATAATTCTAACAAATTGTAACAACAAACAAAAATGGGCGAGCAAGACAAAAAGAAAGCTGGCGGCGGCGATGGTGGCAAAAAGAAGGATGGCTTCGATGCCAAAAAGTTTGCGATTGATTTGGCTTCTGGAGGGACTGCCGCTGCGGTTTCTAAGACGGCTGTGGCGCCTATTGAGCGTGTCAAGTTGTTGCTACAGGTTTTTTGAGTTTCTTCTAAATTTACTTTTCAATCGTTTAAAGGTTCAAGACGCTTCTCAGCACATCGCTGCCGATAAACGCTATAAAGGAATAATTGATGTGCTTGTTCGTGTGCCCAAGGAACAGGGAGTCCTTGCTTTTTGGCGTGGTAATCTGGCTAACGTGATCCGTTACTTTCCAACGCAAGCTCTCAACTTTGCGTTCAAGGACACTTACAAAAGGATCTTCATGGAAGGGTATAATTGTTAGGGGATGTCTTGGGTTTAGGGTGAGCTCGGTTTTGGGTCGGGGTTTTCGGATTTTTCTTGGGATCGAGTTTCTGTTTGATAATGGTTCGGTTATCAGGTTTTGGGGTAACCCATGACATCCGTCCCTAAGCCAGGGAAGCCCTTTGCTTGACTCCGGTTAGGGGCATGCATATGTCTTAACTAATGGGCTTTATACATTTACTCATCATTTCTAGTGTTGACAAGAACAAACAGTTTGGCAAATTCTTTTTGATGAACTTGGCTTCTGGTGGTGCTGCTGGTGCTACTTCTTTGGCTTTTGTCTATCCTTTGGACTTTGCTCGTACTCGTTTGGCCGCGGACGTTGGAAAGTATAAAAAGCTGTCATGAATATTGATAGAAAAGCCTTTTTTTCAAAATCTGTTTTTAAGGGCCGGAGCTCGTGAGTTCAACGGACTTGCTGATTGCCTCGTCAAAATATTCAAATCTGATGGGCCTATTGGTTTGTATCGAGGATTCTTCGTCTCTGTTCAGGGCATTATCATCTATCGTGCGGCATATTTTGGCTGTTTTGACACTGCAAAGATGTATTTTGCTAAAGATGGACAGAAATTGAACTTCTTTGTGAGCTGGGCTATTGCTCAGGTTTTATTTTTGATCTTATTTCTTGTGGGTTCTTAAGTTGGGTTTGAGATTTGAAACAAAAATGAGCGTGGTTATCTCTAGTCCGGGGGTCAATTTCGGAAAGTGATATAGGGTGGGTATCGTCAACCTTCGAATTTCAGTGGGGGCTTTACTTGAGGTGCTATAATGTGGATCAGAGTTCTGCCGTATCTCGAAATCTTTTGGGTCTCCGAAACTTTCCCTTACCTTGTTTTACCTTTTTAATATTTCAACTTTAAGGTTGTGACTGTCTCTTCTGGAATTCTTTCCTATCCTTGGGACACCGTTCGTCGACGTATGATGATGCAATCTGGTCGCAAGGATATTCTCTACAAGAGTTTGTTTTTGTTCTATGAATTTATTTAACCATTTATAATTTAGACACTTTGGACTGCGCCATCAAGATCGTCAAGAATGAGGGTCCTAAGGCTTTGTTCAAAGGAGCGCTTTCCAATGTTTGGATTTTTTAAAATTTGTTTTGAAATTTAAAAATGTTTTTTAAAGGTCTTCCGTGGTACTGGTGGTGCATTAGTGCTCGCCTTCTACGAGGAGATTCAAAAGTATGTTCATCTAATCTAGAGAGAGGGAAGAAGTAAATGAGAAGGATGATGAGAGAGATGGATATTAAATTTGTGTGTTTTGATGCTGCCCTTTTTTTCTCAAACAGGAAGTTTAAAAATTAAAAATAGGAAGGAAAAATTATTAAAAAAAAGTTTTTTTTGTTTCCTTCAAAAATATTAAAAAATTTTGTTGTCTCTTCCCCCTTATTTTTTCTTTAAATAATACCCTTTATAGTTAATGTTTGTCTCTCTTCTCTAAAAAATTCTCTCAAAATATTTTTCTAAAAAATATTATTATTTGTTCTATTCCTCAAACTATTATAGAGACCTTTTCTTGAGAAAAAATAAATGGATTGTTAGGTTGTTTTTTAAAATTTTATTCGTTTAAATGAGGGTTTATATGAACCATTCTAAATTTTTTAAAGAAAATTTTATGTTTAAAGTTAGTAAAGTGGAAGGAGGAGAATTTAGGAGATGGGCATGTGTATTTAACATGCCTTGTATAACATGATTTGCTGGCAGGATTTTCTGAAAAAATCAAGAGGATAGTCTGCTTTTGCCCATCTCCTTTGTGTTTAATATACTAATTTAATTGTTTTGATTTTAGATTCTTAGAAAATTGTGATGATATGAAGAGTTTAAAATTAAGCTGTTGTTTTTTAATTGAGAAGTTACCCATGAATAGAGGAAGCTCTTTCTGGCTACTTGAAATAAAATTTTTTTAATGAAGGTTTAATTTTAACTTTTAATTTCTTTTTAGATTTTTTTTGCGTTATTTCCTGTCTGTCATAAATTTTTAATTCCGGCCAAATATGGAAAATATTTCTTCAAGTCAATTACCTCAAAGTATTTATGGGTCTACAACTACAAAAGAAACAAAATTGCCTTCAAGTCAATATCAAAGCACAGAATGTATTTTATATGGAAGCATTACAAATTTGGAGAAGGGACAGTTTATCGAAAGATTAAAAGGTTTATGTGATCCTGGTGGACCTGTTGCTTTTTTTGAACACAATATGGTTTTTAAATTGAGTAAGGAGGTTTATTTTTGATTTTTTGAGGGAATGTGAGGGAAAGGGAATGCCTTTTTTGGTAGACTCCGTGACCCACCAAATTTTTTAGAGAACCGCCAAAATCTTCGAGCCAATAGGGATTGAAATTAGGACATCCCGCTGGAAAGAAAACAACCGCTGGACTTTTCTCTTTGTCGATTTTGCCTGATTTGTGTGCTTGAGGATTCTATTTGCGAAGGAGATTTTTAGACAGACACTGCTCTCTCTAGTCCCTTGCTACGCCCTTTTAAAGTCTTTAAATTAATTTTTTTTTAGAAACAGGCACAGATTCTCCAGTTCAAGTCCAAATGCGCCGTCGTTTCAAAACTGATAATCTTCATTGGCATTGTCGTTATATTGCTATACCAGAAACTGCTGTTAAAGATGTTATTGTTCGCAAAGTTATTGATTCTTTAATTTATTCAAATGATATGATGAGTTTTGTAAAGTCCTTGGGATTGAGGTTGTTTTTTATTTTAGAATATTTTTAATTTTTGGGAAATGAAAAGTAAAAAAACCATCAGAAAACAGGCGGATTTTTTTAAAAAACATTCTTTTTATAAGACATTCTAAAAATTATCCCACTTAACCAAAAAATCAAATACACTCAACAAATATTAATCTAGACAAAATCGAGGTTTTAGTTAAGCGGGATAATTTTATCATTCTCACATGTTAACAGCAGCTTTTGTGAGTTATGTTTTCTTTAATGGTGTTAGCTTTCGAAAATTTTCTAGACCCGTGGGAATTTTTTAAATATGTTTAGGAATAATTTGAATACTTTTTTATAGAATGGAATATGAATACATTGCTAATGGATTTCTTTTTACAAAACGAGATATTCGAGTTTATTTTTTCCTTAAAAATTA
The DNA here is from genome assembly GCA_036172955.1 of Meloidogyne arenaria. Taxonomy (NCBI): domain Eukaryota; kingdom Metazoa; phylum Nematoda; class Chromadorea; order Rhabditida; family Meloidogynidae; genus Meloidogyne; species Meloidogyne arenaria. The sequence continues at coordinate 3,758,627 of JARQAB010000034.1, forward strand.
AAAAAAATATTTGTTCAGGTAATAATGTATCAAGTAATGTGTTCTGACACAATTGGAAATTACAACAAATTAAAACAATTTGGAGAATCTTTTTTGGTTGAAGCCTCAATATTAGTGCCTGATGGACAACCTTATGATGGGGCAATAAAAAATTTGAAAGAATTTGCTGATCAATTACTGCCTATATGCAAATTGGAATATTTGGATTATATTAATAAATAGAGATTGGAGAAGAATGGAGAGTTAAAGGGTTTATTTTTTATTTTTTGGGTAATTTTCCCTGGCATTCGGACATATCGGGATGGACATAATTGATTTCGGGACCTACGACCACTGGGTCTTGTATAGTGTCTGTCCACCCACCAAATTCTCATTTATTCTTTGCTTCATTAGGAGGATCATTCTTCCATTTTTTAAATTATTATTTTTTTAACAAAAATTAAACAAAATTAAAATAATTTAATGGAAAAAATATTCTCTTAAATATTTGTTGTTTCTTCAAAAATTTTCTTTTTTTCATGTTTTTAATCAAAAGCATCATCCATTTCTTCCTCCAATTCTGTTTTTGTTATTTTTCCTTTCTTAAATTTTTTAAGTAATTTTTCGCCTTTTTGTAATTGTTCCCATTCTGGTTGTTTTCTCTTCCTTTTATTTGAAAATGTTGGTTTTCCTCCCCTATTTTGATGCGATTGTTTGTTGTTGTTGTTGTTATCTTCTACGCTTGATTGATCGTCTTCATCTTCTTCGTCTTCATTGTTTGTATTATTAAGCTCTTCCATACTTGTCATTTTTCCTGAAATAAGAAAAAATATTTTCGGAAAAAATTTTTTTTATTTTCCTAGGTCGAAATTTGAAATTTTTTTCTTTATAGGGTTTTTAAACATATCAAAAATCAGAGAATACCCCGTTAATCTTACGAGTCCAATAAACTCAAATATTAATAATTAAAGATTGGGACGAAAAATTTAGAGATTGACCCCTTCCCCGCCCCCTAGCTATGGGTCAGCTAATATTTCGTTAAACTCTTAAGAATTAATATTTTTAAAAAGAAAAGTCCAAAAAGAAACCTTTTATCATTTTTCCACTTTTGAACTTTTGCTGTTTCTGTTGTCCTCCCCCATCATTTGCAGCCATTCTTCTCATTCTTCTTCTTTCATGTTTTTCCATTTTCTTTTTATTTTTTTCTTCCATTTCTAATCTCTTCTGTTCTAATTTATCATCTTTATATTTTATTTCATTAATTTTTATATCTAATCTTGATTGAAATTTTGTAGTTAATTCTTGTCGTCCAGCTAATTCACGAATTTTTGGAAAGCGTATAAGGCCAAAAGAATTTGCTAAACCAACAATATCCAAATCTTTTGAAATTTTGAAAAAATTTAAAGAAAAATTTCAAAAAGAAAACCTTTAACTTTACAAACAATCTGAGTGTCGTGTCTGTTGTATGATTCAATGAATGAAACAAACGCAGCAGTTCCAAGCTCGAGAAACTTTCTAAAAAAATAAATTAAAATTATATCAGAAAAATATTTTTCTAGGTGAGTTATTTTTACTGGGGTTCCTTTTTAAAATTTTTACACCCTAGACGGACTGCCCTAATATGTGAAATGCTCTAGTATGGATTGTTCGATGTCTTACGGGGTATTGGTGTTCTTAGTGTCGGTTTGGGTCTTCGTTAAAAAATCTTTTCCCGAAATTTCTTTTACTAGGATCTTCTAGGTCCCTGCTATTGCCAAGCTTTTCTAAGTCTTCCATTATTTAAGCAGAAAGAAACCTGTCTTCACTAGCCATTTGTTGTATTTTTTCTTTAATTTTGAGTGCTTTCTCCGTGGTTAAACCTCCAAATTCACTTTCTTCTAAAACAACTTTTTCTTGATTTTCTAAAAATTGTATATAAGCAGATTCTTCATTAGTTAATAATATTAAAGATTTCCCAATTCTTCCCATTCTTCCAGCTCTTCCACTTCGATGAACATAAAGTTTTGATAATTTTGGAAAATCGTATTGTAATACCCAGTCAATGTCTAATACATCAATTCCACGAGCTAAAACATCTGTTGAGAATAATATTGCTCTTTTTGTACTGCGGAATACGTCCAACTGTTGAAAAAAATTTTTTTAAATTATTTATAGTGGATGACTTCAATTTTGGGGGCCCGAGCGGGTTCGAACCCGTGACCCCAAAGACTGCCTCGAAAGTCTATTTTGCATGGCACTCTTAAATTCTTTTTGGGTCTCTCTGACCTTATAGCATTTTGTCTGATAAAAATTTGTGGGATCCAAACAGATTTGAGCCGATTATGTGGAAAGAGGCTGCCCGGTTAAAAAAAAATTTTCTTACCACTTTTTGTCTTTTTCCTTCCATTTTTCTATGCATTTCCATCACAACTCTTTCATCATCTTCTAAAAGTGAACGTACAATTATTCCAAAATATTCACATTGTGCTGAATTTGAACAGAATACAAGTATCTTTTCATTATGTTGAGATTTTAGAAATTTGATCAACGCCAAAAATTTGAATTCTGCTGGAACACACTTAAGAAAAAAATTTTTTTTTATTTAGAAAGAAAATCAGCACTTTTTGGATACCCCACTCCTTTAATGTTCCAGTTTCCGTAAGATATATACTTGTCAGATTTCCTTTTCCTTATTAATGTGTCTCATTTGAATAAGCCATAGGGAATTACAGAAGGAAGAAAATCTGACTATTATGTCATCTTAAAAAAATTCTGAGACAAAGGGTGAGAGGGGGGAATATCCAAAAAGTGATCAAATAATCCAAAAAGTACGAAATAAGTTCAAACCGCATAATAATTGATTAGTTCTTTTGGCGTAACAATTGAACCCTCTTCTTGTTTTATTTCCTTCTTTTCTTCGCCTTCTTGATCATCTTCTTCACCTTTTTCATCTTTATTCATTTGTATTATATCATCCGAACCAATAGTTAATTTTATCGGATTTCTAAGTCCAAAACGAGCTAATTCATTAACTTTTGTTTCAAATTTGTCGGCCATTTCTGTAGCAGAAAAAAGAGCAGAACGTCGTTGTTTGGGCAAAATTGAGAGTACTGAACAAATGCTAGAAGGAAAAAAATATATGACCTTATAAAAAATATTTTGGACCTTTAAGGAACGTTTTTAAGGGTTTTTGGGGATACGGGGATGAACTTGAATGAAGAAAAAATTCGAGGGACCCGAACGGGTTCGAACCCACGACCCCCCAGAAATGGAGTCCATTTTTATTCTTTTAGTGATTCTCTTTTTTAAAAAGTTTTTAATGATTAAAGGGGCTATTTTAATGAGAATTTAAATCTCTGTCCTAATATCAAAAAAGAATTTTTAAAACCAAAAAAAGAAAACCTTTTTCTTGTATCTTGATCCTTAAATTTATCTGCTTCATCAATTATCAAAACTTCCAAAAATTTTAAATATTCTTTTAATTGATTGTGCTGGCTAATAAATGAATCAAAACGTCCAGGTGTTGTAACAACAACGCTAAATTAAATTTTGAAAATTTTTTTTAAATTAAAAAAACCAATTTCCTCTGAAATGATTAACGTCAGTCTTCATTCTCTTTTTTCGTGCTCCACTTGAACCAAATAAACGAATTATTCGAAATTCAAGTGTTGAACATATTGGTTTACATAATTGAAATATTTGATTAACTAATTCTCTGCTGGGAACAATAATTAGACCAATAATTTTGCATGAAGCTTCTTTGCTTTGTTCAATCTAAAAGCGTGAACTTTCTTAGTTTTGGCTGTTAATGTAGGTATGGATGGTTTAAGCCCTTTACGAGTTAAACCACTTTTTTTTTCTCGTTAAAACCTTTTGAATAAATTTTCCTAGCCTTAAAAACCCACTAAAATTTTTTTTAAAAAATCTCTCAAATCAGGGAGTTTGGTTGAGTGGTAAACCTCTAGGTTTTCAGTGGTCAAATATTAAAGGTTCGAGCCCTTTGTGGGTTAAACAATGTTTTGCCTTGGTAAATTTTTTGGAAAAATATTCCCAGTCTTAAAAACTCTTAAGAATCCCTAGAAAATTTTTTAATGAAAAATGAAAACCTTTTCCTTCTTTTTAAGTAAAATATGCATCATAGGTAATATGAAAGCCAAACTTTTACCAGACCCTGTTGGTGATTGAACAATACAATCAAAATTTGAAAGCATTTTTTCGATTGTACATTTCTTTGAGGGGAAAAAAAATTTTTTTAATAAAAAATATAAATTAAAAAAACCTGCACAGAAGTTAGTTGATTATGTCCCAATTCTTTTTTAAAATAATCTTGAATTTGGGGATCTAAAAGTTGAAGTACTTCTTGTTGTTTTTGTTGAATTTCTTGTTTAACATCAGTTGAAGCCATTTTTCAAAGAGAAAAAAATATTTTTAATTAAATTTCTGAAAAAATATTTAAATTGCTTTACGTACAATTTTTATCCATTTAATAGAGGCCAAAAAATTTTCATTTATTTTATTAACGAGAAGAAAAAATTTTTGAGGGCTTTTGTGTATGAGCGCCATTTTAAATTCATTAAACTTGGACATTTTAATGCATGGACATTTTTTGACTTGGACATTATGGGAGAATTCCAAAAAATGGATTTTAGGATTTTAGCATTTTGAGACAAAAAATGGCGCTAAAATAAAAGTTAAAGAGGGAAAATTTTCAGAAAAAAATTTTTGAGGATTTTCAAAACAATTCTAATTGTAAGGCATCACAACAAAAAAAACCTAAATAAAATATCACCACAAAAAATCATCAAATATATAATCGACCACTCCCTTCATCCTTCTCAATCACTCGACCAGTCCCCTTATTATCCTTCTTTTCCTTCTCAGGCCAAATCTTCTTCATATTATTAAAAGTATATTCTTTATCATTCATCTTCGTTTTAAGATCCGAAAAAAGAGACATTTTAAAAGTTGTCGTCTGAATACATTCACAAATGTCTGCATGCTCATGTGGAGTCAATTGACTTACAGGATGGTAATAGGCAGAATACAGAAGCGAGTCTACAGCGGGAGGAGCACCCTCCTTTTTATCCGGTCCAAGATCGCACTTAAAAAATTTTTTTGAATCAGTAATGAATAGAGGGGGGATATAAACGGATAGCCTAACCGGAATAGAAGATCGGTGATAGAAAAAATTAGGGGTCGAAAACAGGGCCATAGCCAGGATTTTTTTCGGGGGGAGGGAGGCATGGGGGCGGGCTTATCAGTTGTCACGGCCCTGGAAACGGGAACGAAAACCTGAGGACAGGTTAATACCTGGTTATGTCCAATTCTGGTAAACAAGTTCTCTATTTCTCTCCAAAAAAGTATCTTGGAACCTCAAAAAATAAATTTTAAAAACCTGCACTTCCTTCGAATCCGCAAACACCATTTTCTTCTTTTTAACTTTTTTATCAGTTGTCACTTTTGTTAATGATAAATCCTCCACTTCCATTTTAATCGCAGTCTTAACATCTTTATCATTCTCTCCAATATCTGGAACTTCATCAACTATAACGATTGGTGTTGGTTCAATTTTTGGTTTTTCATTTTTCTTTTCTTCTTGCTTAACATCAATTGACGAATTTACCTTTTTTGCTGACATTATTGTTCTAAAAATAAGAGGGAATTAGATAAAAGTCGACAAAAAAATTCCCTGATCAAGCAAAATAAATTGTCAAAGATACAGTAAAAATAAAGAGATACTCGAACAAAAGTTCAAAAAATTTTTTTTCAGAATGCCAACTTTTTCTTCTCAAAAATTCGAGAAAATTCCACAAAGTTGGAGAAAAATGACAATTTATCCCATTTTAAGTTTTTTTTACTTCACGACAAAAGGTATCATTTACAAAATGCCACAAAGAAGAAAAATTTGTAAAATGTCACAAATTCTCCACTGACATTTTCTTTTAAATTTGGCATTTTGTAAAAAGTTGAATCTCAAAGTACAAGTTGGGAGCAAATTTTATCTTGCAATTTGCTTCTATTTTTATCCATTTCTTTTGCTTAAATCATTTGATATTCTTTTTTTTTAATTTAATTAATCCTCTTCTTTTTTTAGATTTTTCAAAGCAAATTTATATTCTCGATCTCTTTTGATTATTTAATTCTGTTTTACAAGCAATATAATGGGCAAAGATTACTACAAAATTTTGGGAATTTCCAAAGGCGCTTCTGATGATGAAATTAAAAAGGCTTATAGAAAGATGGCATTGAAATACCATCCTGATAAAAATAAGGAAGCTGGTGCTGAAGCTAAATTTAAGGTTTTTTTTAGTTTTTAAAGCTTGGTAGTTAACAGGTTCCCGTAAAGGACTTGAATAAGGAATTTTTCCGAGGTAAAATTTCCTTTTACTGGCCCTTTTTTTGTGCTCAAGTTTTTTCCTTTGAATATACAGAAGGGGGAGGCTTTCCTTCGCTTCTTTTTTCCAATCCATTTTTTGTACTTTGACAACAAGTAACTTTTTATTCCGAAGCAAAAAGTCTGCCCTTCTGTATGTCCAAAGGAAAAAACAGCGAGAAAAAAGACGACCTGTAAACGACAATTTACCATTTTCGATTTCATTTTATATTTCTAAAAACGCTGAGAAAGGGACCAAAAGGCTTTGTGGAAACGATTCGAGTCCTACACGGAATCTAATCCCGTTTTCCTGTCTCTAGACATAAATTCTTAAAAATTTAATTTAGGAGATTGCTGAAGCTTACGACGTCTTGTCTGATTCCAAAAAGAAGGAAGTTTACGATAAATTTGGTGAGGAAGGCCTGGCTAATGGTGGGGCTGGTGCTGGTCCTGCTGGAGCTGGCGGCATGCCTGGAGGTTACCATTACACATTCCAGTTAGTTTTTTATTAATTTTACAACTAATTTTTTGCTAATTTTCCAGGGGAGACCCTATGCGTATGTTCCAACAAGCTTTTGGAAATGGAATGTTTACTGAATTCACTTTTGGTGATAATGGCAATGCTGATGTATTTTTTTTGAAAATTTTTTCTGATTTTAAAAATTCAAAATTTTTAGGTAGTTTTTGGAGATGGTCTCTTTAGTGGTTTCCCTGGCGGTTTTGGAGGATTGGGTGGACATGGCGGTGGAATGCCTAGGCGGCCTAAACAAGATACTGCAATAGTCCATGAATTGCCTGTCAGTCTAGAAGATTTGTGTAAAGGATGTACAAAAAAGATGAAAATTACTAGGTTTTTTGTTGTTTTTTAGCGGTTTGGGGTGAAACACTGTCTGACCATTCTTTTGGTTTTTCATCGAGTGACCTATTTTGGGTGAAACATTGAGTGACCTGTTCATGAATTAGGAACCAGCATTTTCCGGTCTCCAGTGTTTCACGGACTGACCTGTTTTAGATCTAACACCGATTGACCAGAATACTATTCAAAAACTAGGTGGATCAAAATTCAATTAACGGGCACTTCATTTTTTTAATATGCCTAGATTTTTTTTAAATTTCTGTTGATATTTGTTGTTTGACCGAAATAATTTGCCGCTAAATTTTTCTCGTTTCTGGTCGGTGTTTTAGTTAGACCGTGTTTTTAGTCTAACATTAAATAGGAATTTTTTAAAAATTGATTTAAATAAGTTTCATTTTTTAGAAAAATTGTAAACCCAGATGGCACTTCAAGGACTGAAGACAAATATTTAACAATTAATGTCAAGCCTGGATGGAAGAATGGGACAAAAATAACTTTTCCTAAAGAAGGAGATGTTTATCCAAATCGTGTACCGGCTGACATTATTTTTGTTATTAAAGACAAGCCACATCCAAAATTTAAACGTGAAGATTCCGACATTCGGTTTTTTTGGATTTTTTAAATTTCTAATAATTTTTAGTTATAAACACACAATTCCATTGAGAGATGCCCTCTGTGGTCTTTCTTTACGAATTCCTACATTAGAAGGTGATCAAATTCCTCTGAAGATTGCAAATATAGTCAAGCCTGGTTCTACTCATCGGTATAAAATTTTAAATTTTTTTATTAAAAATTTCCTGGATTTTGGGAATCTTTTGGTTTTAGAGGAGTGAACCTCCCAAGGGGGCTGTCTGCCGCTTTTTTACCCTTCCACGTTCAGCTTTACCTTTCTACGTTTAAAATGCGTGAGTGCCCATCCTGATACCTATTATGTTTTTTTACTTTCCACAGTAAAAAACAAAAAATTTATTTTTTAAAATCCTTTATAAAATTAACAATAATTCCATTTCTAGGGTCAGAGCGCGTGGCCTTCCAAATCCACGTACAAACGTTCGTGGTGATTTAATTGTTGAATTTGATGTTCGCTTTCCTGATTCAATATCTCCAGCAGCAAAAGAACTTATTCAAAATGCTTTGCCGCCAAATTGAGAAGAAAAATTTAAAAGAATAAAAAATATATGTAAAATGAATTTTTGTTTTATTTTTTTTGAAATATTTTTTATGTATTTGAAGTAAAATATTGACTATTTTTAAATATTTTTCTTATTTAAATGCTTTGCTAGCATATTTTAAATTATCTTTTGTTTGATTAGAGAAAATAATTATATAATTTAGCAAGTTAAAACCATAATACAGTCGAATTTCAGTAGGATATCTCTCTCGAGGACCAAATTTTGGAGGCGTTTTAGGGACGAATTTTATGGTTGAGTATTGAGTAAAGATGATTGAACTGAAGAGGTTATTGAAATTCGACTGTGTTTTTATACTCTACGGAAAAGAAAAACCAAAAATTTTTCGGGAGGCTTTGAATTTTTTATTAAAAAATTTTTTCTTTTGTTTCAAGGACAAATTCTACTACATAGCTATATTTAATATTTGTGACTTTATTATAATATTATTTTACTTTTATTGGCACATACTCACTGGAAAATGGCTAAAGCAGCGGCAATATTCAATAGAGTAAGGTTACTTTTTGCATTATTTTTTTTATTTTTTATATGCAGCTAGTTTGCTGCTAGAAAAGGTATTTGCTATTATTTTTTTACCTTTTTTCTAGGTGGTTATAGGTTTTCTTAGATTAACTAGGGAAGCATTCTTGTCATTCTTTACAAAAATTCTTGAAAAAAATTTTTTGTTCCATTTTCTAGGAGGTTCTAGGTTCTAGTAGATGTGACTTTAAAAAACTACTTGGGAGACTACAAAAATTCTTCTAATTTTTCTGTTTACTTTTTAAAAATATTTTTTTTCTATTAATAGCTAATCCCTCGTGTATTTTTTAAAAATTAAAAAAAAAAATTTTTTTTGCTACGCATGACGCAGATTGTCCTTTCATAAAAAGGGGGTATTAAAAGAAACGCATTTTAGTTTAATGGTTTTAAAATGAACACACTTTTTTTTATATTTTCTTTAAGTGGGAGAAAGGCGAGACTAAAATAAGAGAGAGAGAATGTGGCAGCTTTTCTTAAGCTTTTTTTATTTTTGAAAAAAAATCCTGTGATTTTGTAGTGTCCTTATGATTAGCAAAATTGAGGGGAGAGGGGACGTTATTAGCACAAAACTATCTCGTGGATTTATTTTATTAAAAAAATTTTTTAATAGTTTTGAGGGGCATTCAGTTTTTTAAAAATTAAAAAAAATTTTTTTTTATTTAAAGAAATATGAAACAAAGCGCAACAACAACCCCAACATGTTTACCTCATTCTGAAGCTTTTGTAGTTGGTGACCGTCAAAATTCTCCTGAAGATTTGGTTTTTGATCTTTTTAAAATTCCTCATCGAGATGAGGCACATGTTGGCAGACTTCTTTATGTAAGAGAAATTTTTTTTAATTTTTTTGATTATTTTTGAAATTTATTTTTTAGACTCTCAAAGGCTTTGGACTTACTTCTGATGATCAACGGTAATTTAAAAAAAATTCAAAGAAAATTTTTCAAAAATTTTTTTCAGCCTAGCCCCAATGCTAGAAAAAATGCGGCAATGTTTAGATATTGAAAATAATGCAGAAGCAACAACAACTACTGTTGATGGAATGCACAAAGTAACCAATAAACCTAGCGAGGAAGTGCATGGGGAAGAGCTTCATTTTGGTAGACATTTGGGCCGTGAACAATTTAAAGCGTTTGTTTTTATTTTTGAATATTCAGGGTTTATTTTAGAAGGGTTTTCGAGTGTTTGTAGAAACGGTTCTCACTTGGAATAACCCCCAAAAAATTTTTTAAACCGATTGGCCATTGTGTAAGGAAACTGTCTAACCGATACACCTCTATTTAGGATCCTCTCATTAAAAATTTTTAGAACTCCAAGGGATCTGATTACAAGCGAGTTTTGACTTTAACGAGGTTTTCCTGTCAGATCTAGCTTGTAGTTCTAAAAATTTTAAAATCTGGTTGGTCATAGTGTCTTCCTGCTTGTAAAAATGCAAAAAAATAATTAAATATTTTTAAGTTGTGTCCGTCCATGCATTGATTTGGTTTCTCGTGCACTTCGTAATCAATTAATTATACCAAATTGGACAGAATTTACTGCAAAAATTAGAGAAATTTTTGAAGAGGTTTTTTTAAAATTTTTTGGATTTTTTACAATTATTTTTATTTTTTCAGTGTCGGTCAGAGGAAGGTGGAGATGTTGCAACTTATATTCCTCAATTGGCTAGAGCAGATCCGAATCGAGTATAATAAAAAAATTTTTATTCAAATTCTAGTCGGGTTTCACTTTTAGAGACCTCCGAAATTAGGTTCTCCTCATATTAGGTTATGGTTTTTTAAATTTAGTTGACCTTTAGTTGAAGGGAGATGTAGGGATAGATAACTTACCTGTGTAGAGGGAGTTGTCTGGTGTGAGTAGTGTGGGATGTAGGAAAAGGAGTTTCCTTGTGGGGTTCTATTGGGGAGGGAATTGTGGAGGGAGTTGTCTGTTTAAGGTGTGATATGGGTGAAATTGTTGGTGTAGAGGGAGGTGTTGTTGAATTTAAGATACACCTTACTATAAAATATGATTTTTCCGACCCAAAGGAGTCCTAAAGATAAGGTCTGGATTTTTTCAAAAATTTTCTTTCTTACAGTGGGGACTCTCAATTTGTACAATAGATGGACAACGCTTTTCTCTAGGCGATTCTCTTTTTCCTTGGTGTTTTCAATCAGTCTCAAAAGCATTCAATTATGCAATTGTTGCTTCAATTTTGGGTGATTATGTTCATTCTTTTGTTGGACATGAACCTTCAGGAAGGCTTTTTAATGAAATTTGTCTTGATTCTAGTGGAAAACCTCACAATCCAATGATTAATTCTGGGGCTATAATTGTTACGTCTTTAATGAAGAAAGGCTTGCCTATGGCTGATAGATACGATTTTGTATGAATTTTTTCTTTAATTTTTTTTATAAATTTTTTTATTAGGCATTGAATGAATATAAAAAGTTGGCTGGTGGAGGGTATATTGGCTTCAACAATGCAACGTAAATAATTTTAATTTTTTAAATAAATTTTGATAAGCATTTTGAAAGTCAGACCCAGGGCCGTAGCCAGGGGTAGGTGGGTTTCAACCCTTCGATGATCAATTTTTTAAAAAGATGTTTTATTGTGAGGGGTATTTTACTAAAAATGTGGTGTTGCCTTAGACGCTTCTTCCCTTCCCTTCCTCTTCTCCTCCTCCGACCTGTTGATGTTCTCTATTTTTTAAAGAAAACGTATTTTAAATAGGTGTAACTAATATTGGGCGTATTTTATGATAAGGGTCGACTTCAGATAAAGCACAATTCCGGGAGCATGAAAGAAGTTTTTTAAAAATAAATTTTCAGATTTTTGTCAGAAAAAAAGACTGCGGATAGGAATTATGCATTGTCCTACTATATGAAAGAAAATAAATGTTTTCCTTCTGATATAGAAAGTATTCGAGATGAATTGGATTTTTATTTTCAATTGTGTTCTTTGGAAACTAATTGCGAGGCTGCCGCTGTATTTTTTTAAATAAAAAAAATTTTTCTTAAAATTTTTTTCAAAGGTAATGGCAGCTACTTTAGCTAATGGAGGTGTTTGTTCATTAACTGACCAACCATGTATTCAAAGTCGAGCGTGTCGTGATGTTCTTTCTTTAATGTACTCTTGTGGAATGTATGATTATTCGGGACAATTTGCTTTTGATGTTGGGTTACCTGCAAAATCTGGTGTTTCTGGTGGAATGATTTTGGTTTTTTTAATTATTTAATTTTTTATAAGGTCGGACCTCCTTATAAGATACTCACACCCCGTATAAGTTTTTCTAAGGGGCAAGGGGAGAAATTTTGATTTTTGCGCCTAAGCCCAGCTCCTTCCAGTGGACGTCTCCCAGACCCTTTTAAAACGTATCTACGGATATCTAATAAGGAGGTTCGACTTTTTCTCCCAATCATCCCTTATTATTTTTTAAAGGTAATTCCAAATTTAATGGGTATTTGTTTATTTTCTCCTCGACTAGACAGAATGGGAAATACAACTAGAGGTGTTCTATTTTGTCAAAAATTGGTTGATATTTTTAATTTTCACAATTATGACTCGTTATTGCATGCTGATTCAAAGAAGATTGATCCTAGAAGGAGAATTGGAAATAAGGAAACGGATCTGGTTTTTTTTTAATTTTTTTGTATTTTTTTTTTGAAATTTTTGTAGGTTGTAAATTTATTATTTGCTTGTAAAAATGGCGACTTGGAGACTGTTAGAAAGTATATATTTATTTTTTAAATTTTAATCGAACAACACTTTTGGATACCCTGCTTAAGCTGACAAAACCACACCTTTTAATGAGCAGTAGCTTAAATGGAGGGTATCGCTTATGAGGTTTCCTTCCTCCACCCAATGTCCAATAAAATAGCTAGAGGGTATAAAAACTTAAAAAAATCTTTGAAATTTGATTAACACATTAGGTAGAGGGAAGGAGATCAAAGCGCCCCCTCCAATTTAAGGTACACTTCATTATAGGGTGTTATTTTCGTGGCGCGACACATGAGGATATGACTTTTGAGGACCAGACACTTGAGGACCGACTTTTGAGGACGCGACCTTTGAGGACGCGACTTTTGAGGATGCGACTCTTGAGGACGCGACTTTTGAGGATGCGACCTTTGGGGATGCGACTTTTGAGGATCAGACATTTGAGGATACTCTAATGTCAAAAAAAATTAAAAAATAAATATGTTAATTTTATGTTTAAAAAATTTAAATTTTATAATTTTACGGCTTGCTCAAGGCCTAACGAGCAAATAGTGATCATTATTAAATATAATCGTTTCAGTTTTCGAAGTAGTTGAAATTTTGAAAATTCGTTGAAAATTTTGATGAATTGAATAGGGTTGTCGGTTCCTAGAAATTCTTCGGATATCCGAAACCGAACCGAAGAACCGAACCGAAAATTTTCGGATATTGGACCGAACCGAAAATCTTTTCGAGGGTTAAGAAGTTATTAAGGATTAGCGGTGGTGTACATATAAGTGAATTTGTTGATATAAGAGGTTTGATATCGGGTGAGAAAAGGGGTCTGAATTGATCAAGGGGGAAGATTAAGAATGTTTCAATTAAAAAAGTTTTCAATTATTATTATCAAATTAAGAAAGTTTTGGAAGGATAAGAGGGATATGCAGTGTACCGGGCATTAAGGAGGATTTGGAATTTTGGAATAAGAGCCTACAAGATTTCTTCCTTTTTCAGCGTAAATTTTGAAATTTTTGGTAGGCTATGGGGCCAGATCTGAAGGCCAGGTGAGAAATGTCAAGTTTTGTAAGGCCAAATAACCTGATATCATTTGCTCGTTAGGCCTTGAGCAAGCCGTAAAATTATAAAATTTAAATTTTTTAAACATAAAATTAACATATTTATTTTTTAATTTTTTTTGACATTAGAGTATCCTCAAATGTCTGATCCTCAAAAGTCGCATCCCCAAAGGTCGCATCCTCAAAAGTCGCGTCCTCAAGAGTCGCATCCTCAAAGGTCGCGTCCTCAAAGGTCGCGTCCTCAAAAGTCGGTCCTCAAGTGTCTGGTCCTCAAAAGTCATATCCTCAAGTGTCGGGTAGCCGTTATTTTCCAGTCCTAAAGGGGAAGGGTATCTAAAAGTGAGGTTCGTATGTCTCTATTAATTCTTCGAAAAATTTTCTTCTCAGACTTCACCTTCAAGGAATGAATTTAAATATTGTTGATTATGATGGACGTACAGCCCTCCATTTAGCTGCTTCTGAAGGACAAACAGTTATTTTAAGATTTCTTTTACAAACTGCAAAAGTTGACCAAACTATTCGTGATCGTTGGGGGAGGACAGCTTTGGATGATGCTAGAACATTTCATCGGACAGCTTGTATGGCTCTTTTATTGAAAGCTGCACAAAGAAAACAACAGAAACAGCAAACACAATCATCAAAAAATACTAAAGGGTTTAAATTTAAAATTTTAATAATTTTGGCTGACCATCAGAAGGTATCGCTTACGAGGTTTCCTACCTTCACCTAATGTCCAATTATATATCATTGACAATTTGTCATTGACAATTTGTAAATCTTTTATAAGAAATGGGAGTAACTGAAAAAGGAAATTGTTGGGGCGATAGGGTAATTTAAGTAAATTTAAGTAAGTGTAGAATGGCTAACTAAAATTTTTTTGGGTTCTCGCGGGTGTTCCCTTAAATCCACGCAACTTTTTGTCCTCGAGTCTTACTTTTTTTTTGTTTTCTTAAAAGAGTTATTTTAAAGAGGTAAAGGAACGTTTTCAAGATTAATTGAAGTTTAAAAATCTGTTGATTTTCTACCTCAAAAAATTTTTTTGAGAAAAATTAAAAAGAATATGTCTTGCGAACAAAAAGCTGCGGATTTTTGGAGATTTCAAAAAATCCTAAAAAATTTTTTTTTAAAGTTTGATTGGATTAGTGGCAAATAACAACAATAATAATGGTAGTGGAAATTTACCAATAACAACAAATACATCAACAACAATAGAAAGTAGTGGAGGTGAAGAAGAAGGAGAATTAGATGAAGATGAGGATGAAGAATTGTTACGGTCAGAAGAAGGAGGAAGTATGTGGGATGATGATCAACCTTTATCTACTAATAATAATAATAAATTGCACCAAAAGGGAGGAGGAATTGTTAGTGGAAGAAGTTCAAAAGCAGCAGCAACAGCAAAATGGATGATTGAACATTGTGTTGATAGACTTTCTTTGGGAGGTAATGATGAGGCTTTGGAAAATGGTAAAATAATTTTGAAAAATTCTTAAAAATTTTGAAAATGCTAGGAGAAAAGAGTCGTCGTTTGGACAATAAAAATGGTGGGGGTCATCAACATAAACAAGCAGCAATTATTGCTAGCAGTAAATTTCATACAAGTACGGGAGACTAATAAATAAATTTAAAAATAGGACTAATACATATAAAAATCTTAAAATGCTCTAATTAAAGCCCTGGGCTTGTACTTTTCAAGAAGTCAATTTGAGTGGGCTTGGGCTTATATTAGAGAGTGGCCGTTTATTTCTGAGATAAGCGCCTCCTTGTGTAGGCTTATATTAAATATAGGCTTCTATTAGAGAGCCAGACTTTAGTTAAAGCATTTACCGTTTATTTTTTTAATATAAAAAAATAATATAGAGATCTCAAAAAATAAAATTTTGCAAAAATAAAATAAATAAAAATAAATATTTACACAAACTTTTGTTTCTTTTTAAACATTGTTGAACAACGTCTCTTCATTTACTATAGTCTTCCATTCCCTCTTGAGTGCCAAACTTTTTTGGGCTTTTTCGGCTTTTGAATGTTTTCCTCCTTTAGTCTTTTTAAGGAATCTTTCTTCGGCTTTACTAAAAAAGAAAAATTAAATTTTTTAGTTAAATTCAAAAAAGAAACTATTTATCGTCATCATTTAATTCATAGTAATTGTCCATATCAGTTAAGGAAATTGATCTTTTTGCCTTCATATTTTTGTTGTAAATTGATGTAAATAATGTACAATAATATAACTTCCGAGATTAACTAAAGGCTGAAATGATTAAAAAACGATTTTTGGACAATGGGTGGGCCAAGTTTTTAAATTTTAGTTTTGAGCAAAATTTGAAAATTAGATATATGTGGTTTACGATATAATTTGAAAATTAAAAATGTTGGCATTATGTTTCTTCCTTATAAATGACATTTAATCCTTATATCTTTTACACATTTCGCCAAAAACATATCTTGCCAATAAGGCTAAAAACTAACGTTTTGCCATTAATATTGTTGGCAAAATGGGTTAATTTGCCCTTATTGGCAAAATATGTTTTGGCAAAATGTGCTGACTCGCTTTTTTCCTTTTATGAAGAAATACTTCGGTAAGTGAAAAAAAGATTTTTTGTTGTTTTCCATTTCGCTAATTGATTACTTTTCTTTTGTTTATTCTTTTACTTTCCTTTGTTTATTCTTTTTACTTCATTTTGCATTTCAATCAGTTAATCTTTTGTTAATTTTTTAGATTTATTACAAAACAAAAGTTTAAATTTTATTTTCAAAAAATGTCTTCGTCTGCAGCTGATTTGGCTAATGAATATGAACGGTTTCTTATAAAGTTAATATTAATAAATGCATTTGTTTTTCTAGTGGTGAAATCGACGAAGTTCCAAAGGGTACTAAAGGAAAGCGTTCTAAGGCTGAACAGGTTTTTTGTAGTTTTTTGAGGTTGTGTTAGGTTTAGGATGTAATCCATGATCAGTTAATAGCACAAACTTTTGGTTTGGTTTTGTGACCAATTTGGATGAGCCTGATCACCTGTTATTCACGGAAATTCATTCCCACTCGGTCTTTGTTCTCGTATAAACCATTGATTAAAATGTCATGAACTATTGAGTTGATTCGTTGCCCAGATCCGGGTTTTGAATACTCATGGTACTCCAAAAGATATTCTAGGTTCTTGGTCATGGAGGGCTTGTTTTTTGATTCATCCACCTCTTGATTTATTTTTAAATGTATTTGAACTAACTGTTTATAAATTTTAGGTTGAACATAAACATGCACACCCGGAAGGTGATACTCGCCGTATTGTTGGTATACTTTTTAACTTTTTTACGTTTATTAAAATTTCCACTTTTCCAGAAAATGCCGTAAACGGTGAAGAGAAGCGCAAAGAGAAGGAACGCGAACGAACTACTTCAGGATCTTCAAAGAGTGAGAAGTAAAATGTTGGAAGAGGATAACAGGATGATGAACGATATTATATGTTAAAAGAATATCGTCTTTCTAGAGAAAATACATTTTCGTATTTTTTAAAATGTTGAAAAAAAATATATAAAAATCTGGTAATTTTATTTGTAAATTATTTATAAATGTTTAAAAGAATTTTGTGGTTTTTGACGGGTTTTTAACCCTATGAATATTTTTTAAAATTAATTTTGACTTGTGGGTATCCCAATCAGTTTTTGCGGACGTATTTCACTTTCTCGAATACTTTTTTATTTGATAGGAGGAGGGAATCGATCATCTGACCATTATGAGACCTCTATGCTTTTGAGTCCGCACAAATATGCCCGTAAAAAGCTGGTTTGGGATAACCCACAGGTCCGATTTTTTTAAATTTTTTTCAGAAATTTTCTCTTTATTATTTTTTGAGAAAAAATGGAAGAAGAAGGTTATTCAAATGATTGGTTTTTGGATGATGTCAATTCAAGCTTAAACACAATTCTCGCAATGATTAAAACAGACACTCAACAATTGCCTCAACTTGAGTTACTTGGACAAATTAGGCAGTGTTTGGAATGTTTGGCGTGTTCTTCTCCTGAAGAAATGGCTTCGCAACGAGCGCGGTTTGTTAGTCTTTCTTGGCCTGCTGATTTGCGTGTTGTTCTCCAAAGGCTGTTTAGAACGTTTGGAATAGGTAAAATTTCATTTTTAATGACTCCTTTTACTTTAACTTCACGCCCTATTTATTCGCAAAGCAATCCGCATTTTAAAGATTAAAATGCAGAACGTGGAAGGGTCAAAAATCCCTGGATAGTAGCATGTGTCTAGTTTTGCGATTAGATGGGGCATGTAGTTACAAAATTAAAAAAAAACCTCAAAAATTTCAGCAGAAGAATATGTTCGGTTAAGTTATGAAATGAGCAATTTTGCTTCGCAAACACTTGGAAATGATTGGTTACGTTCCGATTTGAAATTTCTCAAACTTTTGGCTAGTCTATCGAGTGGACGTCTTCGAGTAGTTTTGGATGAACCCGACAAAGTTTTTTTTAATTTTTAAAATTTTAAATTAAAATTTCTTTGAGGTTGATATTGACCAACTTATTGCTTGTCTTCAATTACAAGAATTTTTTATTGGATGTGTGGAAGATGATGCAGAGTGGCTTGGGGATGATGAGTAGGTTTAGCTAATTTCTTTCTTTTTATTAGTGATTGGATTTGGATTCTAGGTCCAAGCATTTTTGAATTTTATAGTGAGACATTCTTTCCTGGATTTTTTTGGTTCAAGGTGTTGGTCCTTTTCCAGCTCTCCGAACTAAAGATCCGGCTCATATCAATTGATCAAGTCTAGAGTCTTTGTCCATATCTTTTTAGTCTTTCAAATTAGAGTTTTTGGTCTTTTCCTGACTTTTTAGTCAAGTCAATAAATCGAATCTAAAGCCTATCCCTTGTAGGACTTTTTTAAATTTCAATCTCTTCGTTACTATCAAATTTTACATTAGTTTATATTTAATTCTTTTTCAGCGCTACATTTTTAAGTAAAAGTTGCCAAGAAGCCTGTACCTTTATATGTGAATATGTTATTGAATGTGACAAGCAATCTATTGATGCTTCAAAACATGCAAATTTATTTTTGGCCCTTTCTCATTATTTTTACGAATTTTTAAAAATTGGTGGAGCTCAAATATTAGAAAAAAATTTAATGGAAAATGTGACACCTTTATTTGACAAAATTTCGAGTTTGTTTTTTTAATTAAATTTTTTGTTTAATTATTTTATGGGGTCCATGGGGGTTTCTGTATAGGGATTTTGGGAGTTCAACTGTCCTAAAAATAACAAAAAATTCCTTCTTTAGGGAGGTACTTTTAAAACCGAAACTGGGCTGTTTTTTGGTTTCCGTTTTCTAGGTTATCGACAGTTTTCCGACCCCAGTTTTTTGGGTCCGGTTCGGTCAAACGTTTGCCAACAATCATATTATTTGATTTCAATTTTTTATAGAAATTGACAACACAAAAAGTGAAGAAATGGAACAGATCTCAGTGAAATCTACTTGATTTTTTTTATTTTAAAAAATATTTAATAAGATTATATAATAATTTATATTCAAGCTGTTTCTTTACTTTTCTTCTTTTATATTCGTAAATATGCGAATTTACTTTTTCAAACATTACTTTCTCAAAATAATTTTTTTAAACAATTTTTCAGCATCTTAAAAATTTATTTATGTTAGACAATCGCTCTTTTGCTGATTGGCTACTTTTTTTGCACACACACAAACAATTTGAAAAAATAAGAGCTGTAAGGGATGGTGTCCTTCACATTTCCCCTATTCAATCCCCCCTTAGCAAATATAAAAAAAGATTATTTTTCTCTATTTTATACGACATATTGACTAGTGGGGATGGATGGCTATTTAAAAATAATTTTTTTTGAAAGACATTTTTGGCTTGTTATTTTGTGTAGGTTTTTTAGTTGAGCAACTGTACATGTGTGTGTGTGCAAAAAACAATTAAAAACTTTTTTATTTTTAGAGAAAATTTATTTTTTTTAATATATGGATAACTTGACCATTTCTACAACAAATAAAAATGCTTGTAAACAAAGGGATGATGATGACACCAATAAATGCGTTTCTTCAACACTTTCTTCTATTTTAGACAAGATTTGTTCTTCATCAGAATTAAATACAACAATCAAATCTTCAAATCATTTACCTCTTCGATTTGTTGTGGCAACTGAAAATAATCACTATTTGGCAAGTGATAAAAATAAACAAGGCTTGGAGGTTTCTTTTTTAATTGAATGGATTTTGAAAATAATTTATTTTTTAGTGTTCTGTTCCTTCAAATACGCCAACAGCGTGTGTTGCAAGTACCGCAGCGACGATTTGTTCTTTTCAGTCTGGTTCAACTGCTTCAAACAGAAATAGGTTTTAAATTTTAAGTATTCTCTTAAGTCCACAATTCTTGTCATCAGAAATTCATATGAGGCTTTATTCTTTAATAGTGGGATAAAATGTCAACCTCAGCCCTTATCGGTGATTTTTTTGATAGGAAATCCTGTTTTAATAATGGGATAAAATGTCACCTTGCTGCTTAAATCTTTTGATAATTTTTTCTTGTTCCTGTGTTTGAATATTTTATCAAAATTCTTCCTTTTCAGTCCTCTTACAACTACAAAAAATATCAATATAAACAATTCTCATCAAGTAACTTTGCGAAAAATGAGTATACAACCTCCACCAGTTGCTAGAATTGCTCCAAAATCAGCAAAGCCAAAATTAATTCCTATACATCATCAAGTAGTACCTTCTTCAAATAATGAGAATGGCAAAAACATTATCAATTTACAGCAACAACAAATTTCTCAAGGTTTTTTTATTAAAAAATTTTTCCTATTTTATTATTGGTTTCGTGTAAGTCTGTTCTTTGTGTATCCTTAGGATTTTTCCGATAGAAAATCCTGTTTTTAATAATGGGATAAAGTGTCATCCTCCCCAAAAATTTTTCAAAAAAATTTATTCCCCTTCTAACTTTTTAGCATCAATGTCAGGAATTTCCCCTTATTCATTAAATCCAGCTTCAACAAAAGCTTTAATACAAGAAAATAAAACAACAAAAACATCTTCAACAATTTTTTCTGCACCCTCAGTTAAAATAAATACATCAAAATTAGTTGAAATGTCATCAAATCTTGGTGGTTCTTCTTCAAATAATTCATCAAATTCTTCATCTCCAATAATTATACAAACCTCAATTAATTCACAATCATCAAAAAATATTTCAACAACAACTTGTGGGTCTTTAACAACAGCACCAAAAATTGTTTTTACTCTTAAACCTGCTCCAATTTCAAGTATTGTTGGTGGTGGTGGAATTATGGATAACAATAATAAAAGGTTTATTTATACTTTTTGGACCTCATTGAATTGAGAAAACTTTTATAAGACATGATAATTCTAAAATTATCCCACTCAACTAAAAAGCTTTAATTTTAATAGTTTTGGTTAAGTGGGATAATTTTCTGAAAAATATTTTGTTTTCGGAAAATTCTAAAATTATCCCACCTAACCAATAACTCAATAACTTCAATGCTGTCAGTAAAGTTTGATTTTAAGCAAACGAGTTTTGGTTGTGTGAGATTTTTTAAGGTTACTTAGCCTTTATGAAGGTCGGTGGGAGCTGCCTAAGCGATACCCCCCCCCCATATTTAAGATAAGATTTTTCCTACCTCGGTATCTTTAATGGAAGTATCTTTAAATGGAATTTAAAAAACCCATTTTTATACTTAAAAAATTATTTTAGCATTAGAACAACAATTTCGTCTTCGTCAGTTTCTCCAGCAATAATCACAACATCAACAACTCAAATACAACCTCCACCTTTGTGTATAACTCCTCCAAAAAATAATAAAAAATCTCCAATAAAAAGGCCTAATCAATTAATTGCTACAACAACAACGTCAAATAATAATTCAAATTTATTTGAGGATTCATCAAAAATGTCTTGTTCTTCTTCAATTAATTGTAAAAAATTTTTTTTTAATTTTCAAAAAATTATTTTTTTTCTAGCAAATCAATTTCCTTCATCTTCCCCTCTATTGGATTCTAACGATTTATTGACAAACACAGTAAATAAAGTTGCTTCTGGAGCAGATATTTCTCCTACAAATTTGGAAGAAGGTACTTCAACAAAAACGTTAATGTCCTCAACTTCATCAACAACAACAACAAATTTGGCATTAACTAAGCCAAAACAACCAAAAAAGAAAGCTCCAATAAAACCAAAAATACTTGTTGATGAACAAAGGAAAAATTCTGTAAAAGTTCAGCCTGCAGTTGCTATGCCTTGTATTTCTCCTCAAATTTTTGGAGCGAGTCCTCCGCAGGTTTTTTTGAAAAATATTTTTCTTAGATTTTTAAAAATTATTTCTTATCTCTGATAGGCTCAGATTGCATCCATCCCAATGGAAAGTAATGTTGTTGCTGATACAACACCAACAGCAGCAGCAATTTGTAATTCGAACGGTCAGCAAACTTTTCCTTCTACGGGAATGTTGCTTCCTTCAAATTCTCAATTTGCCTTGGTATTAAAAAAAAAATTTCAATTAAAAATATTTTATTTTTAGGCGTCTAATGGAAATTTATTTTCTAATTATGGAACTAATTTTGTAATTAGACAGGTTTTTTTTCTATTTTTTGTTAAGAAAAATTGAAATTTTATAAATTTTAGCAGCCTTCTGCTGCATCTATTGGAAGTGTTTCTGGACAGCAACAGCAGCCACAACAATTTGTTCAAATAATGCCTCAGCAAATATTTTTTTCTCCAGTGCAACAGGTTGATTCATCAGGCCAACTAATACAACAACAGCAACAAACATTGGAACAATCACAGCAACAACAAAATCAGCAGCAAAATCAGCAAGGTATTTCATCATCACCAACAAAAGCTGTTGTTGCTTCTCCTCAAACACCAGCAACAGGAAATTTGATGACAGCAAGAAATTTATTTTTTCATACTGGAAATGGACTTTTTATGCGTATGAATTTTTTGAAAAATTTTTTTACAAATTTTAAAATTTTTTAAAGCTATTTCAAATCCAAATATTATTGGAATTCCTCAATCTCAACAACCACAACAACAAACTTTTTTGCCTATAACTTCAACTAATTTAACTCCAATTTCTTCTGCTTCATCAAAATTTGTTGTTCTTGCAGCAAAACCTTCAGGTGGAACAACAACAAATTCAATGCCAAATATTTTACCTAAAAATTCATCAAGAGGGAAGACATCAGCTGCAACAGCAACAATTGTTTCTTCAATTACTACAAATGCAACAGCAACGCCATCATTGGAAACTACGGTTTTTATTAATTAATTATGAATAAGTAGGGGGTGAATTTTGACTTTTCCGAGTTAGAAATCTTGTTGACTCAAGTTCGGAGTCGATTTCAATTACTTAAGTGTCCGGAGGTTTGGGAGAGATGGCCGGTTCTATAGTAAATTAGGGACGGCTCTGCCCTTTCTGTGTCAAAAATTTTAGCGAGTTTTGTCAATTTTGTTATTGGGTTCAATAAATAAAATCATTAGGGGAAAAAATCGACACTTAATGATAAATAAACGTTTTATTTTTAAAAATTGAAGATTTCTTCTACTCCTTCTATTCAACAAAATTCCAATATTATGCTTACAAATTCACAAAATCAACAACTTGGAGGCGAAAATATTTTTTATAGTAATAGTCCACATCATCAATATTTATACCAAGTATTTATGGCACAACAAAAACAACAACAACAAAATTTATATATTTCTAATAATAATTCTGTTGATGTTGGCGAAAAGAAAATTGAATTAGGAAAAGGAGGACAACAAACAAAACCAACAAGAGTTAGAAAAAAGAAGGGAAGTGGTGATACTTTGACTGCTGACAATGGTAAATTAAGAAAAAAAATTTTTCAAATTTAAAAAAAATTCATAAAGAAATTCAAAAGCACCCTAAAATACCTCATTTTGATGGAACTATAATACTACAGCAAGGTCATCAGCAAGGTCAACAGCAACAAGGATTTGATGAAGAGGAAAATGAACCTCCACCAGTGCTTTGTAGAGGAGGAGGTTGTTTTTTTTTAATTTTTAATGATAAAAATTTTAATTTTTAAAGAAATTACTTCTGAACCTCCAAGTAGTGGTGGTGGCACAAAATCAATAGAAAATGTTTTTCAAAAAGAAGCAAAAATAATTCGTGAAAAAATGTTTGATTCAACTGGAAAGAAGTATGGGCCACTTGTTCATGATATTGATGGTTTTAAAATTGAGGTTTTTTTGAAAGAATTTCTTTTTATAATTTGTATCTCGGGATAAGATTAAGCACTAAAATTTAACACAAGAACAGGAAACTTGCTTTTGTGATGGGCAGTCGCAAGTCATTAGGAGCACTGGTGAGGTACCTGGCTATGGTTTCTTTGTAATTTTTAACCCCTCCTGGATCTTCCTTTCCTTCACTTTTTTTGAATAAGAGTTAGCACAAAAATTTAATCCGAGGCCAGGAATTATCTCATCTTGGCGCCACCCGTATCTTCCTTTCTTACACTTTCATTTTTTTTAATTAAAAAAATTTTTTAAAGGAAGATGTTGAGCCTTTTCCTTGTGAACATCAAAAGTTGTTGGAAAAGTTGGTTATAGATGAAAATGTTATTAACCAAAGAAAAAATAAAAATGATGCCACAACAGCGACAACAAATGAGAATGGAAATGAAGGTTTTTTATTTTTTTTCTATTTAAATTTTCAAAATCAATTTTTTATAAATGGGGCAGAGAGTTATTGAATTTATTGATTTTTTCAATAAGGGGTATTACCTATTTAAATTGTCTGAGTAATCTTTAAGAACATTGGTGGTCCCTTGAAATTTTTTTTTGGTCCCTGTAAGTCCGAATATGAGTTTATTTCAAACCATGATCCGAAATCTTATTGGTCGCTTTTTTAATCTGCCGTTTTTAATCAAAAAAAATTTTTTGTTATTTTTCCAGAAAAAGAAGAAAAATCATTATCAACGTCAAATAAAAATAATTCTTCCTCATCAACAGAATCAAATACTAGCAGCAGCAAATTAAAGAAACGACAAAGAAAACAATCTACATCTTCTTCAGAAGGAGGTGTTGGAAAGGATAATTCTTCATCATTTTCAAAATCGCCACCAAATAGAAACTTTGGCTTTGGCTGCTGGTTTTTTTTTAATTTTTCTGGAATGTTTCTAATTTTTTTTAATTTTTAGAAGAAAAATCAGCAAGGAAGAGTTTGGATAGACCTGGCTCGTCGTCAAAAAAACATGACAAGGAAAAGAGGTTTTTTTAATTTTTTAGTAGAAGGGGAGGGAGTTTTTTGGTTGATGTTGTCTGCCCGGTTGTTAGAGGCGTCCAAGACACTTGGTCTTGAATTAAAGATTCTTCTTGAGCGTTTTCTCGGCTTGTGCTTGGGTCTAAATTTGTCTATAATTTTTTTAGCCTCCAGTCTTGAGAAATTTTTCGTGTTCTGGACAGCTCTAACATTTGTTTATTTTTTTTTTTTCATTTTGTTTAGTTTTTCACTCACTTCAACTACATCTGCAACTTCAAATGAAAAACCAGAAAAAAGTGAACATAGACGTTCAGATGAATCACTTGAAGAAGGTTGTTGTTCATATTGCCGTCGTCGTTTTAGTGAAGTTGGAAGGGATAAAGAACATGAACAATATTGTAGTAAAGAATGTAGAAGGATGAAAAAGTATGCAAAAAAGCAGCAGCAACAACAAAAGGCAGCATTATTATTAAATGAAGGAAATAATAAGGCTTCTTCATCTTTAAATGGAAATGAAAAGTTAGTTTTTTTATTATGAAATTTAGAAGGACCTTATTATAAGATTTACCCAAATATTGAATCCTTGACTTAAGAAACGTTTTTTTTTTAATTTATCAGGATGTGGGGGAGATGCCAAAGCGTCGTCTCTCTGTTCGGGATACCCCTCTCAGGGGCTTTTGGGGGGTTTGGTATTCCAAACTTTTGGTATTATAAAACATTCCGAACTCTGATTAAAGATTTTTTAAAATATTTTCCCTAATTTTTTAAAGAAATGCTTCTACAACTACTACTTCCCAAGAAATAAATAATTCAGCAACATCAAAAATGCGTTCATCATCAATTCAATCACCACCCACCACAAATAATACTTCATCTACACCAGATGCTAATAAAACAAAAACATCAACAGCAAAAATTATGACAAGTCCATTAGGTTCAGCATTTTCAACATTACAACCTCAAAGTATTGCTACAAATAATACAACAATTTTATCAAATAAATGGCCAGGAACAACAATACCAACAACAAATTTGAATGAACAAATTGCTTGTATTGCAAAAGGATTTGAAGTATTTTTTGAAAATTAAAAAAAATTTTGAAATATTTTTTTAAAGGTTCAATCCTCTTCTTCATCTGGCGATGAACAACCACAAATACCACGTCCATATGGTGCTCCATTTAATTTTTTACCAACACATCAACCATTATTTGCTTCACAGTTTCTTCCTCCTCAATCACAAGCATTTTTAAGTGGACAAGGTTTTTTTTTTAATATTTTTTAGTAGGGGCGGACATATCGGAAACATAAAACTTTTCTTCAATAGGACAAAGTACCTTTTTCAAGTTCCATTTGCCATATATAGGTCGTGAACTCAAGTAAAGTAGCTGTTCATACACTTAAATACCCCGATATGCCCGTCCTAATATGCTCCCTATTTTTTTATTAAAATTTTTTTTCTTGTAGATTCAAACAATTTTCCATTTCTTCATTCTCAATCTCCTCCAACACAAATTCCTCAGCAATTAGTTATGACTCCAAATACAACAATAAATCCATTTTTTACTCAACAACAACAACAACAACAATTTATTAGACAACAAAATCAACCTATATTTTTACAATCTCCAATAAATACACCTACACCTACTGGAAGTGGAGGTGGAGGAGGAGGAAATGGTGGTGGTGAAAAGAATGTTGAAATTGAAGCATTGGTAGCAAAAAGTATTTTTTCATGGACGGTAAATAAATTTTTTTAACTATTTTTAAATTGAAATGAATTTTATTGGGGTGGGGGGGGGGAATTCTATAAATTAGATGAGCATTGAGAAGAGGTCTAGGCCAAGCAAGATCTGAGGAGGGTCTCATTTACTTTTTGAGAACCATACCCTGGACCTTCTGGATATCACAGGATTTGAACTTTTAGGGGGAGGATTCTCGACCACGAGATCTGAGAGGTCTCCTCATTTGTCTTTTGAGAACCATTCCCTTGACCTTTTGGATCACAGGCTCTGAGCCTTTAGGGGGGGGGGGGAATGGGAGGCTTCCCCAAACTTTCAACATTCATTGACCAAGTCTCAATGGATTCAGAGAAATTTATTTTGGGTCTAGTGATTTTAAAAAACATTTTATTTCTCTCTACTAAAAATCGACAAACTATAAAATAAAAATAATAACAAAAAATATACCTATCTAATCTAATCAAAAATCATTATTCATCTTGTCATTTCTTGATTTGTAATTGACATTGAATGGAATTGTTTTGTTATTCTGGCATGATTGACATTTTAAAACAATTGTTTTTTGTTTTGAAATTTGTTTAATCTTTAAAAGAAATTTAAAAAATTTTTTTCTTTTAAAAAACCTTTAATGAAAAAAAATTTTTTCCACTTTCTGGTGCCAACCAACAATTGAAACATCTTTGAAAAAAATTTTTTTCATGAATTTTTGGAGGAAAAAAATTCCTTACCTTTTGCAATAATTTCTTTTAAAATCTTTATGCATTCTTATTTGATCAACAAAACAAAGTTCGCGGACTTCACGTAATGCTAATCTTGCTAATAAATTGTAGCTATTAGCTTCTGTTGTTTTTGATTTTTTATTGGTTTCTTCTTGTTGTTGATCACCACAAGTTATTGAATTTAATAAATATGCTGCTTGTTCAAGAAATGAATTTCGTAAAGTTTGGGCATTTAATTGTTTTGAAAATTGTTGTTTCTGGCTTTGCTTTTGTTGTTGATTTTGCTTTCTCATTTTCTAAAAAAATTTTTTTTGGTTTTTTCCAATATTTTTTAAATTTATTTTTTCAGTCAGAAGATGTTTCAAAATGGGTCAATTTTGTTACAAATTCTGAAAGTAATGGAGAACGTTTTATTCAACAAGAAATTGATGGAAGTTCATTAGTTTTATTAACTTGTGAACAATTACAAAATGAATTAAAATTAAAATTGGGACCAGCAGTAAAATTAAATAATGCCTTAAATGCATTAAAAGCAAGACAACCTTATATTTGAATTTTTTTTAAAAAGGAAGTTTAAAAGGAAGAGGAATAATTTGGCATTTAATTAATTTAATACCCAGAAACAAGAGAGATTGACACAAAAATATCGTATTTTCTCGATTAATTCCCCTTGGAGAATTAAATTTCAGTATTTGGAGGTGGGGAATTAATGTTTCAACCCATCTCTGGCATGGGGAATTATTCGGGAAAATACGTTATCTGGCAAATATTTTTCTTTTTTTTTCAAGAAGCATAGTGTATATGTACTTCTTGAATATGTTGGCGTCGTTTTTAACTAATTAATTTAACTGATGCCACAATTAAATTACTACATATATAATTTTTTAATGTATTTAATTATTCGATAAACATTAAGTAAAATATTGTCAAGACAATTAATAATTTGTTTTTGCTACGTCGCAATCAAATATTTTTTAACGTGAAAATTGATGGCAAATTTATTTTTAGCAAAATGGAAGAAAGGATCGCGTGGAAGGTCAGTTAATCTAATTTTAAAATGTAAGATTTCGAAATGGTTAATTCCAAAAGGGTAAATTCCGAAATGGTCAATTTAAAAGCGTAAATTTCAGAATGGTAAATTCTAAAAGGGTAAATTCCAAATACCGAATTTCAAAATGGTAAATTTAAAAATGTCAAATTTGGCTAGTTTTCGAAATGCCGAATTTGACCGTTTTGTCTGATGGCATTTTTAAAGTTATTTTTGAATTTTTCGAAAATATATTTTTTTATCAACTCGTGTTGATCTATCGATTTAATCTGCCCTTTGGGTGGAGATAAAATATCGATCTTTTCTTAAAAGGCAATGAATCATTTTTTCATATAAAAAATATTTTTATTTCTGTTGAGTAAACAAAAAAATTTTTTCTTCAACGATTTTAATCAAAAATTTAAAAGCTTCTATATTTGTTCAGCGTCTTTTTTTTAGTATAAACAGGTGGAACTGTTCTTTTTTAATGTGCAATAAATACAGCAACAACAACAGAAACAACAAATATTGAACAAACAATAAATATTTTTAATTTATTTTATTTTAACAACAACAGCAAAAAAATTGCAATAAAAATTTATTTTTGAACTCTACTTTTTTTTGGCAATATTCTACACAAAAAATATGCAGGAAAAAGTTGAAGAAGAATGGCCTTGCCTTGAATTAACTGAACCTAAATTTGGAATTTTATCTCAATTTACAAGGTTTTTTTATTGTTTTTTAGAGAAGTTAATTTCTTTTTTAGTAGTGCAAGTGAGGCTGTGGCACATATTTTGGTTAAAGAATTGGTTGAAAAAGTTGATAAACCTTTGTCGACGTCATCAAGTCAAGACGAATCTTTCTCTACTGATTCAGATTTGGAGTGGATTATGCAGGTTGTTTTTTGAATTTTTGGTTTTTTTTTTCAAGGGTTGGACCCCGATTGAGGGGCTACTTTTTTTCCATTTCCATTCTTAATTCAAAAGTTCGGGGCCGGGGGTTTTCAGTTTTGAACACTTCGAGGACGTCTTTTTTCGGAGTTGTGAGAGCCAAAAAAAAGTTGGAACCCAGTTTGAATTTCTTTGTCATTGTCCAATCCAATTTCATTTCTCTATTTTTCTAGGTCACAAATCACAGCTTAACTCTCCCATTTATTCCAAATCAATGTTATGAAACTCTGCGTTCTGCTGTTCGTATTTATATTGCTTGGAGTTCAGCATTAACAACAGATTCTCCTCGTCAATATTGTCCCAAACAAATTTTGTTATACCCAGACAAATATTTCAAGTAGGTTTTTTAAAAATATTTTTTAGTGTCTTTTAGTTTTGTTTTTGTTATTTCAATGAAAGTTCTCCTTATTTTATTAATTTTCGCTGTTGACCGTTTGTGGTAGATTGGTTAGTGTGCTTGATTATCCAAGCTTGGGTCTCGGGTACGAGTCCGTTTGCTGGCATCTTTTAATTTATTCCAGGATTAATAATTTCTCTTATAATGAGAAAAGTTCTCTTAACTTTGACTTAAAATTTTTTTATTTTTCAGAAAATTCCTCGAAGCATTTCGACATATTTTTCAAGAAAAATCAACTTTCTCAACATCAGATAATCATTTAATTTTGAGCCGTCAAGGAACCCAAATTCAAACAATTTTGACAGCAATTCGACATTTAACAAATTCTTCAAAAGATGAATTTAAAGACGAAGTCTGGGCTCGTTGTCTATTATTTTTATTGAATGTAAATGATCAATTAATTACTATTGGATGTTGTAAATCTCAAGGTTTCTTTTGAATTTTCTGAAAAGGATGAGTGGGCTTAAAATTCCCGGGATAGTCGACCTAGAACCTAGGAAATTAATTTTTCTTTGCCCATTCCCAGTTTAACCTTTCTGCGATTTTCCTAGGCTCCAGGCAAATATCCCGAACTGGAGACTCGAAAATTGGCTTGTACCTCCTTTGGGGGTTTCTTGGGGCCAATATCCATTTCGAAAGGTATTCCAAGCCTAGGCCTCGGATAAAAACAAAAATATTTTAAATTTTTAAAGAATCTATTGGCTATTTAATGTCTTTGTCAAAATCTCTTTGATTGCTGGTTAAAAGCTTCTTTAAATGATTGTATCCCTTCACCAGCATATTGGACAACATTTTCTTGTCTTTCTAATAAATGTGGAGCTCAGGTTTTTTTTGTATATTTTTTTTAATTTTATAAATTTTTTCTAGATCCAATTTATTGAATGTTGGGCAAATTCAATACTTCATTCAACTTCACTTTTGCTTAAACATTTGTTTGGACAACAACAACAAATGGAAGTACAAGAAGAAAATGTTGTTTTTGGTTAGTGAAAAAAATTTTTTTAACGGAGCAAGGGCTGACCCTAAAGTTTGGTTTTTTCGATTTTTAAGAACAAAGTTTAACTTTCCATTTTACTAATTATTTTCCATTAATTGAATGTTTTTTATTCAAGCATTTAATAAAAAAGAGATTGATCCGGTTTGACTCCCTAGGGGGGTTTTCTTGTCTTTAATGGTATAAGCCCCACCCTTATATTCAAAGATTAGTCCATGCCTAGCTTTAGGCTTAATCAAGCCTAAATTCATCCAAAATCCAAGTCAAAATTACTCCACATCTTTAGAATATTTTAATTATAAGAAGATTAATACATATTTTTTCTGAAGATGATGACAATATATTTGGACAATTTCTATCAACACTAATTTTAAATCCTGAAAGAATTTCAACATTAAAAAATGTTTGGTTAAATTTATTTATTCTTCTTGGACGTCCAACAAAATTTATTGAACAAGGTTTTTTTTAATTTAAAAAATTTTATTATTAAATTTTTCTATTAGCACTTGCCTTGTTGGCTGAAAAATCTTGTCAACTTTCTTCTAATTCAATAAATTTTTTTGTTGAACAAATTAAACTTTCATTTTTCTTAATTATTTTTGGATTGAAAAAGATGGTTGATTTATTTTTTGGTAAGCGAAAAAAATTTTTTCTCAAAATTTTTCTTTTAAGGAGATGATATTTTGTTGGATTTTAATGAAAGTGAAGAATTGCATTCTTTATGGTTAGAAGCTGCTCTAGTTAATAATGCGAGTAATATAAAGGTTTGTTTTAAATTTTAAAAATAGGGAGAAAGGGGTTTTCGAAAAAATTTTCTGATTTTATTAACCAGAAATTTTCTGATTTTTTCAAATTTTCGATTTTTTATGGTGTTTTTTTATTAGAATTATTAAATCCCCCAAATTTTTTTAATTTAGCAAGAACAAAGACTTACTTCTTCTGATTATCAAATGATGACTGTAACTTCAAATACTAATGCAGATACAAATACAGAAATGACAGCAATACAAATTTCTGGTCAAGTTTTGGCTTCACAACATGTTTGGTTTATTCTTAAAAGTATTTTTTTTAATTCTTTTAAATTAAAAAAATTATTTTTTTAAAAGATAATCAATTAATTTATGATGAAAAACAACTTTTAATTAATTTTAAAAGAACAAAATTATTAAAACCTTCATCGACCACTCTATTAAATTTATTTTTGGATTGGCTTTTTGATGCAGCTATTTTTCAAATTAATAATACATCAATTAATGATGGGGCTGGTAAAGGAGGTTAGTTTATTTTAATTTTATAAAAATTGGGGGAATTTTTTGAAAAATGTTTCTTATCTCTAATAATTTATATATTTTTTTTCAAAAATTTTTTTTCTGGTTAGGCAATAAATCTCTCTCTCTTCTCCCCTCTCCTTTTTTCTCTTAACAACCCCATTTTCCTAAATGCTGACAAACATTTATTTAAAAATAATTTTGTGTTTGTTCACTTTTAATTTTTAAGTAAATATAAAAAATATTCATAAATTTAGACAGATAAGGGGGAAGGGGGGCTAGCCAAATTTTAGCAAAAAAAAATTAAAAAAAAAGCTTTGTCTGTATTTTTTTATTAGCTACATCTCTTATTTTCCTCAAAGTTTTTTAAATCTTTTTCTATTTTTAAATTTTTTGATAAGCCTTTTATTAATATTTTTTTGATCATTCTTTTATTTGCTAGGTTATTTTACGACTATTTTATTTTTAAAAATTCTTAACAAACTTAATATTATTAGTTGCGCAATTTTTTCGTTTTTGTTTGTTTTGTACTTTATATATTTATTTTGTCTCCTCATTTTTTCCCCTCTTTTCCTCCTTTATTACACGCCTGATCCTTCTCGTAAAAAATTTATTATTCTTTCCCTTCTGATTTATGCTCCGTAAACGTGTTGTTGTTGTTGCTTTTATATGTTGTTTCTGTCTATACTTCCTCTTTAAATATTTCTTATACTAAAATCATTCGCGCGTGCTCACAAAAAAATTTTTTTATTGAACACAGAAAAACGGAAGGAAAAAAGAGGAGAAAATAGGGGAAAGGAGAAAAAGGTTTTTACGTTTTTTTGTTGTTGTGGTTTCCTCTTTAAAAAATTCGGGTCTTTTTTTTTAATCGAAAAAATTTATTTTGCCACACAGCTAATATAGAATGAACTATGTATTTTTTTATATTTTTTGGATTTTTATTTTTGGAAATAGTCCTAAAAAAATTTTTTGTATTCCAAAAGTACCTCTATAAGTACACACATATCCATTTTTCTATTTTTTTTATTTTTCAAAATGCGCGAATGCTTGTTGAGGAAAAGGAGAGCAGCATCAAGCATATCACTCACACATCCATTCACCTCTCATTTTCCCTCAATTTTCCCCCTTTTTCCTTTCCTATTTGTACAGGTTATTACTCTCTTTTTGGATAGTTTTACAATAAAAATTTGAGGTGAGGGAAAAAGATTTTGTTGATGGAAGGGAGAGGGGAGATAGTGTGAGATTTTATTTTAGGGTGGAAATAAAAATTTTAAATAAAAATGGCGGCGAGGCGCTGTCAAATAAATATATTAAACGTGGATTTTTTTCAAGTCAATAAAAATTTTCTATTAAAATTTTAAAAAATAATTGTTTTGAATATATTCGTTTACATTTTTTATTTTTGAACAACAACATCCTCCTCCTTTCCTTCCTTCCCTTTTAAATTTTTTTGAGTTTGTTCTTTGCTTTTTTTTTCTTAAGCTGTTATCAAGCTGTTATCGCTTAAGCTGTTATCAATTCATAACCGATGTTGGGTAACACCCAATCTTTAGCAATTAGCCTCATACCTCCCTCAAGCTTTCAAGAGTGCTTTTTTCTTCTTACTTAAGTCCCTACACTAATCTCTTTATTTTTTTTCCAATTATTTTTTGTCATTTTATAATCAATCACTTGACACTTTTTTCTCTCTTTTTTTTACACTCGATTTTATATAAAATTTGGAGATATAATATTTAATAATATCCTTTATCTTCAGTCATTTATATTTAATATTTTTTAAATTTATTTGTTTGTTCAGATTGTGGCCAAGCACTTGTCGTCGTCCCTCCTCCTCTTCCTCAACAACCTCTTCTCCATCCTCCAGCTTCAAACAAATCCTTGTCTTCTGTGGGCGATAGCTGTACTACTACCACTAGCAGCACTGGTAGCAATAAGAGTAACAATAACGTTTCTACTACTAATAATTTTTCTAAACGACAATCAGCACCAACACCAGCACATTTTCAACACCAACAACAGCAGCAAATAATCTCTAATAGTAGTGGAATTAATAATAATAATAATACAACAATAACAACGACAACAACACTTAGGCGTTCTTTTGGTAAGAAATTTTTTTAGACAAAAAATTTTTTTAAAAACGTGGAAATTTTTAAATGTCAGTTTGGTAATTTTACAAAATGTCAGATTTCAAATACCAATTTTCTGATTTTTTTAAACTCTCTCCTTAAAATTTAAGCAACTTCAATATCTCGTTCTTCTAACACCCAAAGTAGCAGTATGTTAAGTAGTAGTGGTGGAGGGGATTCTTATCATCAACAACAGCAACCTATAGCAGCAACAACAAATTATTCTTCTCCAACAGAATTTCCAAGTATTGATGGAATATCTTCTGGAAGGTCAGCTGCCCTTTGTGCACTTTGTAGAATTGTTTGTTCAAAACATACAAATGAACAATTGAGGGATGATCAGCTGGCTAGGTTTTTTGCATTGGCACATGAAGCTTTAATTTCGGTAAAAAAGTTTTTTTGAGGAAGGGAAGATTTAAGGGGGGGGAAGATTATGAATTAAAGACACGATTGGGGGTTTAAGATGTATTAGAGGTGTTATCGGCCCGGTAACTTTATTTGGAGTTCCCTTCACGTTGTTTTGCGGACTCAATTCCTGCTTCTATGGGGCCGCAAGTTCATTCCTGTGTCCATAGTGTCGCAGGCTCGATTTTTGCGTCCATGAGATCACAGGCTCGATTCCTGCGTCCCCAAGGGTTTGCAGATTCGTTTCCTGTATCTATGAGGTCGCTGACTCGATTCCTGCGCGGGGATTAAAAAACTTTTTGCCTAGCTCTGACAATAAAATTTTTTTTATTTCAAACAGAATGACAGAATACTTCTCAGCTCTTTCATCTTCTCTAGTGCTGACAATCTTTTTAAATTGGCATTGAAAGGTGTTCAAATTTTATTACCAAATTATTTGCGTGCAATAGAGCTTGTACATAATGAATCGCTTCAAATTTTGTAATTTTTTTTAATTTTTTAATTAAAATTTCTTTAATTTTTTAAGACTTCATCCTTCTATAAGTCAAGTAGAAATGCGTGCAGCTTGTTTAAGAGCTCTTGCTTCAATATTACCTTGGCCTTCATTATTTGGTTATGCTAATATTCTTGGTATTATTTTTTTGTTAATTTGTGGTTTTTTTGCCTTCTTATATTTTTTCTTAAAATGTGTATAATGGTCAGACTTCAATTCCACTTGTTTTCCATGTTCCCAATCAATCAGAAAATTAAAATTTATTCATTACGTTCACATGTATGAGTAACACATGATGACAGAAATTATGAAAACCCGCATGTAAATCGAGTGGAGTTGAGGAAGCAAGTCTGACCATTATGTATATTTTAAGAAAAAATACAAATGCGGGAGGGTTGGCATTCTTATTCTGTCTTGTCAATTTTTGTTCATTTTTTAAAGGTAACAACAATCAAAATTCTTCATCTCCTTTTAATTCTTCTTCACAAAAAATTAATAAACGTCAAGAAGGTTCATTTTCATCATCTTCATCATCAAATTTATTGGAATCATTTTCTCGTTATATTGATATTCGTGAACCTATTCAACATGTACTTTATTGCTCTCTTCGACAAGAAACGGATCCTTTCAATATTCAATATGCACTTGGACTTGCAGCTATTTTTTGTGTTGAGGTAGCTGAACCTGAATTGAGGAGAGCAGCAATGTTGAAAATTTGGAAGAATGAAAACAACAATAACAAAGAAAGAAATGGTGATGAAGCTGAAATTTGTAAAGAAACTGTTGAAGGTTTTGTTTTTTTTAACTTGGGCAATCCTTGCTATCATTGATGGGTCAGGCCTGATATCAAATCTGGTCCTTTTCGCAAGAAATCCGAAGTCGGATCCAAAGAAAAACCTGATTCGGGACCTAGCCCGTCTTTTTTCTCAACCCGACCCATCCCTGTTGGGCAGACCTTCCAAAATCAATTTTAAAAACGTATTATTTGGGTTTATGTATCTAGTTCCCGGGGTATCTTACTTAAAAAAGTCCACCTATAATTTTATTAAAAAAATTTTATTTTTCAGCTCCATTTTCTACTTCACTTGTTCGATCATTTATAAGTGCAATTTGTGATAATTTATGTAAACCATTGTGGGCAAATGAAACCCTTTGTTGTTTGGCAGCATTTGATTGTCTAAATTCTTTTTGTTCTCTTCCACAATCTGTTTTGTTTTCAAAAGGTTTTTCTAAAAAATTTTTGAACATTTTCTTATTTTTTTAAAAGGTGAACTTTCAACCGGCTCTTTAATTGTAACATCTCTTTGCCGTTTTATTGAACAACAATTAAAAAAACCTCCACCTCTACATTCAAAGGATATGCATTCAACGGTTGTTGCGGCTTATTTCTGTATGAGTGTGTGGTTTTGTTCGGCTCCTAAACTTGCTCGTATTGAGTCATGTTTGGATACTGTTGCATTGGCTATTGAATTGGGGATGACTGGTGGGCATAAATTGGTAAATTTTTTTATAAATTATAATCGGGCCACAAGTGTAGGGAAGAAGTCCTGTAGATTAACGTAGAATATTTTTAGAGGGCTCAAAAGATCAACGGGTATGGGAGAAGAATTGTTGTGTTGGCATTTTTATTAAATTTTTCTTCCTTTTTGGTAGTGTCCAAAATGTCAACAGGAAGGAAAACAGCATTTCAGTGTTGACATTTTGGATAGGGTCCACTCTTCCTTTCCTCTGTTTATTTTGCGACCGGTTAATCTTTGCCTTCGGCAAAGATTATAATAAGGAGAAGGGAGAATCAACGGAAAGGGAGAATTTCTTTTAGTGAGAGTATTAAGAGTTAATTTAAATTTTTTTTATTTTTTTCAAGACTTCAGAACAATATAAACCAGCAAGTCAACGTGTTCATGATGCAGCTCAATCTTTATTACATTCCTTATTTTCTACAAAAATTCCAACAACATCAACTAGCAATTTCGTCACAAAAAAATTTTCTTTTTCTTCAATAAATGAATTGGTTTTAATTAAAAAATTTGGATTAAAACTTGACAAATTTGAACATTTTTTATTGCGTCAACAAAATGTTTTAATTTCACTTTATGAAGCACAAAATATTCCAACTTTATCAAAAGGTTTTTTATTAATTTTCTTTTAAATTTATTTTTTATTCATTTTTAGGTCTTCCTTGTGTAATTGCTATATTTCGTACACCATTTAATGCTCCATGGGCAAGTTTGTTTAGACTTATGCCGAAAGCGCCTCCTAACCGAAAGAAGATTTGTAAGCAGAATAATAATGGTTTGGTTGTTTTTTTCGAGTCTTTGTTGAGGGTTGACCTGACAATTTCTGTATTAGGCACATTTATAAAGTGAAGTCTGGCTTTTTAGATTTTTCTCCTATCTTTCGCTGAAATAGGAGACAATGAAAACAAAATTAAGCATTTTTATATGATTTGACCTGATTTTCCGTTTTCTCTATTTTTGAAAAAAAATAATTAAAATTTAGTGGTTATCAGTCAACAACAACATCAACAATTAATTAAACAACAAACACAAACAAATTCTGAAATATGTAAAATTCATGATAGTGAACAACAACCTTCTTCTAAGGACCTTTTAAGTATACAAACAAAAAATATTTCGGATTGTAATGGAGGAGGTAATGGAAATACAGCTACAAATACAAGTGTTGCTTCAACTACAAGTAGTGGAGTTTCTTCTTCAGCACCTCCTCCAAATATTACAACAACAGCAACAAAACAATTTAAAATTCCAAAAGAAGCGTTTGAACCAGAATGTGAATAGTTAAGAATTTTCCATTTTTCTTATTTTTTTTTGTAAAATTCTCTTTTTTATAGCGACAAAAAATTCCCAAAATTGGAGCCTGTTCCTCCACAAGTTTTGGCAATACAATCACAACTTGAACAAATTCAAGCTCGTTTAGCTGCTGGTAATGGAGCTCCAATTGGTGATCGAGATACTAGAAATGTTTGGATTAATAATTCTTTGGGTCCTTTACTTACAAAACCTCCTGTGCCTGAAAGGTTTCTTTTGAAAAATTTCTGAGAATTAAATAAAAAATTTTTTCAGTCCTGTTTCTCATTGCAATTCTCTTCGAGTTTTTCTTTATGATTTGGGATTGATAAATCGAACATCTTATCTTAATGAACTGACACCTTTGGATAGCTCATCATAGTTTGTTTTTCTTTTTTTTATTTATAATTACGGACTTTACTATGAGATACTCTCACGAATTGAGTAAATACTTACAATTAAAATATACCTTCTTAAAATTTGTTTTCGGAATAGGGATCTGACTTCTATTAAGTTATAATTTTTTCAACCCTATGGGGGTATTTTATACTTATTATGAGGTCTGACAAGGGACTCACGGTAAATAAATTTTCCTTGTGAGGGTACCTTGGTTAAAAAAAATTTTTTTTCGCAGTGATATTTTCTACGATTCTCTTTATACAACTGTAGATCAACATCCTGTTCATTTAACTGAAACTGTTTCTATTTTTTATGTAAAAGAAGGACAAAAATGTATTGAAGATATTTTACAAAATAATGTACAAGTTTTTTTTTAAATTATTTTTTGAAATGTAAAAATTTTATTTTTTTAGATTGATCTAAGGCAAACAAGTGCAGAATATTGTCGATTATTAAGTGAATTGGGAAAAGCTTTGGAAATGAGAGAAAAAATTTATAAAAGTAAATATTTAAATTATTGTTTTTAAATAAGACCTGGGCTTTTCTTAGAGTTTAGGTTTATAATTTTCAATTGGTCTCCTTGGGTGGGGGTCTTGTTTGGTTGGTCTCCTTTTAGGTTTCCTTGCTGGCATTTATTTTTAAATGAATCTCTCCGGGTGGGATAGAGATGGGCTTCTAATAGAGACGGGCTTATATTAGAGCATTTATTAATTTTTAAATAAATATTTTTTTCCTAGATGGTGGTACATTTTCAACAAATACAGCAACAAATAAAAATGAAAAACGAGAACCCTCTTCTGCTGAAAATTTTGTTTTTGATGGTATAGATTATTGTTTGAATTGGAAAGATGATCATGTTGATATTTCTTTTGTAACACCAACTGGACGAACAATAACAACAAATGCTTCAACAGTAAATGGAAATGGTGGATCATCAAAGGCAGCATCAAGTGTTCGTAGAACAGCAACTTTACGGCCTTCTTCTATTGATAGTGTTCAACAACAATTTAGTGGGTTTTTTAATCTTTATTTATTTGTTTTGCACTTTTTTGTTTCGTTTAATTTTTTGTTTGTTTTTTGCACTTTCACTGCTTTTGCTTTACACTAATGTAAGATTGGTGTATCATGTGAAATCATCGGATATCTGAATCCGATTTCAAAACCGAGAATTTCTGGATATCTGTTCTTTTTCTGATCCGGATCTGCCAACCTTATGTTCTATTAATGCACTCTTTGCTTTATATATTCTATTTTCCTTTTTCGAGGAAACAACCTCAGGGATGGGCTTTTTATAATTTTTTTCAGAATTTTCTTTCTTCTTTTCTGGAACATCTTTCTAGATTTAAAAAATGCTTAATATATTTTTAGGCTTAAATGCTAATAACAATAATATTAACACAAATAATAATACTAATAATATTATGGGGGAATATTGTATAGATAAACAATCTTATAATAATGACATGAATATTAAAAATATTAATGAATATTATTACAATAATAAACAACCTTTATTAAACAACAATATCATGATTAACAATAAATTTGATGAGAAAGAGGATATTAAAAAAGATGAAAAATATTATTCGACCCTTCTGGGTGATGAATACGAATTTTTTAAAAAGCGAGCAATGCTTATATGGGCTCAAAGTATAGATGAGATTAATGCAATGGAAAGAGATTTGATTATTTCTGGAACAGAAAATCAGCAGATTGATGATAGTTTAGATGAAAAGAATAAAGATGAGGAAGAGGAACCTTGTATTATTTCAAATGTTGCTCCAACATCTATAGCTGCATCAGCAACACCAATAGCAACAACACCTTTACCTATCCGTTCTGCTCGGTTTTCAACAAGTAAACCTCTTAGTTTAGAAAAACAACGACGACTTTCTTTAATTTCTGCTCATAATTCATCAAAAGGATCAGCTGAAAGTGGTGGAAGTTTGTGTTGCAAGAATATTGCAATGATTAAGGTATGAGAGATTTCCATATGAAATTTCTCCTTGACTTTTTTTAGGCAGAAGATGAAGAAATGATGGGCGTAGAACAACGCATGCGTGCTTCTTCGTCCAATTCTGCAGCTTCTATTCAAGTTAGAAAACATGCAGTTACAGCTCAAAGGCGAACAAGTATTCAAAGTGCTAGACATCGACGTTACAATTTAGGAAAGATTGATCTTAGAGACATTAACAACATTCATAGTAGTCCTCCAGCAAGTCCACCACCAATGTCTCATGGACGTCGAACCTCTACAGTTTTTAGAGAAATTCTGCTTGGGAATTTGCGTGTTGAGGATGTTACATTTTCTGATAAAGCTTCTACTACAGCAACGGCTGGTTCTTCTACAACACATACTCCTACAAATATGTCTCCAGTAGATTCAAATAATGATAGTGTAAATAATTTTAGTCATTTGGAGACATCCTCGGTAGCATCTACCTCTACTTCATCTAATAATTATTTTGCTAGGTAAATAAGAAATTTTTTATCAGTGCTTCCAATCAGGGATGTGCGCCATAACGTTTGGCTTAATTTTGGCGTTTAAAACTTTGGCGCACTTCCCTGCTTCTAAATTTTTTTTTTAATTTTTAGTGACAAAAAGTCCTCTTCTCCAACCTCAAGTAAACAACAAATACCAACATTAATTAAACCACCATTAGAACGTAATGATTCTATAGCTTCAACATCAACAACAACATCAACATTCTCTTATATAAAATCATTATTTTTTCGAAGAACAAGTAAAGTAACAACATCACAAAATTCTCAAGCTTCTTCAGAATGTGGAAGAAGAAAATCTTCTCTTGCAAAAGTTATTGATGAAGAATTGGAAGATTTGAGGGAAGAGGAAGAAAATGAAAAGAAAAAGAAGAGTGTTGATATGAAAGGAGAAAAGGAAGGAATTATAAAAAGTGATAAATTGGTGGAGAAGGATGTAACGAGGGGTTTGTTTAAAAAATTTTTTGAATAAGTAAATTTTAAAATTTAAAAATTATAATTCTAATATAATGGGGAAGGGAGATTTTTTAATTATTGCCACTAATTGTTTGTTTTTTTTGCACGCTTATTTGTATGTAGCTGGTGCTTGTTTTTTGCTTTATTAACTGACACTAACAATATTTTTTGTAGTCTTGTCTCGTCTTTTTTTATTAATTTTTAAGCTAAATATTTTTAATTTGAATTTTAAAAATTTTAGAATCATTCGCTTCTTCCAATGGCAACCCTTCAAGAATTAAAGATACAGCTGGAGGAGGACATAATGTAATTTCATCTACACCAACAACATATCCACCACCACAAGCTTCTTCGTAAAAAAATTTTTTTTAATTTAAAAATTAAACAAAACGTCTTTTACCAGGACCCATTCTAATAATCGAACACTAAGTTCTGCTTCAGTTGGAAATGAATCATCCACCGTTAATTCAACTAATACAACAGCTACAACAAATATTGAACATTTACAACATCAAAAAGCAACGACAAACTTACAAAAATGGTCAAAGCGTTCTGCTGATTTGAGGATTTTTATTGTTTGGTTAGAAAGATTAGAAGATTTGTCAACCTTTCCAATTGGTTTGGTGTTTTAATTTTGATTAAAAAAATTTTATTTTCAATTTTTAAGCTGAAATGTTTCCATTCACAACAAATGATATAAACACCCTTAAACATTCAACAACAACAACAACAATTTTAAATTCAAATATCCAGACACAACAACAACAAACAATAGACCATTTAGTTTTTTATATTTATCCATTTGAGAGAGGATTAAGAAGAATACAAATTGCTGGTATTTGGACTAAACAAGGACGTCCTGGACCTTTACATAATGGAACTGTTGTATCTACTAGATCTTTACCTTTATTATTAAAACAAACAATATGTAATGTAGCAAGGAGGAAAGCTGCTGAAATTGACAAGTAAAGAACATATTTTTTAATTTGGGACGAATTGGGGTTGGGATGAATTGGGGATTTTGTTCAGTTGGGCGAATTGGGGCTTTTGTTCAGTGGGGCGAATTGGGGATTTTGTTCAGTGGGCGAATTGGCTTTTTTGCTCAGTGGGACGAATCGGGTTTTTTGTTCATTGGGGTGAATCGGGTAAAACCTTAAAAATAAAATTTAAAAATACATATTTCTCAAATTTTCAAAGTTATCAAATGACTCACCTAAAAAGAAAACAAGCTATTGCTGAATTTGGTCGTCGTTTTGCCACACGTCAAGATTATACTGAATTTGTTGAACATTTACTTGAAGATAATTCTGCTTCGTTTAGTGGGACTGTGTTTCCTCCATGATGATTTTTGGTGCTGCTAACTGGAGGTAAGTTTGTATTTTTATTTTAAAAATTTGGTGAAGGGGATTTTCTACCTACACCTTTGTTGAATACTATCGGGCCTCGCTTATGGATCGTCCTTATAATTGAAAAATCGTACAATCCAAAATCACCGAAGAGGAAAGCAGGAATTTGAGCGTTGACGTTTTCCTCCTTTCTTGTAGTGCCCAAAAGATCACTGGAAAGGAGAGCAGCACTTGACCGTTGACATTTTGGATTAGGCCTTTTCTTCCTTTCTTGTTCCTTCCAGTTTGTTTGTCGGTTAATCTTTGCCTTCGGCAAGGCTTACTCCTGCTTCCTCTACTTTTGATTTCTTCCTACATAGGTGAGGTCCGACTGTATATACTAATATTTTATTTAAAAATTATTTTTAAAATTTTAATCGTTTTGTTTTGTTTGTCCTTTGTCTTTTAAATTATTAACGCCTCATTATTTATCTTTTATGTGATCATAATTTGTATATGTATTTTTATTTTTTTAACCAAAAATATTCACTTAATAATTAAAAGCCACAGCTACTCAAAAAATTTATAATTTTTTTTTCTGTTATTTTTTTATTATTGTTCTGATTTTTCTTTTTTGATTTCTTTTTTTCTTATATTATTTTAAAAATTTCTTATGCCTTTCTTAAATCCTCTATTTAGTGCATATTTTCAACTTTTAAAATTTTCTTACTCTTTTTATCACTTTAAATATCTCTCTACTTTTTTTCTACAAAATTTTGTCCTTTAAATATTTTGTAATTGTTTTTTCAATTTCTATCAAACAATTTTCTTTTTAAATTTCTCTCTGTTGTATCTAAAGCTCAACTTATCTAGTATTTTAATTTATTTTTTTTAAATTTTGTTTTCGGTGTTTTTTTAAATTCCTTTTTTTCTCTCCCTTTCTCTCTCTTAATTTGCCACGAACATTCTAAATTTAATATTTTTTATATTTATTTACCTATTTATTTTTATTTTTTCTCCCCTCAAAAAGCGCAATCTTTTTATTATTAAAAAAATTATTTTTAAATATAAAAATGTTAATTATATATTTTATACATATTTTTTATATATAAAATTATAAAATTCAGGTGTTCTTTGTTTATGTTTCCTTAAAAAAATTCTATCTTGGTCTATGTT
Organism: Meloidogyne arenaria; assembly: GCA_036172955.1. Taxonomy (NCBI): domain Eukaryota; kingdom Metazoa; phylum Nematoda; class Chromadorea; order Rhabditida; family Meloidogynidae; genus Meloidogyne; species Meloidogyne arenaria. Next base: position 3,802,306 of record JARQAB010000034.1, read on the forward strand.
TAAAAATAAAATTAATTTGTGTATCTATAGTATTGTCCATAACTTGATCGTGTGTTAATCCTTCTTTGCGTACATAACCAGTTTCTCCAATAATTGGTGAAACTAGACGGGAACACATTTTGAGACCAATCTTAAGAAATTTTAAATAAATACCAAAAAAATTATCCTCCTACCTTTTCATCAGATGTCGAAAATATACTAAAAATATTTGTTCCTTCATAACCTTTTAATTTATTTATATCAGATAGAAATTCAGATTCACAATGTAGACCATTTTTCTTATTACATGTTCCAACGGGAATTGGTACAAGACAAGGCAATGCTCCATTATTTGTTCCAGCAACACTTAAAAATGTATCAACATGTTCTGTGAGTGGAGGGCCTAATAATTCGCGAGTGTCAACACAAGTTCCGCCAAGGATTGCCTGAAAGAAAATGTTTTTTGGTGGGTTTAAATTTTTAACATTTTAAGTAGAGATTGGACCGAGGCGGGCTCTCAATCAATCAATTTTCGACGATCAAGATTTTTTCGAGGTGTCAATTTTCGTACGACCCTCTCAGTCCGATCTCTATGTACTTTTCTGGCTATCGGCGATCCCATCGAGTATGCTATAACATCCACTTTTTTGTTTGTATATTCTCGAACTGCGATTAACATGCTTCTGAAAATAGGCATAATTTAAAAAAAATTTTGGATTTTTTATATTTTCCTTTCTGGATTTAAGTTATATTTTTGTGGTGTTTATTTTTAGCCTATAATTTCCTTATTTTTTTCGGGATTTTTAAAGTTTTTATTTTTATATTTTTTTGGATTTTTGGATTAGAAAAAAACCTATACCTAATTTGTTTAACATAGGCACATCTAAGTTCTACCAAACCAACGGGTGTAGTTCCTCCATCACCCCAAGTAGTCCCAAAAACTTGAAAACCTTGAGAACGAAGTTTTTCGATTATTCCCTTTTTTAAATTTCTAAAAAATTTTTTTGAAAATTTTCTTTTACGTTAAATCGAGTAATTTTATTTGTAATTCCATGAACAATAACAACAGCCTCTTCAGATCCTACGGGTCCTCCACCAGTACTTGCATCATTACCCAAATCCCTCCTTTCTAGTTGATTTACTATTGGTAGTCCATATCTTTTTTTTGTAAAAAAAATTTTTTTTGAAATATTTTTAAGAATATTTTTTTAAGATTTTAAAATTGAAAAATTTTTTTTTTAAATTTTCTCTCACCTGTTATGAACAAAAGCTCTAAAATCCGGATTAAATTCACAATTGTAAAGGGGTAACAAAAATAGAATCAATAAAATTTTTACAAAAATGGATATAAATTGTAAAAAATTAATTTTTGCGCGCATTGAGGGGAGGATTTACATAAGAAAAATGTTTTTTGTGTGGTTATATCTTTTGTTTTCTCTTTTTTTATAGCCTTGTAGTAGAGAAAAACCGGTTAAAGCAATTTTTTAATTTTATGATAATTTGATAAAAAAATTATTAATACGAGAATAAGTGTAGGAAAAAAAGAGAAAATAATGGTAGCTAATTTTTAAAAATTTTTTTGAGTTTTTTTTATTTTTGGATTTTTAACATTGAATTTTAAAAATTTACAAACAAGAAAGTATCTAAATGTTATAGCAAACTCTCGAGATCATTAGGCAAAAGAGGAGTTTTCCATTTTATTTTTTCTAATCGTCTTCCCCATCTCGAGTTCCGTTTGGTTTCAAACAATTTTCTCAAACGGCTCGGGACTACAGGGTAAACGACTAAAAATTCTATTAAATGAATTTAAGATAGGATTTTCTGGTGAATTGTGCTTTTAGAATATTTTCAGTCTGATTTTAAAATGAGTGAGAGGAATAAAGGAGGAGGTTGAGGGGATTTTTTCTTCCACATTTTTTTTGAAAATAATGGGCAGATCAGAAAAAATGTGGTTTTTTTTAAATGTGTCGTTATTTTCATTTGACTAAGAAGAGGAGAAGGTCGTATTTTGCCGCCAAAGAAGAAGAATAAAAATAAAAAAAGGAAGAGAACAACAGCAACAAGACCAAGACGGACAACAACAATAAAAACACATAAATTTTGGCTAAAAAAAGATTTTTTATTATTTTTTTCTGTTGAGAGACAATAATCGGCAAAAAGTGTAAAGATTGGTTTTTGAAAAGGAAAAAAAGAATTGAAAAAAATTTTTTGAATTGGATTTATGATTAAAAAAAAGTTTCCCTTCTTCCTCCTCCTCCTCTTCCACCTGATAAAATTTTCCTTAGAATTTCAACTTTCACCTTTTCGATTTAGCGCGACTTAGCGTGCCATGTCGCCTTTTTTAGAGGTGACAAATGGCCTTATTCCTGTTGAAGTTACTTTTATAATATTTTACAAATTTTTATTTATTTTTCAGTTCCTCTCATTACCTATTTTTTGCGCAATAAGAACGCTACTAAAAACAATAACAACAAATTATGCTTTAATTAGCAAAAAACAACAAGCAGCAACAATGAATAATCAACAAAGAAATTACTTCTTTGCTTCAATTTGTATTTAATTTTGCTGCCGATTTTTATTGTTTAATTATTATTGCCAAGCAAAACAACAACAACAAAAATAAAAAGAAAATGGAAAAACAAAGGAAACGGGCAAAATACGTTTGTTTTTGATTTTTTAAATAATTTAAACTTTTGGTGTGTAACCACTGTGAAGACCTTTTAACTGTGGTCGATAAAGGACCCCTTAATATATCCCTTAATTTTATTTTTTTAAATTTATTTTTGGTATTTTCTCGCTTTTAAAACATTTTTGGTATTTTTTTTCTTTTAATGTTCCTTCTTTTCTAAAAAAATTTTTTTATTGGCCTTGCTCTCGTCACTCAAATTCATTTAACACAACAACCTTCTCTCTCTAGCCGGTTCCACTAATTTTTACCTTTTTCTTGCAAAAAAAAATTAAAAAATAAATTTTTGTGCGCAATCGAACCGAACGACCTCTAATATAAAATTAATACATATAAAATTTTCTTTCTTTTTTTTTAAATGTTAAGCGAAGGGGACACAATAGAAAATAATTTTATTTGATTATTTTTAACTAAGCAACGTGGAGGAGGGGAACAATAGTTGATTATTTTTTAGCTGAGTCAAATTCAAAAAAATATTTTTATTTATTTTTAAGAAAGAAAATTTCTAATATTTTTATTTTCTTACTAAATAATATATGTATATTGGTTTCAGTTTTAAAAATAATAATAAATGGGCTTTAAAGGCGTTAAGGCCTTTAACCTTTCTTTCACCTTTTTAGTAGAAGCAATATTTCATTAAAAATATTTTTTGAAAAAAAAACAATTGGGGAAAATAGGCTGAAAAATTAATATTTATTTTACCTATTATTTTGTTGGTCGATTAAAAAAAAATTTTTTTCAGGCTTCACATCAGCAATTTATTAATATTTTTTCAAAATGCTTCGTCGACCTTATTTTCAAAATTTATTTTCAAATTTTCAATGTGTTGTTCAAACCTTGTTATTTTTTACAATTATTCCTTTAATTGATTCTCGAAATGCTAGAGGTCTTTAAAAAAATTTTTTTTGATTTTTTAAAATTTTTTTTATTAAAGATTATGATGGTTTTCTAGCTCCAGATTCACTTAAACCAATTTCTTGGTATTTTAAAATTTTTTTAAAATTAAAGAAATTTTTTTCTTTTAGGCTTTTGGGTGTTTGGCGTTCAGAACATGATGGAAAGGCGGTAAAAAATTTAAAAAATCTAAAGAAATTATTTTGAGAAAAAAAACCTCAATATGTATAAAATATCCTTTGGTAATTGAAACTTTGTCGCTTTTAATGAGAGTTACTTTAAATTTGAACATATCTTTAGAAAAATCACAAAAATATTTTACTTCAAAAAAATATTTTTTTCTAATATTTTAAAGATGTTCCCCACAATTCCAAAATTTACTTATGGTGAAGAAATTTCTATAAGCCTAACAAATCCAAAATTGCATGCTGAACCAGCTTTTAATTACACGTAAAAATTTTTTAATTTTCTTGATACAAAGGGAATTTTTTTAAACAGCGCCTTTGCTTGGTCAGCTCATGACAGAGACGAATTACACAGCGAAAATGGTTACATAACCGTTTATTCTGGTGGTACACGTGTAGCCCTAACTACTGTTATGAATAATGGTAAGAAAAAATTTTGAAAAATTTTCAAAAAAAAAATTCGAAAAAATTTTAAAGGCTTTGTAACAGTCGAAGAAGGCCCAGTTTCCAATTTCCGTATTCGTTTCAAATTGGTGGATATTGGCAGAATTAGTTTTTCGCGCGATTTGCCAGTTCACGATTTAGTTAGAGAATGGTCTTTAATTGATGGGCATCATTTGGAGGCTAGATTGGATATGGAAACGGTAAAATAAAAATTTAAAAAAATCTAGGAAAATTTTTTTCAAGTTAACCCACGGAATGCGTGAACACACCACAATAATTTACACAAAAATATTTCCATAAAAAATTTTTTTTCTGATTTAAAAAAATTGTAGAATGTGAAATACTGGTAATTTATAAAAATTAGAGAAAAAAATTAATTGAAAATTAAAAAAATAATTTTGTTAAAGTGTGGGTCCGTGTTTATAAGTTGAGAAAAAAAAGAGTAGTGAAAGTCAAGAAGGGCTATCCGCAAATCGAATCGAAAAATGTTTTAAGCGTCCTCAAACTCTAAAATTAATTTTAGAATAATTTTAGGACCTCTTACCAATTAAAAATTTTTTCAGGGAAAATTCTAATTAATTTTTGGAAATGCGGATAGCCCTAAGAAAATTATATAAATTATTGAAAATATAAATTAAGCACCGTGTCTGAGAAGTTTTTTTGAGAGGGTGTGTGTGTTTGTTTTTTCCCGATTTTCTTGATTTTGTGTCAATTTGCCTTTGTTTAATCACTTTACTTCTATTTTCTTCTTTAAATCTTCATTATTTTTTCTTCCTTTTATTACTTGTTGTTCTTGTTGTGTAATGGTCTAAATGCTCTAGGAGATGAGGATATTGATGAGGAAAGAGGGGTTGTTTGTGGTTGGTTTTGTTGACCAGAAGTGTTTCCTGTAAATCAAAAGTCTTGTCTTTCTTTTCTAATTTTCAAAATATTACCGTTCAGATTCTGAATAGTATAACCCAATATTGACTGGACAGAATGACGCACATTTATTGGAGGATTTTTTGATGGAGATTTGTTAATGTTTTGCGATTGTTTTTGTGGATGCTGATGTTGGTGTTGTTGTGGTATTAATGAGTAGTTTAAAGGAGAAGAATTGTTTAAAAATAATTCTGTTGGGGTTGTAAATATATGGGTTTGTTGGGTTTGTAATGTTTGTTGTTGGTGAGGTTGTTGTTGTTGTTGTATTGGCCAACAATAAAATGTTTGTTGCGTTGAGGAAGAAGAAGGAAAACTTGAAGGCAACAAAAATATTTGTTGTTGTTGTGGAAGAGAATAAATATTATTTAATTGTTGAGGGCGTAAAGGACGTGGTTTTGGCAAAATAAAATTTTCGTCGTTTTCGTTGTGTTCCTCTTCCTGTTGCTGACAAATTACTCGATTCATTTTTCGACGTTTTACAGAATTTTTAATTTCAATGTCTGCACTAGAAAGAGATGTTAATGTTGGGATTGAACAAGTATTGTTGTTGTTGTTACTTTCTTCTTGTTCAATTTTCATCTTTTTTATTATTTTTTTGTTCTTTTTATTTTCATCTTGATTAAATTCTTCTTTAAAATATTTGGGGTAATTTGAAGTTCCAACAACATCTGGAGAAGGAATTGGTGGATGAGTGGTGAAAGGATGATGAGGGGTGGAAGAAGAATGATGTGGAATGGAAGAGGAGGAAGAAGAAACACTTGAAACAACAGCTATTCTTGTACGAGATCGAGAAAGGAATTCAGTCATGCGCAATGCTGAGTTGGTAGGTTCTGCTAAAATTGAAATATTTAAATTTTTTAAATTCAATTTTATGAAGCAGGGAGGTACATTGGTGCCTTTTATAGAAATATAAAATTCTCGATAAAATATATCTGAAAAATTTATATTATTATTGTATACATCGGTGGCCGAATGGTTAAGGTTCTCGGTTACTAGCTTTAACTGCCTGGGTTCGAACCCGTGTGGTTCCCTCTTTTTTAATTTTTCCTATTTCTTAAATTTTAATTTAAAAAATTATTTTTATATTTTTTAAATTTTTTAAATAATTATACAAACCATCAGGTTCAGGTCCGCAATATACAAAAAGTGGAATCTTCTTTGTTCCAAACAAATGATGCTTCTTCTCTACTAAACTCATCATTGCCAGAACGTTCGCTTTAAAAAAATTTTTTTAACATTAATATTAAATTTAATTAAGAATTTACCAATGTCGTATAGACGTCGACATCTTGAACGTGAAGGAGGTTCGTAACCTTCAGAATCCAAATCTTTGATTAGCATTGTGCTAAAAAATAAATTGTAAAAATTCGGTCTAAGGCTGTATTTTGTGCCATAGCTTTTTTAATACTTCTTAGATTTAACTAATTAATATATTAATCGAAAGCCCTTGATGTGAGGATTATTTTAGCTAACAGGATCGATCTGCTCAGAAAATCCTACAAAAAGTTATAGCCGGAAAACTATCAAAAATCACGACTGCGTGTACTTATTCGGCTGTAACTTTTTGTAGATTAATCTGATCAAATTAACCCTTTTAGATGAAATGATCCACAAAACCAGAGCTTTCGATTGTTATATAAATCATGAGAAGAGATTGAATTTAAAAAAAGTTATGGCCCAATAAAGATCAAAAATCACGACACCATTTTTCTCCCCAAAAGATTTCTGACTTTAAATTTATTTTCTGATTAAAAATTTATTTTAGCATACCTAACAACATCTAGACTAACAGCTCTATTTGGATTACAAAGCAACACCATCAAAAATCTTCTACATAACTGAGCCAAAGAATTCTTTCCACATCTATCTCTACTCGTTAAAGGTCCAAAAGCAGAATCCTCCTCCTCATCTTCCGGCAATTCTTCTGTTGAATGCTTCTCCTCTTTCATTTTTATTTTTTCTTCAGTAAAACTTAGATTAAAATTAGTCGTAAAACTACACATTGCCTTCTCTACTTTTGCTATTTTTATTGGCAATTCTCCTTTTTGGGCGTCCCTTTGCAATGCAAACATCAATTCTGGCAATCTATCAAGTCCGTGCCATTTATAAAACGATTTGTTTGTTTTTTGCATAACTTCTAATGCTTCCATTACGTTTACCTTTAAAATTTTTTAATGTTTTTTGGAATTTTTTGAAATTAAATAATGGTTCGGACCTCCCCTCTCCTAAGGAGGAACTCCCTCCCATTTAAGAGATACATGCCTTAAATCTGATTCACCACTGATGAGTGGTGGGGGAGCTGCCTAAAACGATACTCCCTCCAAATAATACTCTCCCTCAGGATACAAATTTTTCCAGCCCCTAAGGCCTTGAGGGAAGCCGACTGTTTAAGGGAAGTCTCCTTACAATATCATAGATTCTCCTCTTCTCAACGTTCATACTTCTAGCAACACTTTCCAAATGTACATCACGCCCCTGTGCTGCTTCCAAAGATACACGTTCAAGAAATGGAGCACACAATTTCCCCAAAGATTTTTCTTTCCTGGAGGGTCCTCTACGAACATGGGAGGATGTTGATGAAGTTTCTGAAATGCTTTTAGTTATTTTAATTTATGTATAAATTATGTATGTATAAAGGTTTTAAAGAAGTAGTTGATTCTAAATGTTATGTCCACAGCTGTCTGATTCCCAAATGTCGGATGTTTTCCCTATGTTCCCTTTTGTCGTCCCTTCCCTATGTTCTATTTTGTCGCATTGGAATATTAATTTAATTGATTCCAGAAGATCACCTCCTTAATATCAAAAGTCAAGAATAATCTATAGTACCCAAAAGATCACCTCCTTAATATCAAAAGTCAAGAATAATTTATAGTACCCAAAAGATCACCTCCTTAATATCAAAAGTCAAAAATAATTTATAGTACCCAAAAGATCACCTACTTAACAATAAATCTTAGGATCAACATTCAATTACCTTCACTTCCATCTCCTCTGATTGCTCTAATATTTTCTTCTTTAATTTTAATTTTAGCTTGTCTAATATTAAAACAATTTTCTTTATTTTCTTCATCAAAATCGCCACAAACGTCTACAAATTTATTTTCCTCATTCATTTTTTTAAATAATTTAGGAAAGTCTAAAAACTTTTAATAAAAAATAAGACAAATTTTTTAAAGTTTGAATGTGAAAAATGAGGGAAATTTCGGTAAAGAATAAAGAAAAATGGATAAATCATTTTTTGTAACGCGCGAATAAAAGGAGAAAAAAATTACAAATTTACATTTGAAAAATTTAAAAAATAATAGAGGAAAAAAGGCTGTCAGAGTAGACATTCTTTTGTAAATAATTTTCAAAATCCTCCAAAACTTGATCGTCTGCAGACTTCATTTTTCCTCCCCAAGTTCTTTTGCTAATACAAAAGAATGTACCAAATAAATTAACAAATTATTAAAATTAATTAGAAAGTGTGTTTATTGCCTCAGGCAATCTCTCTAATTGTCACAAAAAGGTGTTATAAAACATTCTTGTTAAATATCCTTGTAAAATGAGGGAAAATGGAGCGTCCATTTTTGTGACAAGAAGAAAAGGTTTTATATATTTTTGAAGTTATAATGCGCAATGTGAGAGAGGGAAGAAAAATGAAGGAGGAAAGGAAGGTTCTTTTTACTGAAGAGCGCGCGACAGAAGGGCGAACAGAGCTTGGAGGGATATATAGAGAGGAAGGACGAAACAGGTGAAGGAAGTAGGAAGGAAAAATGAAGGAGAATGGACTGTAAGGCTTTTTGAGGAAGAGGAAATGGTAGAAAAGGGGAAATGGTAGCTAGAAAATGAGAGGAAATGTGCTCTGTTGTCTATTCTATATATCCCCTCCCTTCCCCCCTCTTCATCAACTCCTCCATTATCTCATTTTTCTAAAACAAATATATTCATTTCCTCCAAAAAATGCCATTCTTCCCTCCCCTTCTGTCGAAGCTTTTTTCCTTCCCCCATGGCGCCAAACCCCCTCCCCCCACATTGATCATCCCCTCCACTTTCTCTCATTTTCACATTTTCCCTCATTTTTGTTGTTTCGATGGCGTCGTTTTTCTGCCATAAATGACCAACTGTTGTTGAGGGTTTTTGTGTGCCAACAGCGCCATACCGTGACGACCCTGAAAATTTTTTGTTGAGATGATTGCGCCATTAGGGAAAAATAAAGGGGAAAGGAAAACAAGGTTTTCGCACATCTTATCAGTTTTTTTTGGGTTATTTTTGGAGGGAGGATTTTTTATTTATTTTTTTTCTAATTTAATGATGACCCCTTCGGTGTTTTTTTAGATTTTAGAATAAACAGAAAGTTACTTATCAGTAAAAAAATATTAATGAGAGGAGGATTAACTATAAACTGAGTGAATTTAATATATTTTGTTGAACAAGATAAGCTAAGAATTATTTACCGTATTTTTCAATTAATTCCCCTGAGGAACTAATATTTCATTGAAGAATTATCGATATATAGTATCCCTTCTAAAGGGATAACAGGAGTTTATTAATTTATTATTAAGTAAAATTAAGCTCATATTACGATACCAGAAATAATAAAAAATATTTTGTGTGGTTATTGCCTCAGGCAATATTTCGCGACTAGGTGAGGATGTACAGTATCCCTTCTATAGTTCAAATATCCCAAAATAGTTGGGCCATTTTCTATATATTTTTATTTTATTTCCCTCCCCTCTAATTAAACAATCCACAGGTAAAATGCCGCCAGAAAATTTTTTTCCAAAAAAATGCCGACATTTTTTATGCCTTTGTATTCGAGAATTTCTTGTGTTTGTTGCTTTATTTACAATTATTGCGCAATACAATTTCTCGAATAATCCGGTCATTTTTGTGATTTTTCTTTTTTTTCTTGTTTACCGCTTCCTATATTCTCACACCTTTAAATTCCCCGAGAGCGGTAATCGCGCGCGGCTATCTTTAAAAGAGTTCTAAAAGGTAAGGAGAGGATCAGAAGGAAACCGGAAGAGGTAGAGAGAGAGTTTAAGAGATAAATATAGGTCATTTATTAAATTTAAATTCCTAAAAAAGATAATCTCTCTCTTCAAACGGTCAAAAATTTAAACAGAAAAATCAGAAAAACCGACTTTTTAGCGGAAATAGGAAGTAAATAAAGCAAAGGATTGAACGTTTGTAAAGGCAACAAAAAAATTTTTTAGAGGACTTTAAAGAAAAATATAAATGATATTTTTAAAATTTTTGAAAAATAGATTTTTAAGATTTAAAAAAAGGACAGAAAATGAAGGAAAGTTAAGGCAAATTCTCACTAGTTAGGGCATTTTAGAAGGCATTTTTATGTACTTTTATAAAAATCTAAATATCCTTATTAAACCTCATTTTCCTCCAGAACTCAAAACCCCATCCATTATATTACACAATTTTGTGTTCTAATGCTTATGGCACACATCAACTAAATGGAAAAAATAATGAAAATGATAGATGGTATTAAATAAATAATTAAGGCAATATGAAAGTACATCAATCAATTTAAGAGTTAAAATAGTAGTGGGAAACAGAATTCTAGCAAATAAAAATTTAAAAATGCAAAAAAGATTGATTAAAAGTTGTAAAACATGTTAATACACATTAAAAAATAAGTAAAAAGTAACAGGGCACCAAAAGGGTTCGAACTACTACGATAAAAATACCCGAATCCAACTCGCTAACCGTTCGGCCACGTAACAACTTAAAGCAAATTAAATAAAGCCTATATATAAAATAATAATTAAAGGCTAACATTTGAGGAATAAAAAAGGCTAGGATTTAAGGAATTAAAAAGGAAATTGAAGAAAACAAAAATAAACGAAAATTTGAAGAAAATGAAAATAAAATATTTATTTGCAAAAGAAATTGCCATCTTTCTCTTATCGGCACATTTAGATCGCCTTTAAAATGAATGCGGCGTTCTCCGGCGCGTTAGAGGCAGATGTGAAAATAAAAATGAGAAGACAAGGAAGGAAAAAATGGGCGGGAGATTGGATAGAAAAATAGGCAAAAATCAGGGAAAAGAAAAAAATGCCAAAAAGAGAAGTGGCACACATTGAAAAAAATTTTTTTTGCGCGCCATTTGTGCCGTAGAATTTTTTGCTTCCATTTTGTCCTCTTCTTCACAAAAATATTCATCTTTTTCTAGTCATCTTTTGGCGTCGCTTTTTGTGTCGAAAAACAAGGTTGATGACAACTGTTTTGGAGAATAAAAAACACATCGGCTGTCAGCAAAACTCTCAAAAATATTTTTGACGGCATTTAATTTTATGCCGCTTTTCCCATTTTCCATATTTTAAAGAAGGGGAAATGCTAGAAAATGTTGAAAAATAAATTGTCGAAAAAGCCGCTTATTCTTTAATGTGCCGAAAACTTAAAACAGGAAAAAAGGATAACAAGGCGGAAAAAATATTTTTGATCAGAGAGAAATTTTAAAAATTGTAACAGTATTAAATTTTTTGGAAGATTTATTTCAATGTAAATTTGAGTTAAAAAAGTTGATGTTTGCACTTGAACTATTTTAGGATATTTAGATTTTTATTGTGATACATACATACCCCAACTTATGAAGAAAATACCAAATATTTCTCTGGCCTTAAATCATTTCTGGTATTGTAAATTTATCAATAATAACGACCCCATATTATCCCTTTATAAGCATTATAATTAACAGTACGACCTTAAAAATCAATTTTAAAAGAATAACTAGGAATCTTCGATGGTAGATAGAGAAGAAAAGGGGGTCGCGGGTTCGAACCCGTCCCGAGTGATTTATTTTTAATCCTCCTTCCTCACCTATTGATTGATCCATAGGAAGTCGAAAAATTGTTTAATGAACAGTGAAGGGTCCGAGGACCCTCTTGGGGGGAAAATACCCTTTCTTTTGGCCAGATACAAAATAAATAAATAAAAGCTAACAATATTTTCATTTTTAATTCATTAATAATAACCTAATTTTCTGAATTCAAACAAAAGATTGGAGTTCTTCAGTGATATTTTCTGCTGATTCTTGTTCTTCTAAAGCATACTCATCAAATAGACGGTCTTCCTGCAACAATTCAACGGCCTAAAAAATAGTCTTGAAACCGTAGTAAATAATTAAAAATAACCTCTTAAAAATTTTTACGGCTTCTGGATACACTCCCAAAGCTGAAAATTAAGTAATTAAAAAAATTTCAAACATAAAAACAACCTATAAAAAGATCAACCATTCAAAGCAAACAAAGCATTGCATCTAACCAATGGAGCATTTGCTGAGCGTCTTCTCATTTGACAAGAACTTGGACACCATTTAACTGGCTTTAACATTGGGAAAGGATAAACTTATTTAAGGGAGAAACTTTGCGGACAAAACTTGCGATTTTAACAAAGTAAAAAAACTAACCTCCGAAGAGACCACAGCAGGCTTTTGTGCCCATCTATCGCCGAAGCGACCATGGGGCTTTTGCCCATCTATCGCCGAAGCGACCATGGGGCTTTTGCCCATCTATCGCCGAAGCGACCATGGGGCTTTTGCCCATCTATCGCCGAAGCGACCATGGGGCTTTTGCCCATCTATCGCCGAAGCGACCATGGGGCTTTTGCCCATCTATCGCCGAAGCGACCATGGGGCTTTTGCCCATCTATCGCCGAAGCGACCATGGGGCTTTTGCCCATCTATCGCCGAAGCGACCATGGGGCTTTTGCCCATCTATCGCCGAAGCGACCATGGGGCTTTTGCCCATCTATCGCCGAAGCGACCATGGGGCTTTTGCCCATCTATCGCCGAAGCGACCATGGGGCTTTTGCCCATCTATCGCCGAAGCGACCATGGGGCTTTTGCCCATCTATCGCCGAAGCGACCATGGGGCTTTTGCCCATCTATCGCCGAAGCGACCATGGGGCTTTTGCCCATCTATCGCCGAAGCGACCATGGGGCTTTTGCCCATCTATCGCCGAAGCGACCATGGGGCTTTTGCCCATCTATCGCCGAAGCGACCATGGGGCTTTTGCCCATCTATCGCCGAAGCGACCATGGGGCTTTTGCCCATCTATCGCCGAAGCGACCATGGGGCTTTTGCCCATCTATCGCCGAAGCGACCATGGGGCTTTTGCCCATCTATCGCCGAAGCGACCATGGGGCTTTTGCCCATCTATCGCCGAAGCGACCATGGGGCTTTTGCCCATCTATCGCCGAAGCGACCATGGGGCTTTTGCCCATCTATCGCCGAAGCGACCATGGGGCTTTTGTGGTTGTTGCTGCTGAAGAACTGAAAAAAAAATTGGATACATTTTTCATAAATTGAAAAGAAGCAAGTCTTGTCCGCAAGTCAATACTACCCTCCCCCCTCAAAAAGGTTAATCCCCAAAAAAAGGAAAAGCCATCATTCTTTTGTAGAACATCTTTGCTATAAATGGACAACAGAGGAAAATCAATAACCTGAAAATCAATAATAACGGAATGCCAAAATAATCGCCACCGAGTATTATTTAAAAATTTAGTTTTCTTTCTCTTGAAAACACTATTTCGCGAAGGACTTCAAAATGTAAACTCAAGCTATTTCAAAGTGTAAAAAAGTAAAATATACAAAACAATCTAGTCACTCTCCCAGAATTTTTCATATTTGACAATTTTCAAGTAAATCTTATAATTTTCAGGGATTTAGACATACTTTAAATTCAATTTATGTTGCCATCAACAAGTTGGGATTATGCACGTAAATTTTGTGTTTTTCTTGGTGGAGCTATTGTTGGCACGACTGTTATATTTAAAATTTACAATCCTTTTGATCTAATGAAATCAGAAATTGAAGAAGGAAAAGCTGATATTTTAAAAGAATATACGCCTAGATATGAAGAATTAAGGAAACAATTGGCAAGAGAAGTTGCAAAAATTGAAGAAAGGAAGAAAAATGCTTCTAAACTTGGTGTTAATGATAGATAGTATTTTTTTAATTTATTTATTTTTAATAAAAGAATATTAGAGCTTTAATTTGTTTTTTTCGTAAAATTTATTTGGAAGGTTAACACTCAGAAAATTTTGACGATTTTCTGAAGTGTTCCTTTTCTAATATTTTTGATTTTTCTCTTAATTTATTTTTTAAAACATTTTTTAGTCTTAGAGACAGCAAACAACCCTTCATGAACTTTTAAAGAATTGAATGCGAAATAATTTACTCCGACTACTCAACAAATTGTCAACAACAATCGCTGTTCGCTGCAAATCTAAAACAAAATTGGCAATGCAAAATCCCTTCGAAGTACCTACTTATCAAGTCGGAAACCAAACTTATCGTCGAAATTGTCCTCTTGAAATGGTAAATACAACAAATCCAGCAGCTGTTTCCGCCCAAAAATTTAATGAAATGGAAGAAGAGGAGGAGAGAAGTTGCGAATTGATTGAAGAAACAACCACCAGCACTTTTTTGGAAATTAAAGAAGAACCAGGTTTTTTTCATAATTTTGATGGGTTTTCTTATTGAAGATGGGCTGGGGATTTGTTCCCGAGGTCCGTGTCCGGCCAAAAGATTTTTTCCAGGACCACCGTGTTTCCTATCTCTTCTGCACGTATTTTAAGAATACGCGTGTATTTTACCTTCTGAGGTTTGGACTGTTGGATATGGCCCATAAGTTCAGATCCAGCTGACTTTTCCCAGAACTTTCTTTGCTTCCTACCTCTTGAAGAATATTTCTAATACCTTTTTCTTACAGAAAAGCCAAGTCATTCAAAAGACGTCTTCCCACCAAAAGAAGAATCGTCTTTAACACCAACAGATCAACCAGAACATTTAAATAAAGAAATTATTGGCCCAACACCTCCAAAAAAGATACAAATTGAGATATTAGAAGAACAACAGACAATAATAAAAAATAATAAAGAAACTTTAATTATTGAAAAAGAGGAAAAACAACAAATTAAATTAATTGATTCTATTAAATATGACACAAAAGATTCTTTATATTATGACAGGTTTGTTTTTAATTTTAAAAATTTAAAAAAGATTTTTTTTCTTTAAAGAATTCAAATACCTGGTGCTCTAATTGGTTTAATTAAAGGCAAAGAAGGTTATAAACAAAGAGTAATGGAAAAAGAATTTGGCTGCAAAATACATTACCCCAAGAAGAAGGAAAAAGTTCATGGAAAAATGACTGAAATTAGTTTGGATTTTTTAGAATAAATTCTGTTTTCAAGCAGAAAATTTTCAAACTTATAAAAAATTTTATCTTAGGAATTACCTCTCCACAATCAGCCGAAAATGTCCTAAAATGTCGAGATGCGTTAGAAGTAGCTGTTGAAAAGGCTCGTAAACAAGCAATGCCCACGCATTTTGTTTCTGTCCCTGTTGGATTGACTAGTGTTAAAATTAGAGAGCAATACCAAAATTTTGTTCACAACATTCGTGCGGATGAGGATTTGCCGGTTTTTTCTTTTTTAAATTAAAAATAAATTTTTAATTTTTTTAGGAAGACTGCAGAAATCCAGACCTTTTTATAACTCCAAGCAAGCTTCATTTGACTCTCTGTGTTCTTAGATTATTTACTGAGGAAGATGTCAACTCTGCCAAGCAATTTTTGGATGAATTATTCGAATCAGAAGCCGTCAAGTAAATTTTTCTAAAAATTTCAATCAAAAATTTTTTAAGAGAAATATTTACAAATTCTGACCTTGAACATATTCAACTTGAATTTACTGAACTTGAACATTTTGTTGATAGACCTACAGACAAGATTGCTGTTCTTTTTGCCAAATGTGTTTCTGAAAGGTTTTTACTTTTTTTTGAATTTTAAAAATTTTCTTTCTTCTAGACTACAAAAATTGGCCAATATTGTTGAAGAATCCCTCTCAGCTTCATTTTTAACCGAAAAACGAAAATCCAAAGAAGTTGTGTTGCATATGACGATGATGAATACAAAGTATTTACGAGAGGTTTAAATTTTGTGATTATATTTTAAAAATCCTCTCATATTCTCTTTAAAGAAGAAGAGGTCCTTTTTAAATGTATCCAAACTTTTGGAAAAATTTGGCAAATTAAATTTTGATCCCGTCAATGTTACAGAGGTTTCTTTAAAATTTTAAATTTTTTTGAAAAATTCTTTTCTTTTTAAAAATAGCTTCATCTTTGTGAAATGAGCAGCTTGACTGATGCTGAATTGGCTCTTGAAAAGTATAAATGTATACATCAATTACAATTTCCAACCAAATAAAAGTATAGATATTTTCTGTTTAAAATTATTTTTGTTTTTCTTTAAATATTTTTTAATAAACAGAAAAAACTAGTTGAATGTTTTTGAGAAAATTTTATTTTAAGAATTATTTTCAAGTTGGTGTTTTTGGGGTACTTTGTCGTTTCTCTTCCTCTGTCTCTTCTTTTTCTTCAGTCTCTTCTTCTTCCTCCTCCTCACCCCCTTCTTTTTTCTCTTCATGTTCTTCTTCCTCCCCATTTCTTTCTGATTCTTCTAAATTTTTTTCTGAATTTTTTTCATTAAAATATAATTAATAACCTTCTTCTACTGGTGTAGCTGCTGTTTCCTCATTATGTTCTTCTTCCTTCTCCTCTTCAGGAGGTTCAGAAGTTTCTTCCTTCAAAAAGAAATATTGTTGATTTTTAACTAACTTAAATGCTCTAATATAAGCTCACCCGAGGAGACCCGTCGAAAAATATAAGCCCACTCTCTAATAGAAACCCACTCAAGTGGAAAAATATAAGCCCAGGGCTTAATATTAAAACCTAACCTCAGCCTTTT
This sequence comes from Meloidogyne arenaria, assembly GCA_036172955.1. NCBI lineage: Eukaryota > Metazoa > Nematoda > Chromadorea > Rhabditida > Meloidogynidae > Meloidogyne > Meloidogyne arenaria. The sequence continues at coordinate 3,819,163 of JARQAB010000034.1, forward strand.
CTTCTTCCTCCACCTTTTCCTCTTCATCATCATGCTGTTCATGTTCTATCACCTCTACCTCTGTTGTTCCCTCTGGTGATTTTACCTCTCCATTTTGATTATTCACTTCCTCAGTCGCTGCCTCCTCCACATTATTATCGGCTGTTGGGGGTGCAGCAGCAGGTTCTTCTGGAGGTGGAGGAGCCTTTTCTTTTACTTAAAAATCAAACACAATTTAAATTCCCCTCATTTCAAAAAACCCTTTTTCTTGCTAAGCTTCTTTGTCCTTTGTTTTGGCGCTGATGCCGCTTTTTCACTTGTTCTTTCAATACTTCTTGTTTGCCTTGTAGCAGAATATGAAGAGCCCAAAGAATTATTTTCTTGTGTAGATCTAGAGGCACTGTCACGACGAGGACGGCGTAATGAACCTCCGCTCTGTCCCAGTCGATTTACTCCTGGTTGACCATATGCTGCTGGTGTGAATGTGCCAGAAGAGGCGACATATTCCTTTGGATTTAGTTGAAAAAATGGGTCCATCCCAGGAGTAACCCCCTAGATAACAGCGGGTTTTAACCTTCTGGGTCGACCCCCAAAAACATAAATTTAAAAGATACCCCATTATGTTCCAACTCCTCAGCTGAAGTTATTTGAGTTCCATCAGTGGTAAATAAACGTTTTGCTCCCAATACCAGTCCAATTCTTTCACTAATAGAATCTAATAATGTGTTGATATCTTGGCCTTGTTTGTAATTTAGTACAACCTGTTTAAATCAATTGAACTTTTTTTAATTAAGAAAAATCCTCTCACATTTAAACCCTTATGATGAGCATCACCATTTCTGTAAATTTTGACACGTCTAGCTCTGCCAGGTACAAGTCTTGTATAATTGCTAGTCATGCTTTTTCATTGCACCAATAAATAACAATGAGATTCTCTCTAGATATCCGATTCTCTCCTTATATTCTCCTCAGAAAAATATTTTATATTTTCCTCCTAATTTTCTTCTGGATTTTTTTAGCCTGGCAAAAAACTTTAAAAAATCTTCCCTTAAAAAATAAACTTTAAACAATTTATTTTTCGTTTAAAAAAGAAAAATGTTCTCCTTCCTATTTATTAAATACAACTTTAAACACAACATAACATTATCCCTTTAAACTTGGAAGGATTAACGAAGGGGAAAACGGCGAGAAAAAAACAACAAGTCTGGGAAGGGCCGAAATAAACAAAAAAAGTTTGGACGAAATGAGTGTTGAAAAAAATTTTTTGGAGAATATGGGTGGTCTAGAAAAAAATATAAATTTTCTAAGTTAAAAAATTTTGCCAATTTTTACTCAAAACTTAAAGGCAATCATTCAGAAGGAAAGGCAATCATCTAGACAATCATTCCGAGATTGCTCCTTTACCACACGGAAATTTTTTTAAAAAATATTTGCATGGTTTAAAGAAGAATGTGTGACAACAAAGAATTTTTTAATATCATTTCTTGTTTTAACTATTGTTTTAAAAAAGAATGGGCAATATAATGCCTTAAAATGTATGCGGAAATTACGTTTTGAAAGGCATTTCGTTTCCAAGGGGAAAGGAAGAAAAATAATAAAAGAAGACAACAAAATTAAAACCTTTCGGAATAATAAAAAAATATTTTTTTGTAATTTATGAGTCAATAAACATATCTTTAAAAATTCTTTTTGTTGACCAGCTCTACTATAATATATCCGGGGTCAACCCAGAGGATATAACCCTAAAAGAAAAGTTGGCTATTTTACAATTTAATTAATAAACAATTCCAAAATTAAGGGTTTCTCTTTTCAGTATTGCCCAACGGCTAACCTCTCCCATAAAAAGAGGAAAAGCTCATCCATGTTATTATTCCCCCTGTTATTATACTTTTGTCGCACGCATGCATAAGAATAATGAGAGAATTTAGAGAGAAGGTGGCTGGTTGTTTTGTTATTATTAGCCAGTAGAGTGGACTGGCCAACAAAGAATTTATTTTTAGATCGGCACAAAAAAAGTGGCATTTATATTTTTAGAGAGGATATTAAATAGATATACTAATTTGGCACAAAGTTTTGGGATATAATTGAGAGTTCATCCACATGAATTTTGGATAGTTTTGGATCTTTCATAAGGTTTATAAATAAAATAATAAACAAAAAAGTAATAAAATTTTGATAAGAATTGAACGGAAGATGTCAAGATTTAAGAAAAAAGAGCAAAACAAAACTGAAAAATAAATTAGAAAAGCCATACTAATCCCCTCCCAAATAAAAACTTGTTTTTCGAAGTTTATTAAATATTAAGGCTAAAACTATAAATCCTCCACCACATATTCTAACCTAAATATATATATACAAATCCCCCCTAACAACCGCGCAAATATTTCTTTGTTTTTAGTATAAACAAAAGAGAGAAAAAGAAAGCCAAATAGAGGGAAAAAATTAAATAATTGTGAAATAATTTTAAATTTAATAAAAAATTTTTGATTAAATTATAGAGGAAAATTAATTGGGACCACACCTAAAGTTTGTCAAAAAAATTTTTTTTAGAAATTTTGCCCTATAATAAGTCAATATAAATTGAAAAGCGCAAAGAATATATATTTTTGAGCAGATATTAAAAAATTAACAAAAAAGAATAACAGATGTTTTTAGAACATATTATTTTAGAATATTTTTTTTCTTTTCCTAATGCCACCCCCACTAATTAAAAATTCTTGAAAAAAAAATCCCAAGAGAAAAAGTTGATTTACTTGACGTTTGTTTATAAATCACCTCCCATTGTATTTGTTGAAGATGTAATTAATGTTGAACAGCTACTACTTCCTCCTCCTCCTTCGTTATTAGGTTGCAAAAGTTGTTGTCTACTCCCGGTACGATAACCATTTTGTTGTTTTGTTGTTGAATATTGTAAAGGTAAAGGAACAGGAGCAGCAGCAGTTCTTCCTGTTGCGATTTGCTCCAAACTAAAAAAAAACATTTTGTAAAAATTTCCAAAAAAATTTTAATAAACCTATTCGAAGTTTTTCCATACAAAGACAATTGTCGACTGTCGTTATTGTTGACACTTCCATTTCCATTATAAGGAAAAATACCGCTAGGAGATGGAGGTAAAGCACCACTAATTGATTGAGACATTAAACGATGACAAGGATCTTCTATTTCACGACGACTCCAACCAAGTTGTTGTTGATTTTGTTGTTGTTGTCGATAAGGGGATAAAGAATATGGAGATGTTTGAAATTGTTGTTGTAAATTCTCGTTGTTATTAATTGGACAAAATGCATGAAAAGAATGTTGCATTGGGGAAGAAGTTGGTGAAAATGCTGAACAGGAAGGGGTTGAAGAGTTTGTGTTGAAGCTTATTGATGGAGGTTGTAACGAGTTATTGCTTATTGCACAAGGTCGATTGGGGGAAGATCTGTGAAGAAAATAAAGATCAAGGTTCATAGGGATTTGGGTATTTTGTGGAGTTATTTTTCCTCGAGTTATTCCTATTTTTCTTCCTTCAATTATTCACTTAGTTTGAAGAAAATAATTGCCGAAAAAATGAAAGCAACTCTGGAACTCAAACAAGGGGGTGGATCAATAAAGTACCAGAATTTAAATATTAATTTTTAAAATAAATTAAATTTTTTAAACAAACAATTGAAACGCTCCAGGTCCAGAAATTAAAAATTCCATCCTTCTATCTGTTGAGGTATTATTCTTTTGCTGTTGTTGCAATTCACGAACACTCAAATTTGATGATTGTCCTTTAGATGTTTTTAAATCAACATTAACATATGCATGTGTCTTTAAACGTTTTTGATCACGTGGAGGAGGTGGAGGAGGAGGACAATTATTATTTGATAGATTTGAGGGAGAACAAGCAGCACAAGAATGAGACAAACTAGAAATTATTTTTGTAATTTTCTATTTTTTAAAAATTAACCTTTGATTATTGTAATCAGAAGTTGACTGGACTGGCGGTGGCACTGGCACTCGAAGTGGTAATGTTCCACGTTGCTGTTGATTGGAAGAGATGTGCCTTCCAGAACCAAGAAGTCGACGTCTTCCGCCAGTGCTAGCAGAATCTTCATTGTTGCCCAAAACATGTTCCATTCTAAAATTAAAAAAATTTTATCTAGAAAAAAGAAATCTTGTAAGAATACACTAACACAATTTCTCCTCTCTCCAATTGTTGTTGACTTGCCCAAGGACTACCTCCATTTGTTATTGAACCATTTGCATCAAGTGCAGAATGGAATGAAGCATCCATTAAACAAGAACCTGATGCTGATATTGCTAATGAATGATGCATTTGTGAAGGAATTGAAGGGGTTATATAACTTAAAATTTATTGAACGTTTTAAAAAAATTAGAGAAAAACTTGCCCATGCTGTTGCTGAAGAATATGTTGATTAAGTGTTGAACTACTTGTGTTCCCATTTATTGCATGTGGGCGCATTGTACGGTGAGGATGAATAGCAGTTCCATGTTCAATATTTGACACAACAGATCTTGGCCTCTCTACTCTATTTGTACAACAATTGGCCCCAGCAACCGTTGTAGAAACTGCTGAAATGACTGAAGGGCACGAAGGAGAGGCATTTTGTTGTGAGCGTCGAACCTCTTGGTATAAGGCTGTATATGGAGGTGGAGCAGTTGGCACAGTAGGTGTAGGAACATTGCAAGGTGACGGTGCGCCTTATAAATTAAATTAAAAAAAATTTTTTTTTAATTCTAAAAAAACCTTCACTAGAAAATCTTTGAACAGGATGAATACGTTGTGATGCTATCGGGGCAGGAACTAATGAATTCACTCTGACTGGAGTATTATTATTAATATTTGTGGTTGTTCCAAGACGAGAATAACGCGCATATTCTTCAATTTTTATTTTGCTTTGTACCATCTATAAAATATTTAAATAAGTAGACATATATGGACGACAATCTCGGGATGCAGTAACAAAAATACCCCCCTTGTAACAAAAATACCCCCCACCCTCCCTTATGTCCATCCAGACATTCCAACCTCCCAATATTTATAATTCAATAAAAAAAACTTTTCTTACATGAAATATTCTTTCTGCTTGATGTGATTGGAATGTATGTAATCCTTCTCCTGTTGCACAACGCCTTCCACTCTCAAAAAAGAAAACTCCAGAACAAGTATATCCATAGCGTCGTAAATGTGCCAAAGACCAACATTGAAAATGGCTACTTCCACGCATAAAAAGTATTTCATCGTCATTAACTTTGAGCCAGCCAGGAATGAATTTATTTTTCTTTTTAATAAATACACGGAATGCTGTGGGATCTTAAAATTGAAACAGTTAAAAATAAATTTAAAATAATACCGTTTGAAAGATTTTCAGGACGAAAAAATCGTCCTCCTTGATGATGATGTTCACTTGCACTATTTCCCATTTTTTTAAAGCAAAAAGGTCAATAATTATTAAAAATCATATCTAAAACAAAATTTTTTAAAAGACAAATTTGCCTAATTTTTTAAAAAATTCAGAGAAATAATGAAAGGGACAGAAAGTTAGTTGAAGGAGAGTGCCCTTTTGGAGCTTCTTAACCTTTAAAAATAAAAGAAAAGTTTTTTTTGGCTATTATTTTTAGTGTAGTATTTTTGTGTTTGTGCGGACGTCCGAATAATTACTTTCTATATTATTTAAGTGGACAACACAACAAATAAAAAAATAATAATAAATGCTTCTGTTGTTGTTTTGTTGTTACAATCAATCTAGCATTTTTCGACTGACTCTTTTATTTTCCTCTCTCAAAGTAACAAAATGGACCTCATTTTAGTCAAAAAGACTGGCGGCTAGATCGAGATTGTGCTCTCATTATTCCCTTATCTAAATTCAACAAAAGGCGCTTAAAATCAAAGAGAATAAAATTAAAGTCAATTAGAGTTCTAGAATCTAACAATAAGATTCAAGTATTTACAAGAAAAGAGGCTCGACTGCACCGCAAAAAATAAAGCTTAAGGGGTCAGATGACCTTCAAAGATAAGATGGCTCCCATACTCTACTAACATTTTTTGTAATGAGTTATAAATGAATAGGAGGACAAATGATTCATTAGATTAAATCGATTTAATGAGAATGAGGAAAAATAAAAATAGGATAAAAATCAGAAGACAAAAGGGAGAGAGTCAAAGTATCGGACAGCTGTCCAAAAATTTTTTGTTTTAATTTTCAGCCCCCTTTTTTGCAACTAAACGGTCGCTTTATTTCCCTCATTACTTAATCTTGTTTAATGAAATGAGGGAAAGAGGGAATTAGAGTCTAAAAAGAATTGAAAGCCTTAAAGAAAGGAGAGAGAAGAAGCCTAAGAGTTTGGACTCTAAAAATATTTTCTAAAAAAATTTATAAAAAAAGATAAGATTATTTATATATCTAATACCCTTTCCAAGTGCTTTAAAAAGTATCTCTTTTAAAATTAATTACCAAGGCCCCCATTTTTCTTTTTGCTCAAAACTCTCTCATGTATTTTAACGTAATAAATGGGATTTTAGATTTGTCGAAAAAATCTGTTTTTGAAAAGGGAAACCAAAAATATTCTTTATAATTAATTAATCTAAAAAGGGATTTTTTGTCGCTATTTTTAAATCAACTCAGGATATTTTTAAAAGAATTTTATTTGAAAATTTTTCATAAAGAATCTAATTTTAAAAAGGTTATAAATTAAAAATAAAATTACCACTACATCACGTTAATATTTAAAAAAATATCTTCTTTGATTAAAAAAGAAATGGAGAATCAACAACAGAAGCACCAACAGCAATTCCACCTTCATTAACATTTTCTAATTTTGTTCGAAGTATATGACCACCAACTGAATTTAGTTTTACTTCTTCTTCTTTTCCACCAATTCCAATTAAAGAACCATAAATTCCAAGTTCACTAACTACATTTTGTAATTTTTTAGAATTGTCATCATCAAATGGGCGAATTAAGCAATTCTGAAAAAAATTGGTACTCGTGGATTATCCCAAACCAGTTTTTCCGGGCTGGCTCATAATGGTCAGACATAGAAAAATATTAAAGAAAATCATTCTAACTCCCAATATTTTCCCTAAGAATAAATCACCTTTTGAGAGGGAAAATATTGATACTCTGACCACTATGAACCCTTATAAGTCCACAAAAAATGGTTTGGGATTATCCACAATAACCGAAAATTCGTGAAATTATTCACAAAATATTAAAAAATTTTCCTAACCTTAACAATTAAAGGCCGAATTCTTTGCATTAATATATGTGAAGCACGCATCTCAAAAGTAAAACTTTGCAATTTTTCAGTTATTTCTTTGTCAAAATAATTTCCTCCCCCTCCTTCCAATTGAGGTTTTAAGACATATTTTTGTGGATTTTGTATGGCATCCTTAAAATTCTTTTAAAAAATTTTAAAAATTAAAAAACCTTTATAATTTCTCGTGTTTCATCATCTTCGCGTTCAAGTCCCCACAATGAAGCAAATGTTGAACGAACATTTCTCAGTTCATTTTCAGATGTCAAGTATTTCTCCAATATGCCAGAACAGCTCAAAACCTAAAAAAACACTTAAAATTGGAAAAAATTTTTTCAGAAAACCTGCTGAATTTTCTTCGTATTGGCCATTTGTAATCCAATCCAAGGACACTTCTGAAAATATATATTCTTGAGTAGAAGAGTTTTATTTATACAATTGCTGTAGAACGTTCCATCAAAAGTCGAGCATTCCAGGCTCTTTCTGAAACATAATCTTCAGGTAAATATCCAGTACGAAAATAAACAATCCCAACAGTTTTATCACCAAGAAGGAGATTAAAAGTTTTTTCATCCAATATAAGTCTTAAAAATAAGTAGTCTTAAGTTTTAAAATAGCTAAAAAATAAAATAGAGATGTCAGACTTAAAATTTCCCAAGACACAAAAACAAAACGGAATCCCAAGACCTGAAAACCCCAATAAAAGTCTTGGAAGACTCAAGACCATGAGTCTTGGTCAGCTCTAGTATTTAAGTAATAAACCTTTCAGCACATTCCACAAAAGTCAATCGAATAATAATCATTTTCCCTTCTGAAAGTTCTTCCAATCCATATTCAATAGCGCGCTGATCAAATTGATTTTGACTGTTTTTTTCAACAACCATTAACAAGATCGCATTTGGATTAGATAAAAGTTTCCTAATTTAAATTTACAAAAAGTAAAAAAATACAAAATAAACCAAGCATTATAAATTCCTTCACAAAGTGTTTTAATTGGTTCATTTACCGGCATAACATCATTATTTGGCACATTCATTCCCATTTTTTTAAATACACGTCGATGAAGTTTAGTTGTCTTTTCAGCAAGTCCACCCATACTAACCGCTATATTGTTTACTTCAATCTTTAAAATTTTTTTTCGAATCAAAAACTTAAAAAATCAAAACCTGTTTTAACTGAAATTTATCAAAATTTATTTCATTTTCAGTAAGTATTCCATCATAATGGCACATATAATCAGCTCTTTGAGTAAGTAAAGTAATTGGTTGTTTTATACCTTCTTTGTAAACAATATCAAGAATTGACATTAAACGACGAGTAAATTCATCTGATTTTATAACTTGCTGATGTGCTTGTTTTAAAAAATCATAATCCCATGAGACTTTAAAATAAAGAAGATTTAAGGCCTGAAATTGATAAAAGTAACGAAACAATTTTGAAGTTTAAATCAAGCAATGGCAAAATCCGAGTTCTCCCTCCTCTTTCCTTCCTCAAAGTCTGACCATTTTTAATACTCTGAAGAAAAAAGGAGGGAGGAACGAACTTTAATTTTACCCAAGCAATAAACAATGATAAAATTTGCCCATTAGAAGTGTGGAACATTAAAAAAATCATCGACTCGCAAAATTGTGGAACTCAACCGGTTTCCCAATCATTCATAAAATAACCCCATTTATTTTTTAAAACTCCAACCTTTTGTACAGACAATGCTTGATCAAACAATCTTCTCGGAAAAGGCGACGGAAAAAGAGAAAATGGTGCAATTTGGCAAATGTCACTTCTAAAAAATTAATTTAAAAATCTAAATTTTTATTTAAATAACCTGTCTTTGTGTTCCTTTGTTCTAAAAATTAATCCATTACAATGAGCCCAATCCATTGAATCTTCAATTATTGATGGTAATTGTTGATAATTTTTTACAAAAATTTCTGATATGTAATCAATATCTTGTTGTTTGTTAGGTGAAGTCATTGAATAAAAATAAGTAGTAAAATTTTAAGTAATCAAAGACTAATCTAAAAAATTTAATTAGATTAAATTTTAAAAAAATTCGCAAAAAAAGTAAAATCTTTCGATTAAAGAATAGAAATTTTTATAAAAGAAAAAGAGGCCAAAATGCAAAATTTTTATTAAAAACAAGAACCAAATAAAAACAAAGTCCAATAAACAATAAACATTTTTCATGATACTTCCCCCTCCCTTTTCTCCTCCCTTGTTTAATTTACCTTAAAATTACTACTACCAAAAATTAAAAAAAAAACACGGCAATGCTCGATTGTTTTATGATTCATTTTGCGCATTGCACTACCTTTCTCCCTTATTTTTTGAGTGTTTTTTTTCATTTTTTGACAACCACTTCTTCTTTTCGTCCTTCCCCCATCCCCTTCATTGAATTTTGCATTCATTCACTACTTATAAATTTCCCTTTTCTTTCAATTGAGTAGATACACACACTGCCAGCGTATATATTTTATCGTCATTTCGTTCATTATTACTCCCCCCTTCTTTTTATTTTTAATTCATACGCATTTATCTCCGTTTTTGTGTTGTTGTTGTTCGTTGTCCGGTTCTTTTTATTAACTAGCACTTGTATATTTTAACTATTAGTACTGCCACAACCACTACTTGTTGTATATTCGCTCCCAGACAATGGTCGTAATCGCCTCAATCAGCGGCAACAATTTTATCGGAGATGACGGCAATGGTGGAAGTTGTTATAGGGCATCAACTGGTGGTGGTAGTGCAAGTTCTGAAGCGCCAGACTTTTTGACTGACGGCAATGAACAAAGTTAGTTGTAAATTTTATTTCACGTTTTTGACAATTATTTCTGAAAATTCTTGTTAAAATAATTTTTAAAATATAAAATGGATTACCCTTTAGTGGGAATTGACTGTTATGGAATGGACAGAGATGTGCTAAACGACTTCGCAAAGTATTACAATAATGCTCATCTGAGTGATCTAACATTGGTTGTTGGCGAGGAAATGTTAGTGTAAAAAGTGCTCTTTTAAAAAATAGAAAATAAGAATAAAAATACCCAACCTCAAAAACTACTAATCTTCTAGTTATCCTGCACACCGGCTTATTCTTTGCAGAAGCAGCGAAGTTTTTGACAGAATGCTCAGCCAGAAATGGCATGGCGAAAAACGGGTATTTTCTAAAGTTGTTGATCCTTCTATTCCATACATCAGGAAATTGAATTGACAGAAGAACCTCAATGTCAAGCTGTTTTTGGCCAATTTTTGCGTTTTCAATACTGCAACCATGTTGTCTTAAATTCAGAAAATGCTTTGCCTATTCTAATATTGGCTGATAAATATAATGTTACGTGTCTTAAAAAAGTAACTAAATTTATAAAAATTAATAATAGCGTTTCCCAAAGATTTGTATTGAATTCGCCATTAAATATGTATTACCTGATATGAAATTGAAAGAACTTTTCCATTTTTGGTTTAATTATTCAACAAAAGCCTTTCACCAATCATTGATCAAAGTTTGCATTGAAATTCTTGCCAAAGAGTTCAAGCAGTTAATGACCAGTGCTGAATGGGAGAGGGAGTGGCTGGATTTGGACAGAGACCAGCTTGTTGAGTTTTTAAGATCAAACGAACTTGTTGTTCCAAATGAATATTTTGTTTGGGAGAGCGTTCTTAAATGGGTATTATGTAGAATATGTTTAACCAAAAAATAACAAACCAAAAATTCAGTTGAACGCGCCAGCACATCCAGAGAGAAGAGGGAATACGTGTGCACCCTTGCTCGCCCAAATCTTGCCCTATATTAGGTATTATATTTTAAGAAAAACCTCTTAACAGTTGATTTACAGGTTTCCATTTATGACAGCTGAACAGTTATACGCAATAGAAGTTGAAGAACCACTAATAGTCAAGTTGCACGAAAAGCTTTTTAGGCCTTATACACACCTTGCCTTCAAATTTATTTCACTTCCACTTGCCAGTAGAGTTAAATTAATAAAGTAGAAATATTTTCTAAAATCTGAAAACTTAAAAAATTCTTTTCCAGTACTTCCAACGATACAAACGGCACACAATTTCTGCTTAGAAATTATACCGATATTCAATGGGATAAGAAAATGTATATAACATCAGAACAACTTCGCTTAAAAAATCACGACCATACTTTTAAGGTTATCTATAATATCATTTTTAAACCCTAATCTCTTCAGATCTTTACCAAGTCATCTTCTTTAACTTTGCCTAGATGGGAATGGAAATTAGACTTTCAAATTGTACAAAACTTGTCCTGCGTTAACGACGAGCTTCGAGTTACCCTTACTGCCGTGGATGTTGATCACACTGGCAGATCTGTCGAATATATGTTAATGATTTGTAGTGAAAGAAAAGTTTTGAGAACAATTACTGACAAAAAATTCTTTTCAAAATCGAGGTAACCTCTTCCTAAAAGCTTGCCCCTTTTCCAAAACATGAAACCTTGTCAAATTCTTTACTCCTTTACAGATATAGCCAAGAACTGGATATTCGTGGCAAACTTGAAGCTAACGAACTGCTTGATACCAACTCAGCTTTGTTACGCAATGATAAAGCCCTTCAACTTCAATTACTTCTTCGACCTATCATTTAAAAAATTTTTCTGTTCAAAAACATGTCGCATAACTACCCTACTTTAGATTATAGAATTTTCTACCCAAAAAATTAGAAACGAAAAATATCATTTCTTTATCTTCACTTATTTTCTAAACTTTTCACTTTAATTGTACATTTTAAATGTGATTTTAAATAAAAAGTTTTAATACTTGTATGCATATAAGGTAAAGTTGAAAAATCCTGATTAACTTCGAATTAGTTCAGGTTTGAACAGGTCCTCCTCCCCCATCATGATCATCGCCGCCTCCACCACCCTCAGGCTTTTGAGATTTTCCTTTATGACCGCGGCAATGGTCGCTTTCGCAATCCTTTAATTTATAAATTTTAGGAATTCAAATGGAAAATCCTCGGGAAGGAAACCTCTCAAATTTTAATTTAAAATTGAAATTTACCTCGTCCGAGCTATCAGAATCATTCCAATCACGTTTCTTCTTAAAAATACAACAACATTTTGATTTTCGCTTCCCCAAGTTTTCGTTATCCACTGTGTCCTCAGTCCACTGAACTCTAGGCGAATTTCTTTCTGTTGTGTTCTCTGATGTTGATGGTTGTTCTAATCTCAATAGCAAGTGATTGCCGCCATTCTCCTACAAATAAAAATTTGTTTAGAACGTAAAATTAAAAATTAACCGTATTATCCTCAGGTTGATTAACTTGAGTGATTGTAGTTGTACCAGAACCTCGTAATTCAACATTGTTTCTTGCAGAATTATTATCATGTCTTGGACTCGAAGATTGCATATTCTAACAGAAGTTGAACAAATAATTAAAAATAAATGAATTAAGCAAAAAATCTGAAAAAGAAAACAAATTAGATGTCTGTCATTAAATGTCGAAAATCAGACATGAATAAATCAGATGTCAACGACGTCCAAAAAATTTACTTTGAGCATTTTGATTTTTAATATTTTGAAAAATTCTAAAGAAAACCTCCGAAATGTAAAATAGGGGACAAAATGTCATTAAATCAACATTTTTCTCTAACCGTCTCCACTTTTTACACACTATCTATTGGATAAAATGTCATTTTCAATTTACTTTCTATCTCTAACAAAACTACTTCTTTTATGTACTCTCTCTCAAAAGTGGATTATAGAGGCTAACAATAGCTTATCACTAAAAAGCTTCTAATCCAAAAACTTTCCAATACAGAACTAGTTAAAACTCTTCATAATGAAAAACAACAGGCTCGTGGAATTGCTCAACTCATTACTTTCAAAAATACCCAAATTTGAAGATGTATTTGACGAGGTTTTCCTTTTATAATTTTAATTTAACTTTAGACTTATTTCAGAAAAGCTTCTATCGCCTAGTCTACCTTGTAATCGCAGCTTCAATTCTATTTGTTTTTCTAATGGTTAAGGTTAATAAATTTTTTCTCCTTCTTATCCAATTTTTAACTTTAAGGTATTCAAAGTTCGGGTTCGTGAGTATCCCTTCAATTTACCCGAACGTGCAGGGTGGCGTGATTGGAAACCAGCAAATCCTTTCCATTTCCCATGGCAGCAACAAAAGACTAGAAAACGGCATTCAAAGGGAAGAAGACGAATTCGAAGTGATGAATAATTTGGTTTAAATTAGTCAAGTTTTTTTCTTAGTTTTTCTTATTTTTCAAATTTAAACGATCTCTCTATAACCCTTTTATGATTTTCTCACACATAAATATTTTTACAAATTTCCTCTTAAATTTGAAGTAAAATTAAGTCAAAGTCCCACACCAGGGCATGTCCCTCTGTAAATTTCCATATAAAAGCCTTATCTTTTTTACCCCCACTTAACATATATCAATTATCTTCTCTCTCGTCATATTACAATGCAACAGCTTTTCGTCCTTTTCAATCTTCTACTGGTGCTCGCATTTTCGTCTGTTTTTTCGGCGGTTTTATTGATGGCGATATGCTGCGGTAAATCAAAGAAGAATAAGAAAACTACTACTTCACTGAAAAGTGAAATTCGGCAACCGGAGTCAGCGATGATCGCGGGAAAAGAAGCGGCAGGGTCAGAAACGGCTATCCCACCGTCAACAAGAGAAAAGGTGTTTTTTTATTAAAAAACGATTTAAATCTTTTAAAAAATTTTCTCAAATTTTCAGATTTCTGGTAATAAAAGTGTAATCTCGACAAATACCCCAGCTGAAAAAACTACTCAGAAAGCTCCAACAGTGACTGGCGCGCCACAAGAAGGTGTTAAGTCAAAAGCAAAGCCTACAACAACTGCTCCTCTTCCTCCTGCTTCTCCTCTTCAACCATCACCACTTAAACCTACACCAGGAAAAACTACTAAAGCTACAAAAACATCAAAGAAAGGCAAAGGATTAGGCAAGATTGCAGAAGTTGGTGGTAAAAAATCTTCTGCTCCAAGTCCAACACCACCGACTACGCCTCCTCCTGTTGCGGGTTCAGACGTTATATCATTGATTCCAATGTCTCCATCAACTCCGACTTCGGTGCCAACAATTTCTTCGAAAGAGAGTGGAACTAGTGGTACATCTAAATTGATTACGGGTAAGCTTCTAGAGTTTTTTGAAAATTTTTAAAAAAATTTTTCTTTATTTTAAAGAAACGGCTACAACAGCCACTAGTGATCCAGCTCCCAGTTCCAACATAATCGAGGATATTGACGATAGTGTCAGCAGTGCCAGCAAAAAGAGTGCCAAAAGGAAGAGAAGTGCAGCTATCAGAGCGCATGAGGACGGGCCTGAGGACGAGATGACAGGTAAACCTCGTTGACCTTCACTTGTCCAACTGCTAATTTACCCATTTTTATAGATCCCGGATCCTATCACACGCTCGCGGATCTAAGCGCCGACAAAGTATTCCAACAGAGGGAATAATCAAACGGAGATAGCATAAACAAGAAGATGAGTGCAGTGACACAATATATAAATATTACTTGATTCTTGTCTCTATATATTTGTTTTCCTTGTTTTCTATATATAATACACTCACAAATTGTTGTAAAATAAAAGTAAAAAAAATCCCTATGTTTGGAATTTGCTTAAATCGTAACAACTTTAAGCTACAACCTCTCTCTACAATAGCTCACTCTACCACCTCTTTTTTAATTAAGACTTCAAATAAATCCCATTAAAATTCTCTCGTGTTTACCGCCCTTAAATTACAATTACCTATATAATATTTACATTATTAAGGGAGAGAATAGGTAGATTGTTGAGAGAGGAAATGTTGGCAGTCATATCAACTTACCTATTTATATATTTACTAAAAACCTGGCCCAGCTTTGTCCAGTCAATCTCCCGCACAGAACAAAATATCTTTCCTCTTTTTACCATTCTCCGCCCAATTTTTATAATTTTGAAAATTCTCACTAATTGGCCAATCATTCCCAAAAACTCCTTAAATCCCCTATAAAGAAGCCCTCTAATTAAAACACACAAATGTCACTATCCTCAGGCTTTAGTGTTGATAGTATACTTGAAAACAACAACAATATCAAACGAGAAAAAGCATTAAAGAAACAATTTAAACGGAAAAGACGTCCAACTACAAATTTTGATAACCCTAAAAATGTTTTTGAAGATGAGAAACAACAAGAACAGAACATACAAGAAGAACAACAACCAATTTCCCCTTCAATATCAGCAGCACAATTATGCTTCACACACTGGGCTACAACATATTTAGAGCAAAACAACGGTAGTCCCTCCTCAACAACAAAAAATGACAGCAATTTGCAACAACCAACACAAACAACAAATGTTTTTGACCCTTTAATTTTACAAACACGTAAGATTGGAATATTAAAAAAATTGAAATGAAAGTTTAAACTATAGCATTAGCATTGACAATGGGATCAGGCTTTCCTCTGTTCCAACAAATGCAAAAAACAAAAAGAATCAGGTAAGGGAACTGGAGGGGGGTAATTATTTGAGTAAATACATTAACCCCTTCAAACATTAAAACATTTAGAACAGCATTCTCTCCCCAACAATTATCACATCTCGAACACGCATTCAAAAACAACAAATATATTGTTGGATCAGAAAGAAAACAACTTGCAAAAAAACTATTACTTTCTGAAACACAGGTTACATTCCCTTCAACCTCAAAAATTTATTCATACGCCATGTACCTATTTTTTGCCAAATAAATTGGCCTTCCATTAAAGCACAAATTGGCTATCAATTACAATTTCGGCATAAAAAAGATTGAAAAAAGGCCCCAGAAAGGGGAAAAAGGAGAATTATTTCCCGCTAAAAGGCCAACATTTTTAGACATTATTAAAGACATACACTAATAGAATACCAACTAAAATCAGTTTTGTATTACATAAACACACACACAATTAAACATTAAAAGGAAAACAAGGAAATACCTCAATTATCCCCGAGAGTTAAATTTAAAATATAAAACTACCTATTTGTGCCTAATATTAAACAAACACAGACAAAGATTTCAGTTAATACCGACAATTTTTCCCGTTAATTGAGTATTGGAATTTGGCTATAAAAAATAGCGTCAAATTTCATAACTTTAAAATTCTTATTTTCACCTTTAATTAATAAATACCTCCCCAATACAGGTCAAAGTTTGGTTCCAAAATAGACGAACAAAATCAAAAAGGATTGCTGACGGGTTCTCCAATTCAGAAATGCCTGCAGAATTTTCTCCAACAATGGAAGATGTTTGAAGAACTTGAGGGATTTTCGACCATCTTTTAATTTTCTCCACAAGCAAACTCTTTAAAACAAAACTAATTTAAACACAACCTAGTCTACAGTAACACATGAAAAATTCTTTCCACTCTTCGCAAAAACTTTTTTCAGCATTATTTGCGCGCATCTTATAAATACACTCAATTTACTAGTAATTTGATTCGCCTCTTATCCCCATTTTCTTATAATAAATGAAAGGATTAGCTCTACAATAGGTGGAAATACGTACTAAAAGTTGCGAACAAAAATACTTAACGAGACCAACCCAACTTTAAAAATATTAAAAAAAAACCTTAAAACTTTTAAAAAACCTTGTAAAACTTTCAAATTTTAAACTTCAAATCTTATCCTTCAATTTTAATCTCCATTCCAATTTTAATCTTCACATGTCCATCATCTTCAAAGCTTCATCATTGGGTACCTGTTACCAGGGATCGGTCGGAATTTTATTTAAAAAAATTTCCGATAAGCCATTTCCGAGTTCCAACAGTTCCGTATCTCCGACCGATCCCTGTTATCTTACAAATTAGAATCGAATCAGGTTATAGTGAAACTGGGATATGTCACCAAACGATTGATCCCTTTCCAGGAACTATAACCTGATTCGAGTATATTTATTAACTCCACACGTCGAAATCTCTGCAACGTCAGAAAAAAATTAAAAATAGTTCGTATAAAAATAAATATATTTTTAAACTAATCAAGAATCAAGTTTTCATTATTTTTTAAATTTTATACAAATTGCTACACGCATTTTAAAATAATAATACAAATGATTGAGAGAAATCAAAATACACATATTTTTTTCTAAAGCTTTAAAAAAAGCTTATCGTTAATTTAAATATTTTTTAACTTTTTACCTATGAAATTTTTAACAAATTTGCCAACTAAAAAATTTAAATACTAAAGCAAAGATAAACAAAAAAATATTTTTTGAACAATAACAGAGAGCGTTAAATTGTCAAAAAATATTTTTTAAAAGGTGTCATTTTTGTATTTTGCAACAATTGATAAAACAAAAACAACATAAAAAACAAAAAAGATGAATTTCTGTATATTTAAGAATTTTTAGAAGGTCCACTTTTCCGGAATTTAATAATATATTTTACAAATTGTAAATACGTTTCCGGAATTTAATAAAATATTTTACAAATTGTAAAAACTTTTCCGGAATTTAATAATATATTTTACAAATTGTAAAAACTTTTCCGGAATATCAGAAGGGTTAAACTACTGGGTTTTGACCTTCTGGCTCAATCCCATTTAAAAAAATTAAGGATTTAAGCCTACTAAAATTTAAATTTGATCAAAACCTAACAGAAATTCACCTCAAAAATAAATCAAAGAGGTCAACTGATTGAACTATATATATTTTTAAAATATATACTTATAAATATTTAAATAAAAAAGGGATTTTTCTTTTAGAAAAAATTTCTTTTGCGAACAGGAAAAACAAATCAATCACTAAATAAATTAAAAATAAAGTTAAAAATAATTAATAGATAGAGATTGATAGAGAATGCAACAAAAAAAACTAAAAATTTTGCGGAGAGTGTCAGAAGATAATAAAACAAAGGGGAATATTTTAGATTTTGAATTAACAGTGGTATTTAGGGTTGTCGGTTCCTGAAAATTTTTGGATATTCGGAATTTAACTGAAATTAATTTTTGGATATCTGGGACCGAACCGAAGAACCTTACAAATGTTATAAATCTCATTTATGTATCTCTACCACTGTTTATTTTCCTAGAGGTCACATATTACATCTGCAAATAGATAAAAGAGAGAGATGCTTTCTCATCAATTAAAAATATTTATAAAAAATTAAACTCGTATAAATAACTTAAATATTTTGACTAAAACTAAGAATTAAATATATATTCGGGAGGTTTTTATTTACCCAAAAAACTAAACAAAAAAACCTCTATCCTTTTCTTCTAACAAAAAAAATTTTCTATTGAGCTAGCACAGACATTCCTCCTCCACTATTAGCACCATTAGTAGTACCATCACTAGTAGACGAAACCATAGATTTACAAACAATGTTTCCACTATTATTAGTTGATAAATTGTCTTTATAAATGCCCAAGTAAGACCTTTTAAAAAATATTAAAATTAATAAAAATAAATAAAAAATAAAAAAAAACCGTTTAAATTCATCATTAGTTGTTACATCAAAAGAATTTGTTGTTGTTGTCTCTGATTCATCAGAATTACAACGACGAGTTGCACGACTACGTGCTTTCTTTTCATTTTTCTTACGTTGACTACAAAATTTTAAAATTATCAACCCAAAATTTAAATAAAAAATCTACCCAAGAATAGAAGAAGTTGAACGATAAACTCTTGCTTGTACTTGTTCAGAAAATGAGACACGTTTTTGCTGTTTGTGTTGTTGTTGTTGATTTATTTCATTTTTATTAATATTGCCAGAAGAGCAGTAAAAACAATCAGCAATTCCACTGTCTATTTCTTCTTCTTCTTAAATAAAATAAAAATTAAAACAAGAAAAATGTAAAAATAAAGAATAGAATACGACAAATAATAACCTAGCAGAATAAAAAGTCATCCAAGAAAATTACCAATTTGGTGTAGTGGGTAAAATTTTAAGTTAACCTACTCGAGGGTGAAAGGTTCGAGCCCGTTTAAGGAAAACAATTTTATTTTTGCTTTATTTCAAATACACGACAAATAATAACCTAGCAGATAAAAAACTATTCAACAAAATTAGCATTTTGGTGTAGTGGGTAAAATCTCTGCCTACCTACTCGGGGGCAAAAGGTTCGATTCCCTTCAGAGAGAAATGCTCTTAAATTAAAAAACATTCCACCTATTTCGATTTTTTTATAAGTATTTACTTAAAAAATAATTAAAAATTTTTAAAAAAACCAATTGTTCCATTAGAAGATGATGTTGAGGTAGAAAAGTCTGTTGGAGAAGAAGAAACATTATTGTTTTTGTTGCTGCTTGAAAATAAATTATATTTGTACAAAGGTGGTGATCGTTGACGTTGTTCATCTTGATGGTCTTCAGAAATTGAACGGAATGGAACAAATCTTTAAAAAAAATATATTTAAATTAATTTCTAGGTAGATTCAGTAATTGTTGGGAGTAATGAGGGGAAAACTGAGGACAAACGCGACATCCGTTAGGTCAAATGTTCAGCAACAAAATGTCAAGGTTTACCAGTAAACCGTAAAAAAGTATTAGAAAGGTGAGGCCCCTACCCATTAACATTAAAAAAATAAAAAAAACCTTGAAAACATTCCTCCTTTCCTCTGATTTGAATAACCCAAAGGTGTTGGCATTGTTGTTGTTAATGAAGGATTTGAAGCACCAATTGATGATGATTGTTGCTTCTTTTTTAAAATGCTTTTTAAAGGAGGCATTGTTGCTGAACGTGGAGGTAAACCATCACCTTCTTCTTTCCTTTTTTCTCCAATTCCAGCGTTAAATTTTTGCAGTAAAAGTGATGTTGTTGATGACTGATCCAATCGATTATAACTCTAAAAATTAAAAATTATGACGGATATTTACCAAGTTTTCCAAAAATATCTATTATTTGATTAAAAAACCCCTCAATAATTCCCCCTCTAATCCTCTCAATAAATCCTATTATAAATTTTTTTTCTCCACTTTCTATTTTTAATTTTCCCCTTTACTTAAATTGCTCTCAAAAATATTTATTTCTTTAAAATCCCTCTTACTTTATAACCTTCTAAAAATAAACTTTTACTCCCAAAAAATATAAAATAAAATATTTAAAAATCTCTCTCCTTAAATTCCTTCTCAAAAGCTTTTAAATACACACGCGCGCACATTACTTTTAGAAAAAACAAAAATAATAAATTCCATAAAAGGAATTTTATTTATTATGAGGCTAAAAATGGAGTATAAATTATTTAAAAATCCCCCTCTCAATTTGTTAAATAACTAAAAGGAATTTTTTTATCTTCATGTGCAAAAGCTAAAGAGGGAAAAACCTTCTTAATAAGCTAATCCCTTCTCTCCCCCACTTAATTATTTTAGTTACAAATTTTTAGTAATTTATTTTTCATTTACAAAAACAAAAATCACGTCACCTAAAATTTCTTTTGCTAAAAATTTGCTTTCCGAAAACCTAAAAAAAATAATTTCCAAAAAACCTAAAAAAATAAAAAATTTCCCCCAAAAAATCTGCTAAAATATCCAATAATAAATAACAAAAAAAAATAAAAAAAACCTTTCCAATCGGAGGATTTTGCAACTCAAAAGGTTTGTTGTTGACATATCCTCCCTTGTTTTTATCTTCTCCTCTATTTGTTTTACACTCTCCTTCATCATTTATATGAGCACCTGGCAGTAAAGACAAAGCCTCAATTAAAGAAGAAAATCCTCCACCATCACATTTATTTGTTGTTGTCGTTGTAGTAAAATTAAAAACACGTCCTCCTCTAGCTTTTGGAAGTGTTTGGGATTCAAAAGGACCCAAAGGATTTGGTAAAGAATTTCTATGTTGTCGATTGAGTTGACAAAATGGACTGTTATTACCAGCAAAAAGTAAAAATTCATCAGCATTTGAACCTGGAGAAGCTACGCCCGAGTCAATTGATGAAGCTGGAGATGAAGCTGATGTTGTTGATTGTTGTGATGTTTGTTGGGGTGGTGGAACAACAATTGAATTTGGAGTTTGAATTTTCTTGTTGTTTTTGTTTTCTTCTCCTTTTTTACCTTCTTCAAAAATTGAAATTAAATTTAAAAAAAAATAATTTAAAATTTACCTTTTTCAAAAATTGGTTTAGTAATTAATACATGTAATGCTTGTTTTCTATTTTCAATACTTGAAGCAAATGAAGGCAAAGCATTTGGTGGGGTTGGTGAAACAGTAAATCTTGAAGAAGATGGTGGGCGAATATTTTGTTGGTGATTAGAGGTTTGTTGTTGTTGTTCCTCTTCAATTATTGGACCCTTAAAATAAAAATGGCGTAAGTCTAGAATAGTTTATGCGTCCCATGAACCTTTGTGAGTTAAAAAAACTTTATAAAGTCCATTGAGCTTGTAAACATTTTGTTTGGACTTGAAAGTTATTATTGGGCTCATAAACCTTTTAATTGGACTTATAAAGCTCCAATAGACTCATAAAGCTTCACTTGACACAAAAAATTAGCAAGCCAAAGCCAAAAATTTCCCAGAAAAATAAATTTAAAATAAACCGAAAATTGAATATGTACAGCCTCATCAGAGCGAAATACAGTTCTTAATTGACGAAGTTGTTGCTGTCGCCGTTCAGAATCAATAGGAGAATCATCAGAAATTAAAGAATTTTCTAATTCAGTGCGTAAAGCATGAATATGTTGAATACTTTCAAGTTGACATTCAGCATACATTTGATGGGAATTTTTTTTGTTGATAATAATAAAATACTAGCTATAGTCAATATATTTCTTGGTCTGAAAAAAAATAAAAATTTTTAAAAGATGTTTAAATTAGGGTAGCCACCCGACCCCTAGAATCCAGAGAAGGCTCTAACTCGACAACCAACCGATCCCCGACACTCAAGACTACGAAGGGTTGGGTTGCTACCCTAGTTTATATTGAAAAATTATGTAAAAAAATGCGAAAACGCGAAGTCTTTTTTTAAATTCAAAGAAAATAATCAGTTTAATATGTAGATAAAAATTCTTTTAAAATTTTTGGTCATAAAAATAAAACGATTTTAAAAAAATAAAAATAGTAAGCAATATATGGCGATAAAAATATTTAAATATTTTTCTATTTAAAGAAAGGCTAAAAATACCTACATAATATTGTTTTTTTCTTGAAAAAAAAAAACAATTAAAAATTCGTCTGATTAAAAAGAAATTTTTTAAAATTCTTTAAAAACTATAAAAAATTATCTGTCTACAAAATTTTAAATAAAATAAAAATTTCTTTTCATTAAAAATGACTAAAAAAATTTTTTTAAGCGTTTGTGTAAACGCCTCTCTCAACTAAAACAGTTTCCGGCTTAAAATACACTATTTGTATTAAAGCTTTAACGGGGAATAAAACTACTATGCCCTTTCCTCCCCCTTTTAACCATTTTATTATTTATTAAAAAAATAGTAATATGTTGAAAAACAACAACTGTGACACATATTGTGTGTGTGTTTTATACAAGTTGTTTTTGAAAAATAAAAAAAAACTAGGGAAAGATTTGTGTGTTGTGTTGAGCTCTCCCTCTAATAACGATTTTAACCAGAGTATGATTGTGCTCAACCTTGAAGAGAATATTTGCAAGCGAAAAATAAATTATTATAGAGAGATGATCGACAAAAAATATCCAAAAAAATTTTACGAGAAAATTCTAGAAAATATAGAAGAATGTAGACCCAACAGAAGGAGAAGGATAATAGATGAAATACTATAATTGTATATAATAATAAAAATTTTTTCAGAGGTGAAATTAAAAATAATTTTAAAGTCAAATGATAGATTCACCTTTAAAATCCCCCATTTTTAAATTATAAGAAAGATGCCGCGCTCAAATGCACTCGGAAATATTTACTCACACAAAAATAAAAATAAACAAGGAAGAAAAAATATATTTTCCACCCTTATTTTTGGGAAACAATGTACTTTTTTTCCTTTTTAAAATCGCTTTTTATTTCCCCTTTTTTGAAAAGCTTCCTCTATTTTAGAGACACGTAAGCTTAACACATCACATTTATAAATATATGTCACATTTGATCATTAGTTTTCTTCAACAAAACCCCTACCCTTTTCAAAAAAACATATGATCAACAAAAAAAAGTCTGCGAAAATTTTTTTAAATGCTTCCTTTTTGTCTCACAGATTTTTAAAATGCCCCGCTAAGACTAAATACTAAATTTGTTTAAGAAATAACCTTTAATGTACTCTAAAAAATATATAAGGGAGAAGGGTAATGTGATCCTCCTCCAAAATCCTTTGTTGTTGTCCCCCTCCCTAGAAAATAATTTTTTTGAGAGTATAGGACCTCCGGCGCCATATTGTCGGAGTGTTTTTACACACACAGACAAACAATCCCCTCCCCATATTTTTTTACTCTCATCAAAAATTCAAATAAACAACATAAACTGAAAATAAAGAAGATAAGCAAGCGCCAGTCCAGTTATAAATATAAAAGTACTTGGAAACTAAAAACACTATACCTCTACATATAAATAAATTTAAAAAAAATATCTGAAAAAGGAAAAAAATAATTCTTATAGACAGACTGATAAAAAAATAGAAAAAAAGTATCCATCTTGAAGAAGGTGACCCAGTCTTTATTTTAGAAGTCCTCAGGTGTGGGCTCAAAAAATCCAAAATAAATTCCCTAATGACCCAAATGATCCCAAATAGTAATTTAAAAATACTAGATTTTAAATAAAAATTAGACCAGCAAAAATAAACACAAACTTATATAGACAATATTGACAAACAAAAAAAAATATATCGAGAAAAAAAAGAATTAAAAATTAAAATCCGATTAAGTGGCGGCAAAATGCTCAACAAAATTTTTACGGAAAATATTGAGAGGAAGTAAAAAATTATTTTTTAAGAGCCTCTTAAATTAAGATCCTCAACTTTTTTTAAATTCAAGTTAAAATAAAAAAAAAAAAAGAAAATATTTTTTAAAAAAAAATCAAGCTTTTCCAAAAATTAAAAAAAATCAACAAAATTTTTTCATTGAAATTTAGAAAAGCCAGTTTGTCTGAAATAAATTTTCCTTGCTTTATAAATTAATTTATAACTGACAAGGTGTTTTAGTAAAAATAAGGGGTGGAGTTAAAAAATAATAAAATGAATTTTTTTGTTTTTTGATAAGATTGGAGGGAGTGGGGAAATATTGAAGAAAAAATATTAAGAGAATGTGTAGGTGAGGGCTACTAAACAAGCATTAAATAAAGCTTTCAATAAAGCTTTTCATCAAAGCTTTTGTCAGCAAATTGATGTAAAAAAGAGAAGATTGATAAAGAGAGGATTTAAAGTGAGGAAGGAGTTGATTGAAAAACAAGCACCTTTCAAAAAAAAATAATTAATTGGAAAAATATATTAAAAAAGGTTTACAAAAAAAAATTGCCAGGAAAAAAAATTAAAAATGCTGCACACAAAATAAAATTTTTTTTAACTACAATAATTTTGTAGTTAAAATTTATAAACATTTTGTTTATACACAATTTTTTTCAAAGTTTTAAAAGCCAAAAAAAAGTTTTAAAAACCTTTTATTCTCAATTTTAGTCATTTATATATTGTCAATTTGCCCAATAATTTTTCCACGTAAATAAAACACTTTTTTCCTCAAACAAAATTTTTAATTTTTTTCCAGTTTTTGCATTTTTAATGTGAAAAATAAAAAAAAATATTTTTATTTATGCAAAGGCTTTTGGTTGGTTAAATGTAAAATTTTTAACAACAAAAAATAAAATAAAATTTTGTGTGAGTATGCATGTACTCAATTTTCATGAATAACAAGCAAGCCTTTACATAAATATAATTTGAACAAAAATAAAAGCAAAGGAAATTTTATGCGGAGCAATTCAACTGAGTCCTGACTTAACGGCAGTCCCGGCCCTACAACTCAACAGGGGGTGGATAATTTTTAATGTTTTTGGTACCATTTGATAGAGCATTAAATGGGCTACAAGATGAGAAAAAAATCAGAATTCCCGAATGATTAATAAAAAAGTTCTGATCAAAAAACTCAGTTGAGGTGCACCAAAATTTTATTTTTCTCCCCCTGTTCTCTCTCCTCCCTCCTATTTTTTAATAAAAATTTTTAGTAAAAAAAGGTAGTGGAGGTAGAAAATAAAGAGTTTTTTTAGTTAGTTTAGTAGGAGTGTGGCAGCAACGATTACCTCTCCCTACTCCCTGTTGTTGTGTGTGCTGTCACAAGATGATGCAATCTTCTTCTTTTGCAGCACACAAATAAATAAAAATAAATATATTTACAGGCGGTCGAAAAAATTGAGGAAAAGAAAAAGATGAATGTGAAGATTTTTTGCAGAAACTTGAAAGGAAGAAAATAGAAAAATATAATTGATGAGTAGAGAAAAAGAGTGGAAGAAAAAAATATAGGTAACAAACCATCTTATTCAAAAAATTGTTATCTGTGTTTTTTAAAGAAAAATGTTGGGAACGTAAGACCAAAGATTAAGAAAAAGAAAATTCAAAAAATTAAATTAAAAAAAATTTTTTAAGGTTTTTTTAAATTTTTAATGGTTATCAACAAACACACACAAACTCTCCCTCTCACTTTCTCAAGACCCACAAAATCACACCACATCATTTTACACACAAAAATAAAATTAAATAAGAAAATTTATGAGTATACCGGTAGCAATAAAAGAAATAAAACCCCCCTTTTTGCAAAAAAAACTCTATTTTTAATCATTTTTAATCTTTAAAAAAATTCATTTACTCCCTTTCAAGCTAAAAAACTTTTTATAATTTTTGGATTTTCTTATTATTTTTAAACAAAAAAAATATAGCAGCTGATATTTATAAAATGTGCAAAATGAGAGAAAATGTCAACTAAACATTAAAAAAAGAGGAAAGAGAATGAATGAGGAAAAATGAAAAAAGAAAATGCTGCCGAAAATAATAGAAGAAAGTGGTTGAGGGAAAAACTTGCTAGTTAGTGAAGGGCATTTTATACACATATAGAATGGATGGGAGATGGATGCGGCCCCAACAAACTGTGAAAAAGAAAAAAAAATTTTTACAGGAGCGAGCAACAAAATAGACCAAGGATCGAATATGTGACAACCATCAACATCCGATATCCTCTTCTATAAATATATTCCCTAGTGTGTGTATTTGGCCAAAAAGCACGAGATTTATAAAAGAAAAGATATATCAAATAATGTTCATAGAATAGTTTATAGTAGAAAATAAAAAAAGTACACCCCTGAAGACCTATATCCTTGAAGAGCCGTTTAACCCTGAAGACTTACAATTTCTAAAAAGAAATATCAAAAGTGAATTCATAGAGCTGGGTACCGTTAATCCCTCTAAATCCCTCGATATTTCCTTTTAAAAGTCAGGGTTGATCCCGATAAACAATTTTCTTGACAACAATTAACTTAAAAAAATTTTTTTATTTAAATTTATTCCCCACATTGTGTGAATTCCCTCCCAAAAAACTAATTTTTTTGCCATTATAAAAATTACACCTCATTATAAAAATCTATAATTCTATAATAAAGCTTTCATCCCCCTTAAGTAAGTATTTTAAGAGAGAAGCTAAAAAAGAAAAATACAAGTGTGAAGAAAAATTTTTTCGCGCGCATGCATGCCCTCCCACTACCCCTCCCCTTGCCACTCAAATTTTTTCTTATAAACAATACACTCAATTATATCCTACCCAACCTAACAATTCACTTGTTTTTTTGAGAGAGGGTTTTCACGTAGATAATAAAAGAATAAAGCAATAGAATTGAAAAAAAGATAAACAACTGAATGAGGGAGATAAAATAATAAATAATAAAAAAATTTAAGGTGACCTAGGAAGGTAATAGGAGAAGGAATATTGGGAAGGAAAAGTAGGAATAAAAAACCTTTGGTAATAGTCTTCTGCTCTCCAAATATAGGAAGATCTTCCAGGAACTTTTTTTTATTTTCCAAAATTTTCCAAAATGTTCCAATAAAGAATAGATAAAAATAATAAGTGAACATTGATATTTAAAGGATAATTAGAAAATAAAATATTCGACAATAAAAATGAGTACTTTGTTGATATAGCTTTTGTTTATTGAAAAAAAAATTTTTTGTTTATTAAAAAATTTTTGTATAAAAAATTCCCACATTGTATAAAATAAAAATTTGAACTTATAAAGAATAAAGCTAAAATGCAAACAATTAAGAAAATACGTCCCTCTCTAAAAAATAAATATTTCCCCCCAAATGATTCTAGCTATATTGCCAACACACTCTCCTTTCTTTCCTTTAAACTTTGTCACCCAAACAAAAAAATTTTTTTAGAAAACTTAAATTAAATATTCTAGCATAAACAAACATAAAAAATTCTTTAGACTAAAGATTTTTGCCAAAACTTTGTTTAAATTATTTATAAAAATGCACTTTCTTTCAACTATTTAATAATTCTATATTTAATACAATCAGTCAACGCAAGCGGAATTGTACAAAAAAGTATATAGAGAATAATTGATGGTTTTGAGTAGATTCAACCATTAAAAATAAATATAAATATACGAGTGTTGGTAAAGAAAAAATAAAAAAATTTGTGGGAAAATTCGGAGGAAAAAAAGAAGGATTTATGGTTCAAAAAATATAGCGGCCAAAATCCAACCCTCCAAACAGCAAGCAAACAACCACAAAAAAAGTGAGAGCGCTATGAATAGTAATTTTAATTTTAAAGAGAAAATTTGAGAATATTTTAAATAAATTTGAGTGTTTTTAAAAAAAATAAAAAATTTTTGCCGGACTTGAAGAAAAATTTTGTGAACATTTTTTTACGTTTCCGGCTGACAAAAAAATGTCTTTTTTTAAATAAAGACAAAAAAGATAAAAGAAAAAATACGAGCAGCTGGCAGCAATTTAACTAAAAAGAGGAGAGAATGGGGACGCAGAATGCATAAACACAAACACATGCACGCCAAATTTGTTCGTAGCAAATAAAAAGACGTAAACAACATTATTTTGCTATGAATATAAGATGGGCAAAAAAAATTTTTTTCTTCGTATAATAACCCCCTTTTTATTTTATAAAAACGAAAAAATTACCCCCTTCAATTTCCCACTTTCCTCCTCCTTCCCCCTACAAACTGCTACACTTCAAAAAATTTTTTTTCTACACGTTCTTGTGAGAATAAAAAAATAATACTCCCCCATAAATTTCTAAAAGTGACAAAAAAATATTCTACGCCGTCGCGAGTGAAAAAATTTGAAAAAAAAAGATAAAAATTAAATTGCTTTTTAGTGATAAATTTGTTTATTATGCAAAGAGAAAAAAGTGAAAACAAAATTTAATGAACCGAAGAAAAAATAGGAAAAGCAATGGAAAAGAAGAAAATTATAAAAAATTTTAGAAAAAGAACAGAAAGGAAAAATTCAAAAATCTTAGAGAAATTTAAAAAATTAAAGAAAAATCAACATAATTTTCGAACATTTTTCACTTTTCTTTAGCCCTCTCAACTTTACAACTTTACTTAAAAATTATTTGGGTAAAAAGAAAAAAAGTAAGAACAAAAAACGAAAAAAATATATAATATATTCGCTTGGCCAATCCAATAAAGTCACGAGACATATAAATATAATTTTCGTCCGCGAATTTTAAATTGGCCTTAAAAGGAGTGTGTGGAGGGCAAAGAAAGATATGGGGGAAACAGGAAAGGAGTAGAAGAAATGTGAGTGTTTGTTTGTGGGTTCATTCTCTCATTTCAAATATACACACTTTTTTTTGTTAATGTGTAAAATTTATGTATACGGGGGGAGATGAGATAAACAAGGAATAAAATGAATAAAATAAAATGACTAGTGAATCTTCAGAATCTGTGGAATTTTCTGATAAAAGAGTCTGAAGATGTTATTTTAAAAAAATTATATCAAGGAATTGAGAAGCAATTACTTGGTTTGTTGCGAAGGTTTGGAAAAATAATTTTTTAAAAATGAGAAATAAAGTCGAAATATTGTAGAGGTATTAAACTTAAAATTCTCAAAAAAATATACAAATATAATATTTGTAAAGATCCTTGATGCTGTTTATATTTAAAAAATTTTATTTTTTTTTCCACACGTAAACATAAAATGAAGCAAATTCCTTTTACTTTTCTCCCAACTACTCTCAAAACATTGTTTTGTTTCATCTTGGGAGAAGTAAACAAACACTCACACGCATATAAACAAATAAAAATCCAATGAGAAATTCAAAAAAATTGTACAAAAATAAATTGAGAAGAAATTTTATATGGAAAGAATAATAACAGCATTTATTTTTGGTTGTGGCAGTAATTTAATAATAAATATTATAAAGTCAAAAAAATTTTTTTTGGAAGGAAGAGAGGAATGAAGATTATAAAAAAGTGAAAATAGAGAATTATAAAAGAATTATAAAAATATTAAACAAATTTTTTAAATTTTCCCCTTACTAAAAATAGAATTTTAAACAAAAAACATTAAAATCGTGGCAAATAAAGGGAGAATTTTTAAAGGCCATTAATCGGAACCATTATTGAAAAAAAATTTGATTGAAAAAAGGTCCAAAAATTATTTTAAATCAGAATAAAATTTTGATAAAAATGATGGATTATGTGTTCAGATTTATAAAAATTTTTTAAATTGTACGAAAAAAAAATGAAGAACAAAACAAGACAAAAGAACTGACAGATTTGGTATTTTATATAAAGATTAGAAAATATTCTTTTTTATGAAAAAAATACAAATTTCAAAGAATATTTACAAGTAAAACGATGTTTGATCACCTAATATTTATATGCTACAGATAAGAAACAAACAACCAGTTGTTAATTAAAAGAAAAGGAAAATTAATTATAAATTCACTATAATTATCTATACAAGTCAGTTTTGCTGTTTTGTTTATATACGCGCGCTCATTAAAAATAATAAAGGATATAAAAATTCTATGATCAAAAGACAGCAATGATCTTTTGTAAATTGATAGCTTAATGACGACAAAAACCAAAGATGTTTTTTTGCATTTTCTGACCCATATTTCACGTTTGCGGTGTGAAAAGAAAAATTAGTGCAGATGAGATGATGAATGACGAAGGTAAAAAGACACTAAGGCGGAAAGTTTTGACGTAATATTGTATAGAATTGTCTAGTTTCTTCTAGAATAAGCGCGCGTCAATTAGAAAGAATTAACGCAATTTTTTAAAAGATCAACCACAAGGAAAATGGTAGAATATTCGAAAAAAATTACGATTCAAGCAATAAAGTGAAAAATTATTTATGACATTAGAGAATGAATGAGATGAATGAAAAGACTTAAAAACAGATAGAATTGGGCCCGCTTACCCTTACACTTCCACCCCAATTTTATATATAAACCTGTACTCCTTTATACTTTGGACATGTCAAAAAATTTGATGTAACACCACCAGCCGGAATAACATCATCACCGTGTGAATGAATTCTGAATTCTAACAAAAGATTTAAGTTCTTCAGTGATTTTTTCTGCTGGTTCTTGTTCTTCTAAAGCATACTCATCAAATAGACGGTTTTCCCGCAACAATTCACCGGCCTAAAAACTCTTGAAACCATAGTGAATAATTAAAAAATAACCTCGTAAAAATTTTTAAGACTTCTGGATACTCTCTCAAAGCTGAAAATTAAGTAAAAAAATTTTTAAACATAAAAATAACCTATCAAAAGATCAACCATTCAAAACAAACAAATCATTGCATCTAACCAATGGACAGCAAAAAGATAAAATTTTAAAGAAAATACAAATGCAATGTTAAAGCATTTAGAGTAAAAAAAAACTAAGAACAAAAGAAAATAAAGCAATAAATTTATAACAGCAGGAAATCAACAAAGACTAAAAGTTCAAAACAACAAAAAAGACTAAGTTTAAATTCAACAAAATAAAATCAAAAAATAAAAGCAACATTAAAAGCAACATAAATTCTTAAAATTAAATCAAAAATTGAAATTAAACCCAAAAGTTTCCTCATTCTGCGTATCCTTATTATGAGTTGTCTCTCCACGAGTTGGCGAATTAAAGTTGAACCCAAAAGAAAAGTTTGATGTAACACCACCAGCCGGAATAATATCATCACCTTCTTCATTACCATCAGTTCGAAAAACATCAATTCCATTAAAATGCATCAGAAGATCATCATCTTGTTCAATCACATTATTAGCTTGCTCATCATTTGTCCCAGTTTGTATAATATCCGTAACAGACTGAAAAAAAGGAAGAAAATTAATTAGAAAATAAAAATAAAATCAAACTCTATTTGGAGTATTCCTGTGTTTTTCAATTGGATCCGGAGTAAATTTCGATCGTTGAGTAGTCTTCGATAAATCCACCGTTGCAGGAGATTGATTGATGACCATAGGAGATCGATTCACAGTAATTGCAGGCGAATGGTTTGTAACCGCAGGCGAATGATTGACAGCACGTTCAACATTAGATTCTGGAGCCTTCTCAACAACAACTTCCTGAAGATTAACAACATCAATTTCCTCGTCTTGATTAATCTCCGGAGATAATGACTTTTGAATTGCCTCATGCTCCAATCTTTTTGTCTTCTCCAAAAGCTAGAAATAAGATGAAAAGAATTTCTTCATTTTTTTATAAAATCATACCGTTTCCTGAATTTTCAGCTCATTTTTCATTGCATTATCCATTTGTCTCGTCTTATGTAAGTAATTTCCCAAAGTAACGCAAAAATTTTTGAACGGAAGCTGCTTGTGTTTTGCCAATAAATCCTCACGTTCAGAAATGAGTCCATCAGTACGAGAAATTTCATTTTGAAGACGAACCAATTCATTCTCGTGTTGTTTTAATTCTCCCAGAATTGCCTGTTTTTCAGGAAGCCATGGAGCGCGAGCCCTTTGACTGCGAAAATCTTCCTTGATCATATCCAATTCACTAAGTTCCGAGGCCAGATCCGCCTAAAATTATAAATCAAAAAAGATTAACCTCAAATACTAACCACACTATTATTCTCAACAAGCTTTTTAAATTCTCCCATAACAGTCCGCTTTCGTTTCAGTTCTGTTTCAACACTAAAAAAAAGCTTTAAAGGTAAAATCTAATAACAGAATCATACTTATGTCCATGGCGCACAGCATAATAACGAGCTTTTTCCAAAACTTCAATTTGTTTCTTTTGAGCTTCCATTTTGTCGTTCTCCTCTTTTCTTAAAACACGAAGTTGTTCCAATCTCTCGCCCATCTCTAGAAAAAAATTGAATTAGCTAAATGTAGTTAACAATTCTCTTACTCTGTTCAATAATAGTCGCAGATGAAATTTTGATACCCAAAACCTCTTCATTTTCAACTATAAATATATTCAGATAAAAAAATCATATTCAAACAAAAATTACCCAAGCTTTGAATCGTTTTAACCATCTCATCACTCTGATTTTGATCTTGAATCATTTTTATTAAAATTGTAATCTAGATTTAAATAATAAACACCTTAAAATTGTCAAAAAATTGTTTGTATTTAAACAAAAAAGTTAACGCCTAACGAAAAACAAAACATTAAAAAAGGCCACCCATTACTTAAGGCCAAGCTGACTGTTCGCCAGCGGACATTCTGCCAGGGAACATTTCATCACCGGACATTTTGCCAATAATTTTCGTCAAAATTATAAAAAAGTAAATTTAAAGAAAATAACCCTTTAATTCTTGAATGTTTTTAACGAGCGAAAAATTTTTATTCAAAAGATTAAACGCTTAGAAATAATGTAGAGAGTTGAATTATTGAGGCATCAGTGTAATTTATATATTCCTTTTGGAAATTTTACAAATTAAAAAAAATTATTGCACTGACCCCATTGGATATCGCTTATGAACATTTACTAGAATCATCTGTCATTTCAAATTTTTAGATCAAATGTTGTTCCCAGCGGACCTGCTTCTGGACATGGATTTTGGTATCCGTTATTCGGGTATATACGGCGGATACCCGCAGGCAATTTAATGAGCAGGTCTCTGATTACTATTTCGTTTATAAGCGATATCCTCACTTCTTCATTTTGTTAATTTAATAAAAATACACAATACAATAAAAAATTATATATAAGCAACAATTTTTGTGCCGACTAGAATTAAATAAATTCGTTTGTCTTGTGCAATAAGAAAAAAATAAAAATAATAATCATTTTTTAGGAATAAAAAAAAAGAAAAAAATTAAATATGTAATTGCGTCCTTATACATATTAGTAATAGGGAAAAGAGATTCCCAAGAATTTGTGCTTCATATGTATTTTTTTTTATTTTTATACCAAAGCACCATTTTTTCTATTATTCTTTTCTTAGTCAGTATGAAGAAACTCTAATTTGTCAGTAGGTATCACACCATTTCGTAAAACTAACTTTCCATCTTCAGAACCAAGACGAACACATCGTGAATATTGGCCACGTACTGAAATAACGCCAATTTGTTCTCCTTTATAAGCATTCAAAAGCGTTCCTTTTTTTGTTATATTTTTTGGCTCATCTTCAGAAACATTTTCTTTAACATTACAAATATGCATTGGTGTTGATCGCCTTGAACTACTCCGAGAATGATAAACATGAAGATAATAAGAAGTGGCATTTGATTTGCTTCGAGAACTTTAAATAAAAAAAGGAAAGTTTTAACATGAGAAAAATTTAAAAAAAACCTGAGCACTGGAATCATCGATCTTCGCTTTTTAGGTACTGACGCATTTATTGTTTTGCCTTCCGCTGCAAATAAAATTTTATCTTTATTTTTGATAATTAAAAAAAACCTTTATTTATCTGATTGTGTGGAGGGTTCTCATCCTTGACTGCAACAACATTATTTGAATTCAATGTTATCCTTGATGGTAATGACGAGCTTTTTGGAACACGTGAATCACTTGGTAATTTTGACGCAACACTATTGACATCAGCATTTCTTTCACAAACTCCCAAAGATGATGTTGTCACTAATGGGCGGCGTTTTTTATTAAATTTTTTATTTGACGACAATGATCCTCTTCTATTGCAAAGATTGAGCACTGACAATAATTCTAGATAGTCAATAAAACGAGCAAAAAGGCATCTGTATGAAGTATTGGCTCCAAGAAGAAAAGAAGTTTCTACATAAAATTTGCGTAATTGATGTTCCTTTAGCACAATATAAGAAAACCTGAAGAAAAAAAACATTCAAAAATAGTTTACAGAAATTAAATTTGAGCGATTAAATCCTATTGGGGACAAAAAGTTCTCTAGGCTTCAAAAAGCATAAAAATTACCAGCAATCAACAGAATGAAGCGCAATTAATCCTTGAAAGAAATGACTGACAAGAGAATTTTTCGGCTTCTCTGAAACCTCAAGCTCCTCGCATAATTGAAAAATTGATGCTGTGACAGGCCCTAAACGAATTTATAAATTGATGAATTAAGGAAGCTTAACAAACCTTTTCCAGTTAATTGTCTAATAACATCCCATGGTTGAATATTTGAATGTAAACCATCCACAAATAAAGCTTCCAATGCTGCCAACAATACCTAAAAAATATGTTGGTTAAAATACTAACAATAAACACAAAAAAGTAACCACAGATGTAGGGGCTCCTCGTACTTGTTCGCCAACACCAGCAACAACACGCTCAACAATTCCACGCTTTTGTTCATAAATCGGCAAGCCAATAATCGCCAGCTCTCGTTGATGAAGACGTTTAAGAGTATAATTTTCATGTGAAGTTGAGGAACTTCCAATAGGATAAGAAGAGAAAAACAAATCATCAGTAACTGTTGAAGCCAAACAAGTGTTGCTTCTCAAACGATGAC
The DNA here is from genome assembly GCA_036172955.1 of Meloidogyne arenaria. Taxonomy (NCBI): domain Eukaryota; kingdom Metazoa; phylum Nematoda; class Chromadorea; order Rhabditida; family Meloidogynidae; genus Meloidogyne; species Meloidogyne arenaria. Next base: position 3,854,130 of record JARQAB010000034.1, read on the forward strand.
GTTGTGGATTGAATGTTGCGATTGAACTTTTGACACAAGCCTCATTATCGCAGCAGCAACACCCATTTTTGTTTTGTTTTTGATTTAACAATTTTTGCCACTTATTTTCATAAAATCTTCTTCCAGAACCCATTGTTGAGGCATGGCAACAGTAACAACGTCGTTTATCAATGTTATTGTCATTCACACCCAAAAGGAAACTGTTGGTTTTAAAAAAGGAGCAGGCATCGACTACGTGTCTATAAAAAATTTTAAATAATCTGTCATCCATTAAACAAAAAATGAACCTCGGTAAAAGTACAGAGAGTGAATGCCAATCTTCAATATGTGAAGGTCCTATAAAATATATTGTTAATCAATTAAAAAGAAAAAGTGTAACAAACCTTCAGAATGCGAAGATCCTAACCCAGAATCAGGTGCTACATCCTCGCAAATATCGTCTCTACCAGGTTCAAAAAGCATCTTTTCTGATGGATAACATTCTAAAACAGCGCCAAGATTTCCTTCTTTTGCTTGTTTCAATAAATCATCAAAAGAAGTTGTAGCGGCAATTGTTGAGGAATTTGTACATATTGAAGGAACCTTGAAAGTGAAATAAAAATTTAGAAATAGTGAGACACAAGTAGAAAATGTTACCTTATATGACAATGCAATAAATTGTAAATCTGGCGCAGTTTTGCTTGGAGAAAGATCAGCAAAGGTTCTAGGCATTTCTTTTTTAGCATTGTTTGCCGACGATGTCAATGCCAATGAAGTAGTTTGACGGTTAGATAATTGATGTTTTTTAGTGTCATCGCATTTTTGAAGTTTGTTTTCAGCCTGAAGATTTTGCTTAATGTCATGTTGCTTCATTTGATTTGTGTTATTTGGAGTAAATCCAATCTCTTAAAGAAAAAACAATAATCGAAATAATCTTGAAAAAACAAACCATTATGATTCATGTCAATATAGCGTCCATCTCCAAGGTAAAATTCAGAATACTCGTTGTTTACATCCTCATTTCTATCATCATTAAAATCAATTTTTGTTTGTGTTCTTCTTGAACTTTGAGAGGGAGCAACTGCCGGTGAAGAGTCTCCTTTGATGAAAGCATTATTTTTACTTTGTCCATTGTTTCGTCCACTTGTATTAGTGTGCAAAACAGGCAAACTATAATTGATTTGTTACACAATTTGATAAAAAAAATTATTTAACCTGTTAACTTTGTCAGAATCAAAAGCAAGCGGTCGCGAAAGTTGTTCATTCGATTCTGATCCTGCCGCTTCAAAATTGCAACCAATTCTTCCCCAAGTTATTGCTGATGGTTTTCTATTGCTAGAATTCTTGTAGATTTGAGAAAAGCTGGTGCTGCCGTTGTTATTGTTGAATATTTCATCTAATATTTTATCCCGCCATTTTTCACTGCCAATCTTTCTCCTTTCATTGATTTTTGCTGTATCCTCATCATCAACAGAATTTAATCGCTCCAACAGTCTCAAACTTGGATGATGTTGATTATACGTTGTCTAAAAAATAATATTGAAAAAAAACTACTCTCATCGCTAACCTGTTCGCCTTCTTTTCCACGAAAACATCGAAGAGCCTTCCTTGTTTGCAATGCCGTTGGACTTGCACTAGCATTTGTCATAAAACTTGCTCCAATACCACTTGTTGTCCACTGTCCGCTATCGTCCTCAAAAGTTAATTTGTAGTCATTTTGTTTATTATTTTCACATCGCATTCTGAGCATTTCAATATCCAAAGAATCAGTTGAGACAAGCCGTGGATCACCACCCATAACACTACCAAATAATGCGCTCGTATTTCCAACATCTTCCATTGTCGACGTTCCAAAGTCTAAATGCGCAACGCGCTCATCAATATTTGGTGGCCAAAAGTTGGAATTATTATCTGTTGTTGTAGCTGTTGTTGATAATAATTTTAGGTTGTAAAGATCACCCATTGAATAAATTAATAAATTTGCAAGAAAATCAATAATTCAAAATCTATATTTTTGTAAACAAATTATTATTTGGAATTTAAACGAAAGCTCCCTTTGTTTTTGACTAGTGAATGAAGGCTAGCTAAATTTTGAGAAAAGAGGCTGTCTAACCGAGCATGTGTGCCTCTAAAAAGAAGGAATTTGTGAGTTACAAGGATTGTTCACCATTTAACAGGGAGTTGCAAAATGAGGAGAAAGATGGACTGGTGACCTCCTTTCCTATAGCGCTTAATCCTTTATGGGTAAGCGAGAATCGACAGCTGGAATTTAGTACTACTACTACTCACAAACAAATGCCTTAACAGAGTATGAGGGGATATGGATTTTAGAAGAAGCGTCTTAAAGCATTTCCTTCATTTTTTAACTAAAGTAGAGAACAAAAGAAGTGAAATGTTTATGACAGAGAATGTAAAACTCGGGCGCGATATAGTGTGGTAAAAATTAGGGGAAACTCATGCGTGCGTCGCTCAATAAATTATATAAAATGAGCGGAAAATATTTATGAGAAAGGATAAACAAGGGGACCATATCAATTTTCATTACAAACCTTGTCCAAAATTAGTGTAGATTCTTCTTCAATAATTTTTACCTAAATATGTAGAATTTGAAACAAAATTATTTGTCAAATTAAATATAAAAAAATAAAGTCAAAATCGAAGGAAGCGAATTTTTCAGAATCAAATTTACCGAAAAAATTTTGAATTTTATTTGAAAATAAATGATGAATACAGGAAAGATATTTCAGGAGATCTTAATAACGCTAATGATAAGATTATTAATGAAATATAAATTTTGATTGAAGGAATTCTATTAATACCACTGATTCCTCTATTTAGTTGCATTTCTTCTTTAACATCTTCCATTGAAATCTCTTGTCCATAATTAACTGTAGTTGCCCAACCGTCGGGGCAAATACGGGACCTCTGTTCTAAGAAGAACGTATAGAAAAAAATATAAAACTTAAGAAACCTCCAGTAATTCCAGCTACTGCTTGAGCTTCCTCGAGCAATCTACAAAGTTTTCCGTGCACATCTACATAAATACGATGACTAGTGCCAGTAGCAATTTCCTCGCTTAGAACCAAAGATCTAAAGAGAAATTAATAGACAAATATAAAGAAATAAAAATTATACTTTCTCGTTATCCGATTATATTTTGGCCAAAATTCTACTGGCTCCCTAAAAACAAATGATCAAATTTTATATAAAAATTTAATCAAACCCAGTTCGCGCAAAATGTCCCCAAAACTCCATAATTTTTGTAGAAAATGATATTTCCAATTCCAATTCTGACGGATCGTAAAGATGTGGACTTCTTAAAGGCAATCCAAAAACATATTCTAATATTTGTATTTCAACTAGTAAATCTCACACAAAATTAAAGCATACCAATTTCGTAGCCATGCATTGCTCCCATCCATTGTGGCCAAGGATTTGCCTGTAAGTTAAACAAATCAAGGCAATTTAAAAATAAAACAAACTGATGATCGCCGCGTGAAATAAAAACTGTAGACAGAACCATACAATTCATCAGAACTAAATATTTTAAATAAATAAAATAAGCATTTTTTAAACAAACACAATATCAGCAAACTCAATACTATCACATGTGAAGAAACTAAATTTTAAATTTTTTAAATTAAAAAAATCCAAAATTAAAAAGTTTACTTACTAATCACCCAAAAAACGTGCAACACCATCCCGCCATCTTTGTTCTTGCTTTTCTGTAGGAAGATGTGAATATGCGTGCATAAGTGCATGACGTACCAACTTACAAAAAACAACATGAATAAAATTTTTCATTATTTTCTTACATTGGAATTGCCAAAATAAGGAAGAAATGCATCAAAAGCTTTGGTGTAATCTGTTCTAATTATTTTAAAAAATCTTTACAAATTATTTTAAAATCTTACTCAGAAATCAATGCTTGGTTTATATGATCCTCAGGAGATATTGTGTGATTAAAGCCAAACCCGTTCTTTTGTAAACAATAGGGCAACCTACACAAAAAAGGTTAAAAATTAAAAGCTCATTTCTAAAAATAGACAAAACCAACCAGTATGTTCCCTCGTCCCTAACAGTTCCCTAAATATTCAAAAAATATTAGGAAACGATAAAAATAGAAAAATACCACAAGAATGCTAACATCACGTTTGAAATTTTTTCGGCGCAATTTGTCAAAAACATTACCACGAAAGAAATGCGTATCTTCATCTTTTAATAATAAAAAACAATCAAAGAATAGATAATAAAAATTGAACCTATTGGAACAAATGCAAAATCCATTGGAAGGCTTAGCGATTGAGAAACAGCATCACCAGCCCGTTGAATAATTGATGTTGGTACACGTCTTATACATTCCACTATATTCTGCATCCTATTAAGTCAGAAAAAATTTTTGATTTTAAAAATTAATTGTTACGCTTTTGTAGAGTTATTTCCATTGCTGCAATTCAAATGATGTGCCAATTGTAGAGAAATTTGAAGGATGGAAGCTTTTGGTTTTGTAGCCCAATTATTAATGATCGACCCACTTTGTGCAATAATGCGCGAAAAAAGAGAATAACTAAAAAAAATTGAAAAATTCTATTCTACAAAAAAACCTTCCATCAGCAAACATATGTGCCATTGCTGAAGCACTACCCGCACTCTCACCTTGTATTATGAGAAATATTGCATATATAAAAAAATATAAAATTACCAAAAAGAGTAACACGCCGAGGATCACCACCAAAATGGGCAATATGCTCATGTATCCATTTCAAAGCCATTTGTTGGTCTTGTAGTCCCATATTACCAGGAACTGATGTATCATCGCCAAAATACAAAAATCCAAAAGGACCTAGCCGATAATTGATATTGATAACAACTGAAAATATTTGAGTTAAAATTCCTGATGAATAAAAGTACCTGCACGCTCTTGAACAGCCAAAACTCGCCCATCATATAAATCAAGAGAAGGAGAGCCCGAGTAAAATCCACCTCCATAAATCCACACAAGAACTAAAGTAAAAATGTTAAAAGTCTAAAAAGATAAACAACATTTAATTAAATATATACACACCAGTGCCATCGTGATGCTCAGGAACCCAAATATTCATTGCAAGGCAATCCTCGTCAATATCATTAGGCGGATTCCACATCTCTGCACCAGGGAAATCAGGAAACATGGTATCTGAAATTAAAAAAATTACAAATGAGGAAGAATTAAAATACCTCTGGAAAAGAAACAAGTTCTGGCTGGTTTATCTGCTCGGAATTCTCCTTCCCAAGGTTCAATCTGAAATTAAACCAAACGGTCAGCTTCGATGCTTTTTGAAACTAACCATTTCAGGAAGTCCAAATCGACCTGAACCAGTTGGACTGAAAATTTAAATAAACATTTTTTAAAATGCTTGTAAAATAAACCTTTTTGCATAGGGAACGCCCAAAAATGTGTGAACAGATTTACCATCAAACTTCTATAAAATTAAGTTAAATAAATAAAAAGCATTCAAAACCTGTTTAAACCCAATAATTTTTCCTAAAGTAGTTTGAATAAGAACATCCGTGAGAGCAACAGGTGAAGATCGTCCATGAACAGAAGAGCAATAAACAATTAGACAGAAAAAACAACAAAATATAAAAGTAAGGCAAGAATGTGAAGAAAATTTAAAATAAAGACGAAGAAGTTCACTTGTGTTGATAGAAAAAGCTGTTGTTTTTCTTCTTCGTTTGCGCATAATTCACCTAAAAAGAGTTAAAATAAAAAAAGTAGATTAATTCATTAAAAAAATTTTTTTAACGTGCGAAAGGGCGGCAATACTAGCGGTGTCCTTTTAATGAAAAAAATAATGGCGCTGAGGACAAATAAATAAAGCAAAAAGAGAATAGAGTTCTAACCCATTTTATATATGAGGTAGAGCAGAATTGATGTTGCTCTCGGAAAGAGCTTTGTGGGGTGAATTAATTCTCTAATTGGCGTAAAAATTCAATGTGCTCATGTCAATGCACAACTCGTAAAAAATCCACTTTATAAATATTGCCCATGCATGACAATAATATAATTAAAAAGTGCGCAATTTTATTATTTTAATAAAAAAAAGAAAATCCGTTATCGGAAGTATTAAAGTATGTAATCTAGAAGGGAATAAATGGTTTGAGAAAGAATTATGTAAATGGATATAGAGTAAATGTAATTGGCTGGAGTAAAACAAATTTAGTTAATTGCTTTTTTTGTTAAACAAGAAAAGAGAAAACATAAAAAATACAAATAAAGACCAAGGATTTAATTTTGCACAAATAATAGAGTAAAATGGATACTAATTTGAAAAATAAAAAAAAAGATGGTTTAAGAAAGAGATAAACTTTAAGAAATGTTTTAAGATTAGTAAAAAACCTTTGTAGAAAATTTAAATTGTGAAAAGTTTAAACAAAAACATTCGCTGTCTAATAAAGCAAATGGAATAGTTTTGACGTAAGCAATGCCAAAAACATAAAATATGAAAAATTCATTTACAACCTTTTTAAAAGGAAAAAAGAAAGAAAAGAATGCATTGTTCCAGACAAGTTTCCAAAATATTGGAATTTATTGTAAAAGTTAAAACGTTGGCTTTTTTTAATTTCGGATTATTTACTAGTAAAATGACATTTTTGTTGTCAATAAATAAGAGTGAAAAATGAAAAATGGAAGAAAGAAATGAAAAATGATGACAAGTGTCCAATATTTTTTTTGTTTAAATAAAAATGAGCAAAGAATGTCGATTAAAAACAGAAACTAAACATCGAAAAAAGAAAACGTTTGAACTTTAGAATGCGAAATTCCCATATTAAATAAATTTAAGATTTCTATTTTTTTCTGCTAGCATTAGAAAATACACGGATATTTGTGGGAAAAGCATATAATCTTTCAAAAAATAAAGACGAGAATGGAAGCTCTAATTTCAATTTGTGCATAACGCAAGCGATTTTCTCAAAAAAACTATTGATAACCCTCTGATGCAGTAAAATTAGCTAAAAACTTATTTATACAAAAGAATCCTGGACAATAAAGGAAACCATTCTCAACAGTTTCTGTTGCACATTGAAAAAATTTCAAAGGCATAAACAGAGGGAGCAGTTTATAAATAATTTAAAAAATACCAGATTGCGGAAGAAAAAACTCCTCCTTCACAGTACCAAAAGAATGGAAGAGAACAACAATTGGAGGAATTACATTGGTTTGCCTAAGACAGTCAAGCAGTGAACACAATGATGTTAGGAATGAATGAGTTTTTGAGGCAATAGAGTGAGATTCTAGGCCTTAGTTGGTTTGTTCATTATGAATGTTGCTCTCCTCATCTATTATGACATAAACTGCGCGAATCTATAAAAGTATTTTTAAAGACCGATTAAGATGAATAAAGAAAAAAGGAACTAAAGTACCCGGTCTTACTTTAAATCTTAGCACACAGAGAAACCGGATAAGACAAACGGGCCGTCCTTGGAACCTGAAGTACCCGGTCTTGACTCTTATCTCAAAGAGAAACCACAGAAGAAAAACACGCCAATTACGGACCCTGAGGTACCCGGTCTTGAACCTTATCTAAAAGAGAAACCTGAGAAGACAACCGAGCCGTCCCCGGACCCGAAGAACACGGTCTTGAATCTTATCTCAAGGAAACCAGAGAAGACAAACGGGCCGTCCCCAGAACCAAGAGTAACACGGTTTTGAATCTTGACTAACAGAGAGTCCAGAGAAGACAAACGGGCCGTCCCCGGAATCTAAAGTACACGGTCTTAAATCCTATGTCTGTCATAAGGCTAACCAAAAACAAACAGGGCGCAATCCCGGAAGCTTTTATGGACACTAGACAATACCAAACTTAAATCACAAACCTCATTAACCTCGACAACTCTCTTAACAATCTTTTGAGAATTAGCAGAGCCAAACAAAATGTTGAGTTGCCCTCCTTCAAAATAAGGTTCCAGCGATTTTGAAATTTTTGTTCCATCTTTAGGCGAAACCAAAGCAAAGAGTTGTCTCTTAGTAAATCGACCAGATTTCAGTAAATGAAGGGCAAAACTGGTAGCAAATTGATTAGTTGAATTTAAAGTTGGAGTAATTAGAAGAGTAGTCATTTTAGTAATTAAAAGAGGTTAATATTAAAATCTGAAAAGTATTTAACTAAACATGCGTAACATTAAAAATCAATCAAAATACGTTGAAAAAGAAGGAAATACGCGTAAAATTAACGAAAACTATCTCTATGGAGTTAATAAATGGATCAAAGTAAATGAAGAAAAAGTTGTTGAAGATGAATTTGCGCAAGACTCAATTGGTGCAAGACTCAAATGTACCTAATTTAAATGGGATTAATTGACATTAAACAGAATGCCAAAAATAAAATCGATAAAAACACGGGAGACAGATTGGTAACGAAAATCAATAAACGCCCCTATACCCTCCCCAGGCTTTTCCCCGTAAAAAACTCCCCCCTTCCCCAATTAACAAAAACCTCCAAAAACTGATTCCATCCATTGAAGCATATTCTGCTTTGTCCATACCATCCAAACCACTGGTTGAGCTAAAACTTTCAAAAATTTCTTGAAACAAAAGAAAATTGAAAAAAACAAAGACAAAAGAGACAAGGACATGAAAAAACAAGAAAATGAAGAAAGGGTGGGGTCATTCGCTCGCGCATTTTTAGCATTGCAATTTTTCATTTAAAAAATTTGAAGATTTACCGGGCCAAGGGTTCATCAGGAAGAGCATGTAGACGAGGATGAGCATGTAGACGAGCCACCACCAGTGCATGGAGTAGAACCTGGCTGAAAATCATCCCCTCCCATTATTAAATTTTATTTTTTTTAAATTTTTTTATAAAAAACCACACCCCGACCACATTCCAACATCACATCAGCAGGCCACCAAGAGCATGAAGAGGGCCACCAACCACCAAGAGCATGAAGAGAGCCACCAACCACCATGAGCATGACGAGAACCACCACCACCACAGGCATAACTTTTTAAAAAAATTAAAAAAAATTTTTTTATTAAAAAAAACAGGCCACCAGACCACCACCATGAAGACCATAAGCATGTTCTCCAAAGGCCACCACATGAAGAACAAACATAAAAATAAAAAAAATTTCATTTTTAAATTAAAAAGTTCAAAATAAACTAGGAAAAAACCCACCGTTTGGTTGATGCCATCCAGTCAGGGCCACCACACACCACCATGTAGAGCACGAACGAGCGCCTAACAAATTAAAAAATTTCAAACTCAAATTAAAAAAGACAAAAAAAAAACAAATTTAACCGGCCAGCCATCCAAAGGAAGCATGTCCAGAAGTCGGGACTGGCCTTCAATTTGAAAAAATTTAGATTTTTTAAAAAATTTTTAAAAATTTTTTGGCTAATTTTAAGCGCGCGCAGCAATGGGGACAACGAATAAACGAATAAAAAATAAAAAAAACAGATGAAATAAATAAAAAAATGAAAAAAAACAAGAAAAACGCGTAATCTCCGGAGATTAACAAAAATCTGTGAAAATCCAGATTTCAGAAAAAAGTGACGCCAAATAAATTTGAACAAAAAATTTGCGCAACAATACAAAATTATTTTTGTTAATTTTCGTCTTGGTAAATGTTAAAATGTTAACTATTTGTTATTTTGTCAATTACTCAAAACAACTGAAAAATAAGATTTTTTATCGCCTTAAAAATTTTAAAATTTAGATAGTACGTGTGAAATTTTTTGTAAGAAAATATTCCAGCGAATGCTAGTGCTTTACATGAAAACCCTGAATTTTTATTTTAGACACAATCTCAGCTTGAATTTGATCAACTTATTACAATTAATGTTCTGCTTTCAATTTATATTTTTCAATCTTCTTGCTTTCAACTCAGGTATCTTTCAGACTTACCTATTTAAAGACGAGGTTATTTTTTACTTAGATTTATATATTTAAGCTTTATTTTCAGTATTTTGCCTTAATATATATCTCGATACTTATGAGCAACTCAGTTATAAACCTGTTCAATTTCGACGAAGCCGTGAATTAAACAGTCATTCTACTACGGATGTTAAATTCAGATCTCATACATACAACAGGTTTATTTTATTTATTATTTATGAATCTTGAACACATCCTTTCATTTTTAGAACATTTCATTTAAAACTCCAACCATTAAATTTCAATAAAAATGTATTTGATGATAGCCATATCATTGATGTCGACGGTATTTACCATTCTAACGTGATCAGGCCTTCTGACTTCATTTATGAGGGCTATCTTGATGGTATATTTAACTTTTGTGACTTAATTTAATCTAATTTTTATTGCAATTTTGAAGGTGACCCAAATTCAATAGTTTATGGAACTTTGCTAGATGGTATATTCGATGGTTATATAACAACCGGTGATGGAAAAACATTCACTGTCGAAAAAGCTAATAGATATTTCGACGTTGGTCAACGGCCGATTCATTTCCATTCAATTGTATACGCAGATGAACATATTACTCATAATCGTTTTATAAAGAAGGACCCCAATAACGGTTTATTTTTGATTACTTTTAAGTTTAGGGTTTTAGTTTGCGTTATTTTGTGTTGATATGTGATTCTTTAACATTTCTAAAATGTTTATTTTTGTTAGGCGCTTATCATAGTTGTGCACTAACAAAGAAACTACACCAAGATATGAGAAGTTTGCAACAATCAGCAATTGTTGACGATGATTATATTCTCACCGAGAATAATTTCAATAATATGACTATCCTTGATCTTGAGTTTGAACGAATGCATAATAGTTTTAATCAAAGGTCTTGTAGGGGATTTTCTATTCATTTAGTTTTTTAAAGGTATTACACAACTAATAGAACAAAGCGTTCAATCAAAACCGATTGGAAAGATGTTGGCGGTCGAAGGTTTTTAGCTTATTGTTAGATTTGTTTTTATATTCTTAATTTTCAGAGTTTATGAGGCGCGTACATGTACTATATACCTTCAAGCTGATCACAAATTATATGAGCACATCTATAACAAGGAAGGAAACGGGGATCATATCAGGTTATATTTTCAGCTTTATTTGTAATGGGCCGTATTTTAGAACTCGTGAGGAGATTGTTGCTCTCCTTTACACTCATATCAAGGCTGTCAACCAAATTTACGAAAGTACCAATTTCAATGGAATTCATGGAATCAATTTTGCTATCAAGCGAACTACAATTTATACACCATCCACGTGTAAAGGCGAAAGAGCAGCAACTGCAGGGAATCCTTTTTGTGAGGAGAATGTTGACGTGTCAAACTACTTGAATATGAATTCACAAAAAGACCATAGCGCTTTCTGTCTGGCTTATTCCTTAACTTATCGTGATTTTATTGGTGGAACTTTGGGTTTAGCATGGGTCGCATCACCTTCTCAAAGTATTATTTCTTCTTAAAGGTTATACTCGAATTTCCTTCTAGGTACGGCTGGTGGAATCTGCCAAAAATATCAACGTTACAACGAACACCAACGTGGCGGTGTTAGCCGTTCATTGAATACAGGAATCATTACACTAGTCAATTATGGCAATAGAGTTCCGCCTCGTGTTTCACAGTTAACACTAGCTCACGAGATTGGTCACAATTTTGGTTCACCTGTATGTTTTGTATCGGTTTTTGCAATTTTATTTCTTTTAGCATGATTTCCCAATAGAGTGTCAGCCTGGTCTTCCTGACGGAAATTTCATTATGTTTGCTTCAGCAACCTCTGGTTCCTCTTTTTTATCTACTCTACTTATATTCTATTTAGGTGACAAGCCTAATAACTCAAAATTTTCACAATGTTCAATTGCAAACATTAGTGAAGTATTATTCGAGGTTCTTGGACAGGTTTAATAACATTTTAACTTGTTCATTTATTTTCATTTAATTTTCAGAGTCCGAAGGCTTTCACACTTGGGAGGAAAAAGAATTGTTTTACGGATCGTAAGCTTAAAATTTTTCGTATTTATGTCTTATTTATTTTTCCAAACAGAATTGAAATCGTTCTGTGGCAATCAAATCAAAGAAGATGACGAGCAATGTGATTGTGGTTTTACAGCTTTAGATTGTCAGGAGATGGGAGACCGATGCTGTACTCCGAGAGAGGGTGCTACTGAGTTAGTTCAAATTGCCAATTTTATTTTTTACTGATTTAAACATTTTCATGTCTACAATGTGTCGCAGAAAGCCTGGCAAACTTTGCAGTCCTTCTGAAGGATTATGTTGTAATCCTGACAATTGCTCATTTTATGCCGGTGGTGATCGTCGTCCTTGTCGTGTAATTCACATATTTTTTATTTTCATACATTAATCCCATTTTTAGGAAGATTCAGAGTGTCAACATCGTCAATTTTGTGATGGTTCTAGAGCTAGTTGTCCACCTAGCAATCACAAGCCTAACGGAAAGCCATGTCAAGATAGCACAAAGGTATTTAGTTATGACTACTTATATTTTCAAAATCTTGATTCAGGTTTGTCATCAAGGAAGCTGTAATGGTTCGTTATGTGCGCATTATAATTTGCGAGATTGTTTCTTGACCGAAGGCAGACCAGAAGACCTTTGTCAGCTTGCTTGTGAGAAGAATGGCGGTTATTTTTATTCATAAGTAAATTCGTTCATGCTAATATTTATTTTAGTGTGTCTTCCTTCTGTAAGTCTTCCAGAGTTGGCGCTTGCGAATTTATCACAGGAGGGTCGAAGCGCCGGCTTCTTACTTCTTCCTCCAGGCTCGCCATGCAATAATTATTTGGTATATTTTTAAATTTTCAATAAGTTATTTTATTAATCTTAATTAAGGGTTATTGCGATATATTCCGAAAATGTCGTTCCGTCGATTCAAATGGGCCTTTAGCACGCTTGAAGAATTTGCTGTTTAATCGAGAAGCAATTAAGGAGTTTACTCAACTTGTCAAGGTTTTTTTATTTAAAATATTTTTAACCATTATCAACTAAAGGAAAATTGGTGGGGCTGCGTATTTGTCGGAATTGTTGTTCTCATGTTCATGGCTTTGTTTGTTAAATGTTGCGCAGGTTTCTTTAAAAGTAATGTTATTGATACTTTTTGTCTTATTTTAGTGCACACACCAAGTACAAATCCAAACAAGTTGCCCCCTGCGAATTTTTCGGACACTTTACGTCATCCTGGCACTACTGGTAACAATTATTTTGAAATTTCATATTTTATTTTTCTTTTAGCGCCGTGGTCACGGTGGAGTACCTAGTAATCGACCTGCGGTGTCTCATAATCGACCTGCACCTCAACGCAATGAACGAGAAAGACCATCACGCTCAACAAACAATCACTCTCGTTCAGCTCCAACGAATTCCAGAGGTGATCTTGTGGCTCGTTCTGTGGGGGCTGTTCCTGAAGTCGTTAATGTTACTTCTAGAAATTCAGCTTTAGTCGCAGAAACTCCTTTGATTCAGTCAAATTCTGTAAGAAAAAATTTTTTGTGCTCGTAAAGCGAACTATTTTAGATTGTTGTACCTCCTGCAGATCCTCCACCTCCTTATGAATTGACTGATCCCGCGCCTTCAATTAGTGCTCAAGTGCCAATTTCGACTAATCAAACTGCTTCACCGTCAAACACACAACCTGTCAATTCGTTAGAAAGCTGTTCCATAATTAATCAATGCGAACCTTTGCCAATACGTTTGCCTAATGCACCTCCTCCAGTATTAACTACAGGTTGTTCAGTGCTCCCACTCATTCCAGGTCCTCCAATAAATAGTGATAGCCAATGTGGCCCTAGGCCCGGGCGTCGAAAACCTAAACCGTTACCGCAGCAGATTAAACAACAACAACGAAAGAAAGAATCAGTGCCACTATCCAACGATAAACGTTATAAAAGGCAAGCCAAATAAATGTTAAAAAACATTGATTGCCTTTCATCTTTTCTTGATGAAATTTGAGGCTTATAACTTTTAAATCTTGTCAAGGTTACTTACTATTGGGATAGAACTTTAAAAGTCTGGAATTTTAATTTTCAGATAGAAAAGTTGTAAGCTTTAAATTTTCATGCCAATTGCCTTTCCTGCCACTTTATTTTAATAAGCAATAATATTACGACTATTTCGAACAAAAAGACATTATTTAATGTATGTTTTATTGTTGCCATCCTTGTTTTTATTTTTGTAAATTACAATTTACAATGCTCACTTAAACGATGAGTCTTTATAATTTATTGTTATAATCTCATTTAAAAACCAAAAACCATTCTTATGCCTAAAACGGATTATTATTCCAGTTCTTTCTTACCTATACAATTTGTATTTTTCTAATTTCGCACTTTTTTAATTTGAATCTGCAAAATGACCATCTTATAAAATATATTGCATTTATATCATGTACCTAAAGTATCTTTTGTATAAATCTGTATATTATTTGTTTTATTCAATTGAAGTTTTTTTGCCTCTAAATACTTTTAAAATTCATTAATTAATATTTTATCATTTTTTTAGATTTTAGACATTTTTAGAAACAACAAATAAATAATGGTTAATCCTAAAGGTTATCGTCGTGGAACTCGTTATATGTTTGCTCGTCCTTTCCGTCGACATGGAATTGAGCCACTCTCTACATTCTACAGAGTTTATAAGCGTGGAGACATTGTTACTGTTAAGGGAAATGGAGCTTTCCAGAAAGGAATGCCTCATAAAGCATATCATGGAAAAACAGGTCGGGGATTTTTTAAATTTATCAAATTACTTTTATTTATATTTGTAGGCAAGGTCTTCAACGTGACCAAACACGCTCTCGGCGTTATCGTCAACAAACGTGTTAGGTATTCCTTTAGTTTGTAAGATATAATTATTTCTATAATTAAGGAATCGCATCATTCCCAAACGGATTAATGTTCGTGTAGAGCATGTTAAGCCGTCTGGTTCGCGTTCCGAGTTTCTGAAACGATGCAAGGAGAATGACCAACAGAAACGTGATTTTAAAGAAGGAAAGGCTAAATTTGTTCCGCTTAAACGTTAGTTTAAAAATTAGTTTTAAATTATCATAGGGGAGCAGGGTTTAGGAAATATTAAGGAATTCAAATTAATCAAAAATCTATTAGGTAAACCGCAAGAGCCACGTAGTGCACATCTGGTCAAAGTTCGAAAAGCATTACAAATTGAAATGTTGGCTCCTGTCAGATTCGAAATTGTTGCTTAGAAAAATGATGGCATGAATAATCACAAGATTTACGTTTATTTTGTGTTTTGTTGCCTATATCCATTGTTATAAAATGACCGATAAAATTGTTACTTTAAATATTCTTTTCTATATTTTTTGCTTAGGATTCTAGCCATTATTAATTTTTTATTCAATTAATACTTAGAGCTTTGTCACTGTCAAATATTTACTCGCAAACTCCAAGTATGGGTTACGGATTAAAACCCCTCCTTATCTCCGCTTCTATGGACAGCACAATTAGACTTTGGGATGTGGCAACACAAATGCAATTGGAAGCATTACATTATAAGGTTAATGTGGATTAATTGTCGCATCTGTATTTGATGAGGTTTTCCTTTTAATAAAAATATGATTTTAAGGAATCTCAAGTCAATACAATGTGTATAACTCCAGATGGTGCGCAATTTTTAATTGGTGGTTGGCAGAATTTGCGTATCTATGATCTCAACTGTCTTACAAATTCAGGATTGCATAATTCAGCGTAAGCGTTTTGACTTTGTTATTAAATTATTTTTTCTTTCAAGAGTTCACGAGAAAAACATTACATCTGTCGGATTTCAAAGTGATGGCGTTTGGTTGTATACTGGTGGTGAGGATTGCATGGCTAAGGTTTTACATTCTCTCAATGTTCTTTTAAGAATATAAATTGCAGATTTGGGACATGCGTATCAATCAGCTTAATTGTCAGCGTATATTCCAGGTTCGTATTCCTACGTTTTTATTCATTGATGTTAGGTAAATACACCAGTTCATTCAATTGCTCTTCATCCAAATCAAATTGAATTGTTAATTTCCGACGCAACTGGAGCTGTCTATATATGGGATTTGCGATCTGATCGAGATGATACATTGTCTACTGAAGTTGATGTTTCTGAATATGTATTATTTTAAAAAAGGTTTTATTTTTCTACTTGTTTTTTTAGATTGTGCACATTGATATAGATAGACTGGGTCGACAATGTGCAGCCGTCACGAATAGAGGAAATCTTTTCTTTTGGGAGATTAACCATAAAGGTGGCGGGTTGGCTAAAACAATACCACATCTCGATACCACTGCTGATAATGGATCAACGCAGAAGCTTCAAAGGCAAACGACTCCCCAAGAATTGAAGGAAGATGAGTCGACAGCAGTATTTTTTAGTTTTCTAAAATTTTACAATTTTTTTTCACTTTTAGGAATTTTACTCAAGTTCAATGATAGATACAGGCCTTCCTCCTATTGCACCACCACCCCTATCAGAAATGGGTGGAGATGGTAGCGCTTTTTATGTGCCTGCTCCTCGACGAAAACAACGATATGGTGCAAAAGAAGTGCCACAATCTGAACTTGGCGAGGAAAATGAGGAATTGAAGCAAATTGAACAAGGTTTTCTTATAAATTAATTTATCATAAATATTTTTTAAATTTTAGAAATGTTGAAAAATCCATCTATGACTGTTACACCGCCACATCGTTCATCTCTACCAGTAGATTTAATAAGCAATGCAAAGTATCGCATGAAACTGCGTGCTCACAAATCATTTGCATTAAAGTGTAGGTACCGGCCTGACAGGTTTTTTAATTTGTTCATATTATGTTTACATTTTCAATCTAATTTTTATTAGCTTGGCAATAGCAACATGTTCAGCTGATCAGACAACTAAATTGTGGAGCGTTAGCGATCATAATTTGGTATGATAAAATTTTTTTTTATATTGTTAGAAGAAAAAAGATACGGGGTCAACTCCGAAGACCTACATCCTGAAGACTTATTGTGTATTTTAGAACCTATGGTGCGGTATTGCGAGTTTGTACCATTCCTTTTCAAAAGTTGCTGGGCTTCAGGGTCAATAGGTCTTCAGGAATGACTCAAAGATTCGTTCTATATTTTTAAAGAATTTCTTTTATTAATTCAAAATTTTAGTTAAGCACATATTCAGCTCCAAATAGTAAATGGGTTTGGGATTGCGCTTTCACTAATGATTCAGCTGTAAGAAATTTTATTTTTTTAAGTCAATGATTGTTAAAATTTCTATTAGTATATGCTGACAGCTTCATCTGATGGAATTATTCGTATGTGGGAATTGGCGTCGAGTTCAGTTGTTCAAATGTATCAGGGTCATTCATTGGGTATAACTTGTATGGCTTTTAAAGATTTTAGTTGAAATTTTATTTTTAATATATTTTTTTATATTTTTAATTATGTATAATACATATGTATGTAAAAATAAAATATTTATTCAAATCTGATTTTTAGTTTCTCTGTACTTAAGGTTTTCTGCAAGTCGTAAAGTATTCTCTTGAATTTTTCCGTTTCATGCTTTTACGAATTGTTTCGATTGTTTGTAAAGTCACTAAATTTTAGTTTTGCATTCTCTCTCTTCTTAACCATTACTTACTATTTCTCTAGGTATAGAAAAAAAGAAAAGTGAGATAGTACAATCGTTTTAAGGAATTTCTCATTCTTGCTTGGATTTTGCATATTTTCGTAGGTTTTTACAAATTTTCATGTTAGTTTCTTTACATTGAATGAATTTTATTTAATCTTTTTTTTTAGAAATTTTGATCAATGTTTACTTGGAAGAAACCGCAAGATTTTCACTCTTCGCTTCAGCGGTTTGCAGATGTTGGTCGTGATGCTGGTTCAAGAGCAAAACATTTCAAGTTGATTTTTGAAAATCTAACCATTGAAGTAAGGTTTAATTTTATAGTGTAATGAACATTAGTTTTTGTTCAGTTTATTTTTATTTTTTTTCAGGAAAAGAGGCAGTTGATCGAGAGTTTTGGATTTGAAATTTATCATCTGATCGATTCATTAATGCTTTCCCATTATGGCCAGCTTATTGAGCAACAAACAATTGCTGATCTTACCGGTATTAAATTTTTTTAGTTTATTTTATGTTGAATTTGGTTCACAAATGAGTTTATTTTTTGATAGAAGTTGAGATAGTGGATATTTGGTATTAGGTTATATCCATCAGAAATTTTTGGATAAATTTTTCTCTTTGTTAAATTCTATTTTATCTAACTAATTTAAATTTTGCAGCCGCAACTTATACGACCGCTTTGGACATACTTGAACAAGTTTTACTAAATGCTCCGGAATTTGTTGGAATTGGTTTGTAAATTAGTTGGTGATTTTCGATTTTTTACCTTTTTCAAAAAAAATCTGAAATTAGAAAATTAGGATTTGGAAAATGATTAAAAATAGACATTTAAATTTAATTTAAAATAGGTTGGCAAAGAAATGGAATTGAATTTATTTTAAAAATGGTACTCCATCCTCGAAACGAAATTGCTGTTAGAAAACTTGCCATCCGACTTTTCATTATTTGGTTTTTTTTATTATTTTTAAATGTATAAAAATTTTTAGGTATCAAATCCTGGCTGTTCATGGCCGAACAAATCATAATCTTGACGTCGTCTTTCAAAGTGTTTTGCCTCACTTTCCACTTAACAATGAAATGAATACTGATCGAATTTTGACTGTATGTGTTGTTTTAGGTTATATTTTATAATTTTAAATTTATTTTAAAGATGTTTTGTGAGGGTTTTGAACTCAACTCTACAAATTATGAATATTCAAATTCTCAGTTTGAGCCCTACATTGCGAAATGTATTCCAATCTTGGTTTGTACATCAACGGAAGTAGATCAACAACAACAAATTTCGACTGACATTACAACATCTACTCGTGAAAAGGCAAAAACACTTCAGGTTTTATTTATCAAGTATTATTTTAACAATTGAACATATTTTTGTCAGATTTACCTTGATAAATTCCTTGAATATATAATTCGTGAGACCATGCGAATAAATTGGTGTAATCCTCTACAACGTTTGGAAACTGCAAGATTTTTATTGGATCGTATAATTGTTTTGTATATTTGTGAGTTATTCCCTGATGCGTCAAATGGAATTGATGTGAATAACAGTTTAGAGACTACTTTTGCTGAAGATGTTAGAGATGACAAGCCGCTTCTGGAAACTGCAGAACCCGAAACTATTGCTAAGTTTGTTTAAATCGTGTATTTTTAAAAGCTATCAGTATTTTAAAGATATTGGCTCATCCGATTTTTTGTTCGTATTGCGGAACCATTTGATTCAACTCTGCCTTCTTGTACTTCTTCCTCCAACAACTTGCAATTAACTTCTGAACGTAGCAATAATAATAATGTATCTTCCTCTGGACTTCCACTCTTTAAACAAGTATCAATTTATTCTCAAATATTATAATGTTGCTTTCTTAGGCACTTTTTTCTTCACAAAAAGCCATAAATGTTTTACTTACAATGATGCGTGAATCTATGAGGTTGGCGAATTTATTGTAAAATACATATAAATCAATCTTTTAGGCTTCCACTTTCCTGTGTTAACGTTATACAAAAAGTTATTGCCTTAATACGTATTTGGCTATCACAACCAGAATTACCCAATTTTCTTGATTCAAAGCGTGTATCCACAGACTACTGGACACAATTATTACTTCGGATGCTTTTTTCCTTTTTCCGTTCACCATATCTTCTTGTCATCAATGATCGTTTGCCATCTGCAATTTCTATTGCTCATAATATACTTAAAATTGTTAGAGATTTGGCAAATCCTTCAGGCATGCAAATCGTGCATATTTCCAAGTCTGTTTGGCAGGTTTTTTAATTTAATTTTTTAATAGGCGTAACCTTTATTCATTAGGAACTACTTAAAAGATTAATCTCTGTAGTGGATTTGTGTGTTACAAGGTCAGATGCATTTGGACAAGCAACAGCTGCAGGTTTCACGCGTACTTTGCTAGGCACTTTGGTCTTCGTTCAAGTACTACGTGAAATTAACATTGATAACCATTTATGGGATTGTGTATTAGTTGTATTTCACACTGCTTCTTGGAAAATTCAAATTATTGAACAATGGTCTAGGATTACTATTAATATCACTAAAGCATTGATTTTAAATTTGTAATGATTTATAATTTTAAATTTTAACTATTTTTTTGCCACGTCAGATTTGCGATAGATGTGTGTTCTATTGATGCTGGTGTACCACAAAAGGTCAACGATTCTATTGATGAGATCCCTAACTTTTCTGAAAATACGGTTTATTCTAGCTCTTATTTTTTATAATTTATTCTAACGATTTACAGAGCTGTAATAACTTAAAAACAACAAGCGATAGTAGTAGCACTGACACCTGCCCTTGTGAGGTGACTTGCCCTTTTTTTTTAAATTTTGAATATGCAAATATTTTCAAAACAATTCACGCTAGTTTAGTCTACTGATCTGAATTAAATATAATCCCTTACGCATGAACAGATTAGTCGGCTTTTTTTTGAACAGATTAGTCGGTTTTTTTTAACTGAATATTGATTTAAAAATTTTGCTCTAAATAAGGAAAAAATATTGTAAATTTAGGCTGCGATTACTCAAAACAACAGCGGATTGGCAATTGTTTGGATTAGAACATGGATGAGGATTATTTGTTTGGTGGATACTTCAATTTCTGAATGGAATCGCTCCCAACAAGTGATTTTATTTTCTTTCTAATGTCAATTATTGAAAAATTTTCTTTTTTTAGTTAGCTGTGCAAACTATTGCCACATATGGCCGAGCTGTGGATATGCTTATTCAAGTAGGAGAGGGAGCCCAATCAAATAATGAAGCCAATCCTCTCATCCATTGGTTGGCAATACAAGTCTTGCGTTGCGCTTTAGACGTGGCGCCGCACGCACTTCCTATCATGTTTACCATTTTGGTAAGTGCACAGCCATTGCCTCCACTTGTGAGAATTTTTATTCTTCATCGCATAACTGAATGTTTACGTACTGAAGTTGCGCCATTAGCGCTTGAACATATTCCTTCCATAAACAGTCTAGAAGGTTTTTATCGGAAAATTTGGAAATTAATAAATTTTTTATTGTTTAAAGATATGGCCATTATTTCCGCTGAAACAATTTCAACGTTGCAAAGGCTTATCAAAAATCAAGAATTTTCGGCAAGAGCGGTAATTTTTTGAGTATACAGTGTGTTAAGAAATTATAACCCCCCTTGAATTTTTTGAGTTTCTATATCTTCCCGTTGTCGGATTGTTCTGAAATTTTTGTAGTAGTGTTGTGATGTAAATTAAATAATATTTGCAAAATATCTTTAAAAATTTCTGATCTCAGAATTTTTTTTGGACGTTTTTCCAAAAAATTAGTGTTAATAAATTATAACCCCCCTTTAAAAAAATTTTTGTTTAACAGTCAAAAAATCCACAAAAATTTCTCTGAACATATCTACCAATATAGATAAGAAATACAAAAGAAATGAAGTTCTGATGTATTCCCATCATCGAGATCTCGAAATCCAAAAATCAACGTAAAACGGGGGTAAAGGTCTTTAAAAAATATTTTCGACCCCTTACGGGTGAAATAAAAATTTTATTTTAGGCCTATCTGAAAGCCCTTTAAATTTGCTTCAAGATATTTTTTATCTCATTAAACAAAAAAAAATTCACTGTCGAGAGACAAAGTGATAAATTTTCAAGTCATAAAAATCACTCAAACGCCCCGAAAAAGTGATAGAAATGTAACTTATAAACTAAACTCATTATTTCTTATAGGTGAATTTTTTCCGGAAAATAAAATTAATGCTATCTTGTAGCAAATTTAAAGGGCTTTCAGATAGGCCTAAAATAAAATTTTTATTTCACCCGTAAGGGGTCGAAAATATTTTTTAAAGACCTTTACCCCCGTTTTACGTTGATTTTTGGATTTCGAGATCTCGATGATGGGAATACATCAGAACTTCATTTCTTTTGTATTTCTTATCTATATTGGTAGATATGTTCAGAGAAATTTTTGTGGATTTTTTGACTTTTAAACAAAAATTTTTTTAAAGGGGGGTTATAATTTATTAACACTAATTTTTTGGAAAAACGTCCAAAAAAAATTCTGAGATCAGAAATTTTTAAAGATATTTTGCAAATATTATTTAATTTACATCACAACACTACTACAAAAATTTCAGAACAATCCGACAACGGGAAGATATAGAAACTCAAAAAATTCAAGGGGGGTTATAATTTCTTAACACACTGTAATCTTTTTTTTTGTTAAATTAAATAATTTAGATTCGCGTTGCCGCATTGCTATCTTTAAATCATCCAGATGCTGAAAAGGTTTTATAAACATTATTTTTCAAATTTCACCAGTTTATTCTATTAGATTATAATTTCTCTTCTTGAAACACGGCGTCAATCACAACAACAACTTGACCAATTCTCTTTGACGCTTTGTGTTAATGCACTTTCCCTCTTAATTCTAGAAAGGGCTGATGTAGTATTATTTGATAGACTTTTACATCTTCTGATCGATCATCAATATGCTGCGCGAGTTTTACCTTTATTTTGTGGTAGTTTTACACGATCACAATAAATTAGTCACAAATCATTTAGCTAATATTGCATCAGTTATGCGTGTTGGTTTTCATTCTCAACTTATTGATGCCGTTCAATTGTCTTTGTCAAAGACCAAAAATGTGAACATGTTAAACGATTTGAA
Source organism: Meloidogyne arenaria (assembly GCA_036172955.1). Lineage (NCBI taxonomy): Eukaryota > Metazoa > Nematoda > Chromadorea > Rhabditida > Meloidogynidae > Meloidogyne > Meloidogyne arenaria. The sequence goes on from JARQAB010000034.1 coordinate 3,876,800, forward strand.
ATGGCAACTTTGTTCAATTTGTGCTAAAGAATGTATTGCTTTACAATGGAAAGAAACCTTGGCAGAACGATTTGAAACTGATAAAGATAATCTTTTCGAGGGCTTTGTAATTCGACTCTCGGTTAGTAACATTAACAACATTAATAATTTTTTCTTTTAGGGTCAATTTCCTCTACCAGGCTTTCAAATTACCCAATGGAATTCCATCCAAGAAGCAGCAATTGAAAAAGACGAGAGTGATGAGTGCAATATTTACATGGAAACAAATTCATCCATCCTTAGGTTTTTTTTCTTTGCAAAATTTTTTAAAGAAAATATTTAGTTTGGGAAGAGAAGATCCTCAGATTCTTTGGTGTAGAACGGCTCTTGGTCGTTATGCCTATCAAATGGAGATGATTGAAGATGAGGAAGAACAGAATCTTTCAGCGGATAATTGGCTAAACTCAATTTCTGATGAAACGAATCCTTTTTTCCAATCAACACAGAGTGCTCGGCAGAAATCTTCTCTAGTTGATGAAATTTTTGATCCATTCCAGGTTTAATTCTTTGTTTTCTAACACTGATCCTATCAATTAAGGAGTTGCCATTTCCTATCCCACGCCACTCATCGCAAATTCCCATAAATTTATCATCCTCAACTTTTTCTCACAAAGCAGATTTGATTCCACTAGATATTTCTGTACCTGAAATTCTACAATTTATACAATCAAGTACTCGTTTTCCTGAAGAAGTCACAACATTCAATGGATGTGATCATTTAAAATCTGAAGCATCAAAGGCAGAAATAATTGATCATCTTGATAAAGACGATAGCATTATTGATTCAAGTACTGGAGATGGGAGGTTTACATTTTTTTATTCTATATTTCACTAAATTTTTCATAAAGTAAATACAACTGCTGGCGAAAATTTAATGCTACTTTTGGATTTTTTGATTCTGCTAAAGATTCTCCATCAAATTTCTACCGAGAGATTCGACATCTGGACTCTACCGTTTGTCGAGAAGTGCACAAAGTTGCTGTAATTTTCGTAGGTGGAGGAAATGACTTTCAAGTAATTATCTTTTTTTAAAAATTGTCTATGCAATTTTTCAGGATAAACAATCAATTTTATCAAACAATACAGGATCAGAAACTTTTAACAAATTTTTTGATGGATTAGGTTTTTACTTTTTTTATTTTTTCAATTTTAACTTTTAAGGTTGGCCTGTTCATATTGGTTCATCTGAATTTTCCGGATATAATGGAGGCCTTCCTAATGGGTATTAATTTTATTTTCCCTACAGAAAAACGTAATTATATTTATAAGACAAACAGCTATTTATTATGCGACTGCAAACACAGAGCTTATTTTTCACATTTCAACACTTTTGACTGGAGACGCTACACAACGCTTAAAACACTTGGGAAATGATGAGGTTTTTTTTGAATTTGATACATAAATTCTGACATAAAATAACCAGGTACATGTTGTTTGGTCAGAAAATACAAAACCTTATAGACGAGATATGATTGCTACTAGATTTTGTGATGTACTAATTGTATTATATTTATCGAGCCCAGTTCTTTTGCGTGTTCACATTGAAGTTCAAGATCCACGTTTACAATTTGGTCCACTTTTTGATGGTATTTATTTTTTCTAATTTTTCTAGTCGATTATCGAATTAATTATAGGTGCATGTATTCATATATCCCAAGCAAGGTTAATTTTTCTTTAAAATTTTTTTAGACATCTTTCATATTTTTCAGTACTCTAGTTCGTGAAACTGTGCTAAATGCGTCGCGTGCTTATCGAAATCTTCGTGTGGAATGTGATCGTCCAAATAAATATCGTGAGAGAGTTTTTCGTGATACAAAAAAGATGCTTAAACCTTTGTCCTTGTCAAATTCAATCACAAGACTATTTCATGCGTCAATTGAATGAGTTGTTTTTTTGCTTATTTTTCCCAATAATCCCAGAATTCTATTTATTCTAGCTAAACTTTTAACTAATTTTTAAATTTTTTATTTATATATTTTTATATTAATTTAAGCCTTTTTCGTGCCTTATTAAAAAATCTAGACTATGATAATATATCCTCCATTTATTCAGCATAAATATTAAAAGAAAATATTGTGATTTTTTTCTAATAGCTTAAATTTTTTGCTTACATTTTTTTAAATCTAATTCATTTAATTTAGTGCACAATAATATTGTGACTTTTTTCTAATAGCTTAATAAGTAACTAAAGAAATAATGAACATTCTACGTCATAGTAGGGGATCATTGAGTTCCGCCGGTTGAGCCTCCGATTGATATACTGATTGCCTAAATCGATTAAGAATTGAAAGAGTTATGGCCCAAAATATGGCTCCGGGACTCAACCGGCGGGACTCGATGATCATGTTCCCTTAAAAACTCAAAATCTTTACTTTAGACAGAATTTCAGCTTGATTAGTAATCACGAATCTCTTCCCTTCATCCTAGTCATATATTATTTTTTGATTACAACATCTTATAGAAACGATGGATTTGAGCAAGGGATACTTATGGGATAAATTGTGGCTGCCTTTTCTCATTGTATGTTTTTTTTAGAATTTAGTATTCGACATATTTTTTACTTTTTTAGGCTCTGTCGTCGTTTTTCTTCTTTCGGCTTCTTCAGTTTATTGTGAGATGGTATCTCTTCGGCAAATGGACTTTTCGGACGTTTAGCTACTTTAAAATTCGCACATTTCGTCGAAATCGGAACAAGAATATGGATAGCAAATCTCTTCAGGTTTTGATAAAATTATAATTTTAATTAAAAACATTGAATGTTTTGGTATTCTGGTTTACTTGTTCCTAGATACGAAGGGCAAGATTACTCTTTGATTTATTTGACATTTGTCAGTAGGTTATGAGTCATACGAGCTCAATTTTCAGTTCAATAAAAGTTCAACATTTTTTCGAATCCCAGGCCTGAGTCCGGTTTGTTCGAGTTCAAACTCTCCGCATACACGATTACCTTTGGGCTGTGGGCTTCTACTGACAACTATCAAAAGCATTAAAAAGCTCTTCTAGTTTATTTTTTCCTATAGACCAGTAAACTAGAAGATTACTAATGTTTTTAAGTCAAGAAATGTCCCTGAAATAGTATCATGCTTTTTAGCTTGTTCCTCCTAACAAGAAATGGCGCATTTCAAACGAGATTGTTTCGCTGTTTCATTCAGTCCTCTCTGGCCTGTGGGCTCTGTATATTTTGGTTAATATTGAAGAGTACATTCATAATGAGAAGAGTACTTTGATAACAGTACGAACTAAGAGTGCTGAATATTTGGTAAATTTTTTTTACTTTAAAAAGTTAATCCGAAAATATTTATTTTAAGGTTTTAATGTCGTTTGGTTACCTCGTTCACGATTTTATTGATCTTGTTGTGAATGAACGATCGGCTCGTATAATCGAACTTCTATTTCATCATGTGGTTGTACTTACAGGATTTACGGTTACTCATATTACGGGACAATTTCTATATATTGTCGTTATTGGTTTGCTTATGGAAGTTAACAGGTTATTTAAAAAGGTTTGTAAAAGTTGTAAAATTTTATTTTCAGTATTTTTTTACACACCCGCTCATTGATGAATCTCTACCGACAGAAAAAGAATTCGACTGCATTTAAAATTGGTATTTTTATATTCCTATTTAAATCATGAATCATTCCTATTCAGTTGCCATGCTCAACATTTCTACTTTTGTCCTCTTTCGTCTTGCCGTCAGCGCAGCATTAATAGGTATACAATTTATTTCTAGGAAAAATCTATTCCTTTAACATTAATTATTGAAGGTTGGCTTTTCTACCATTATGTAAGTGGCTTGGTTCAATGGTATCTGCAAGTGATTAACAGTCTGTTGGTCTTCTCACTCACCACAACGAATTGTGTTCTATTTTATCGTGTTCTTGCCGCAGATGGGCTTCTTGGTGCGAATCGGGCGCGTGCTGCAGACCTTAAAGATAAACGACACGAAACAGGGGCTCAAAACGCTGACCCCGGACATGGCGCAACGACTCAACAGAAGGTTTTCTAATATATTAATGCTTTCACAATTTAAGAAAATTTAGGATGATAAGGCTGATGAAACTGATCCAAGCTCTAACGATGAAGACGAGGAAGGTACATCCGACGAAAGTGATAATAAAAAATTTGGAGGAAACAATCAGCCTCGTCCGAATTATATTGAGGTGCCAACACATCCTACGAGTTCACAGGAGGTTTTTATTGTAAATGTGGAAAATTAAATTGATAATTGCAATGTATTCACACAAACAAACATTATTGTAAAAATGTAACTTATATAAGAAGACATGGGGGTAGAGCCAGGTTTTTTTCTTTTTCCGGATTTGTGAAAATTTGTTCCTTATAAAAATTCAGTACCATATTTCACTAACTAAAAAACGATTCTAATAAGATGACACGGTTGGTGGGTAACATCTTTGATCCATTGTTTCTTTTTCCGATCAAACCTTCAACCTGACTTCGCTTGTCTAACCTTTCCTATTGTAAACATTTATCGTGCCTTACAAATTATGGAGTGTTTTTTTACATAATTTCTTTTCTTTTTACATTATTTTTCTTCAAGTAAGACATAAAACTTGAAGCAGACTTGGACTAATTATTTTTCAGATCCACACACAAAATTGACTAAATTCAGAATTTCAACACTTGTTCACTTGTTTCTAGAAAGATAATTTTTTAAACGATTTTAAATTACATAGCTTAAAAATGATGAAAGAAAATTTTTTTCAGTATGTTCAGACACTTTCTGGTTCAGCGTCCACCACTTTGAACCTAAATAAAAAAATTTTAGATCAAGCTTGCCTACTCCCACATCATCTATTTTTAAAAAAGAAATTTCCACTACATCTAAAATTCTTTAATGTTACCATTGTTCGCATTCGCAACGTCTAGCTTTTCCATCGTTTTTTAATATCCAATAATTCACATGTTTGCTGTCTTTCTCACCTAAAAATGAGACGATAGAAAATTTATAGAATATTCATTGAGTTTCAAAGAAAGTCATAAAATATCCCCTCTTCTGACTTAAATGATTTCTAAAATCCCTAATCAACAAAAGAATTCAAAACATACAGATGCATCCAACGACTTTGTTTTCACCAGCTTGTGCATAAACCTTAATTATCAAAAATATATTTACTTGTTAATTTTCAAACCATATTTGGCTCTTCACGTGTTGAAACCAGCAGACGAAAGTAAATTCTTGAATGGTACCTCTAAAAAGGGTTAATTAAAATTGATTAGAAATTAGCAATGTTCGGGTCTCACTATTGTGAATAATTCACCTCTAACCCCCTAAACAGAAAGAATTTAACTAGAGGCGTGATAGGTAGAAAAAAGCTTTTATTACATTCGAAAATTTATACCTTTTACGAAAAATTATTATTCTAACTCCCCGGTCTTTCTACTTCCGAACACCACTAAGTAATCTTTTAATCACTAACGTCGATGCCTTGAGACTTCTCCAGTACACCACGTATCGCACTCGTATCGGCTCCTACTCCCATAAATGCATAATCATGAGCATCTAGAAGACGCAAAGAAAGTATTTTTTAAAGTAAAAAATTAGAAACCGAGTTCTGTTGAGTATAATCGTCTGATACATTGTTGTAATGCTAAACGACTAGGTCCAAAAACTTGAAAACTTCGATAGACAAACATCAAGTAGACAAATAAATAAAATATTCTATTATAAATTAAACATAATATTTAAAAACGATAAAGATATGTGTAAAGACATGAATGACATGTATATTAATGAATCTCAATTCGACTGAAAAATGGCCTGTTAGTCATACATACTTCCTAAAATCTCCGGGGTTAAGGTCTCCATGGTTGACCCCTTTGAAGGAAAGTACATCCAGTCAAATTTAAGACTCGCCAACATTACATCATAAAAACAAGTCATTTAGGTATCACTTTATTTTTTACAACTGCATATACTTAAAACAATAATGAACATAAACTTTAACCAAAGAAATTCTTAATCCTATTAAAACCTGCTTTATCGAATAATTCTTAAACGGTTTCGGGCTCAGCGTCAACCGCCTTGAACCTAAAAAAATCAATATATTTAAAAATCAATATTTATTAAAAACTAAAAATACCAATGTCCACACTCACACCGATGAGGCTTTCCATCTTTCCGAATAATCCATTCCATAAGATATGAAGCATCAGGTTCACCTAAACATATAAAACTGTTAAAATACTTAAAAGAAACATAAAAGTTAATGCAAGCTAAAAATAACCGGTAATCTTCTAGCCTACTTGTCCTTAGAAAAAATGAGTGGAAGTCGAGTGTGTTGGATCCGAATATTATCAGTTCGTAAACAAATTCTAAGCTAATACGCGAAATCATGTCAACACACTCGTTCAACTTGAAAAAATATCGAAAGGACACTTCCTAATTGTTTTTTTTTCTGGACCAGTGAACTAGAAAAATTTTTTCTTTTCTAAAATCGAAATGGAATTCCATAGATCCTTAGAAATTCAATAAAAGAATAAAAAAACAAACATTTGCAAACCATGTGCTTCTCGTTCAAGTGACAAGGAACCAAATTAGGATAGTCGCGAGTGCTGTTCTCCGCTCGATAGAATAGTTTTGGCTCGTAGCGCTTAAAGTACATATGTATTATACAATACAAAAACTGCAAAATTTAACTAACGTCATCACCCATGAGGCGAGCAATTATCATCTTCTTTTCTTGACCATATGCCTGCTCAATAGAATCCGGCACATCGCCTAAAAATTAATTTTAAGTTGAAAAAATCAGGAATGATAGAAAAACCACTAATCTTTGTTCTTATGATGTAGTTTCCCTCCCCCCACCAAATTTTTTCCTTGATGAACAAAATGGGCATCATTTCTTCCTTGCAAAATTTCCCTGCAGCATCGTGTGAAATTTTGCTAGGAAGAAATGACTGATCATATACATAAAGGGAAAAATTGGGTGGGAAGGGAAACGACATAAATCCCCTAATCTTTTAATCGAAAGAAGACCAACAGATAAAATCATACCATATTCATTCGGATCAGCGCTAGGCAAAAGATTTCCTCCTCCAGCTGGCTCAAACTTAATCGAAGAAAAGCATCTGTACGCGAGAATTAAGCGACCATCCAATTTTGGCATATTGAACGCGACTATTTGCAAACGTTTCAGCATTTGAGACATTTTATATCAAATAAAAATTGAAATGATAATTAATCCCTAAAAAGTAAAACTAAAAATGCTTCGAATTAAAAAAATAACCGTTGAAATGAAAAAATTTGGCAAAAAATGATGTAAAACAAAAGGGCTTGAAGATAATTGGGCAACTAACAAAAGGTCGTCAAGACCAAACACGGACAAAAGGTCGCCTAGACCAAAAATGGGCAAAAGGTCGCCAAGACCAAGCACGGACAAAAGGTCGCCAACGCCAAGTGTGGACAAAAGGTCACCACTTGAATAATGAATAATTTAATTGAGCAGTAAAACGGGAAATAATAAAAATCAAACAATTTTTAAATTCACAAAACACGGCAAACTCAAACCCCATATATGTATTTTTAAAATTTAAAGCAGGAGGAAAATCCCCCACTTAAACCAACATAGTATATATCGACCTCAAACATAGCTTTATGTATGAGACAAGCACGACCGGCACATGCATGCGTTGGCAATTAAAGCCTCTTTTTTATCCGTCCCTTTTCGTGCTTTCTATCTTTTGTATTCATTCAGCTTCTTTCCATTTGTCATTTTCTCGTCGAAAATGCCATTCTCCTCCTCACAGCTGCCTGCATCTTTTGGCCACTTTATTCCAGTTGTCTTGCTTTTCTTCACAGCAAAATATCACTCATTCATTCACTTTCCCTTCGCACATTAATATCTTTTTGATTTCCAGTAGTATGTAACTCGAAGATTTCAGGCTTTTACACGAGATTAGATATGAAAATGATAGGTACAGATACATAAAATTGTCCAAAAGTTATGATAGCACGTTCCGAAAATGGAAGTATTGATGTAGTTGATAGTTTTGGGAACAATGTAAAAAGATGTGCATCAACTGACAGTAATGGATTTCCAGTAAAGGATGTTGATGCCATAAAATTATTTGTTGGACAGGTATTACCGTTAAAATTAAATCATATTAGAGGGGAATTGAAGGATTTATCCTGAAAAAACAATAGTAGATTACAAAAAATTTCCAGATCCCTCGCAATTTGGAGGAAAAGGATTTGAGACACATATTTGAGTCGTTTGGCAAAATCTTTGAATTTACTATTCTTAAAGACAAATATACTGGAATGCACAAGGTAGTGTCCTTATAAAAATACAAAAATATCCTGTTTAGGGATGCGCTTTCCTAACGTTTTGCCATCGTGAAAGTGCTCTAAAATGTCAAGCGGCACTTCATGACCAGAAAGCATTACCAGGGGTATGTATAGAAATATTAAATCTCATTTATGTATATAGATGAATCGACCAATGCAGATTAAGCCTGCAGATACTGAGAGTCGTAGTGGTTCGCCTAAACAGAGCACTGAAGACAGAAAGTTGTTTGTGGGGATGCTTTCTAAGCAGTACAATGAAGACCAAGTAAAAAATGGTTTATTCTTTCTTAGGCTAAGCATATAATTTTGACAGGTACGGGCTATGTTTGCTCCATATGGGCGTATTGAAGAAGTAACAGTATTAAGAGGGGCAGACAATGTCTCAAAGGTGGGAATTTTTAGTTTGAAAGGTCAACAATCAGTGCAATATAGGGATGCGCCTTTGTAAAGTTCTCACAAGCTTCTGAAGCAGAGCGTGCTATACTTGCTCTTCATGGATGCCAAACAATGGGCGCGTCTAGTAGCCTAGTTGTTAAATTGGCAGATACGGAAAGAGAACGGCAAGTACGCCGAATGCAGCAAATGGCTGCACAATTGGGACTTCTTAATCCGTTGGCAGGCAATAGTGCGCAGTTAACAACTGCTCAACAGACCCAACAGTTAATGGCAGCAAGTAGTCAAGCAGCAGCCGTGGCAGGTATTCCCGGCTATCCCGGCACTTTCACGCCAAATGGAGTTGCAAACACGTTAGGTACTTCCAATGTACTTGGGCAACTCGGAGTAAGCTCGATATGTTTTCGACTTTACCCTGTACAATTTTCAGCTCATCCAAGCCCAAGCTCAGGCTCAACTAATTGCTGCTGCTTCAATGGCACATCAACAGTTAATCAATCCAGCAGCAGCTATGGTAGCCGCAGCTTTAGGGCCTGGAGTTTTTATGCCTTCCCTTCAACAAGTTAGTCAACTAGTTAGTCTTTAAAGTCTCCCTTAACTCAAGGATCTCTTTGGCATCATTCCTAATCAGCAACAAGGTTCATCAACTGGCATAGGATTATTGGGTGCTGTAGGAGGTGGTTCAGCAATACAGGCAGCAAGAAGTGGTGCAACCACTGGATCTTTGAATTTATTGAGGCAATCTAAACAGCTTTCGGCTACAGCAACATCATCTTCTGCTGGGACAGGACAGTGCGGATCCTTAACAGAAGGAGCAAACGTTGCGGCTTTAATGCCAGGCAGCTACCCATCTCAGCAGCCAGCATCATTTCTACAACAACCGAGTACCTGTGGGCAACAAATGCTGCTTGGAATTGATCAACCATTAAACTGTAAAAAATTTTCGAACGCATTTTTAAATTAAACCTATTAAAAATCAGCGGGTCTCTATGGGCAAATGCTGCAGCAAGCCTTAATTGCTCAACAGCAAGCACTAGCTGCCGCAGGCCTGACCACTAATCAACAGCACCCAAAGGAAGGTAAATAAAATTACCTATGTAATCCCCCTAAGATTTATTCTCGTAACAGAATATTCAATGGGCCCAGATGGATGCAATCTGTTTATATATCATCTACCTCAAGAGTTTACAGATAATGAACTGGTAAATTGGATTAACTTATAGTAATCGACTGATATTTTTAATTATTTAGATACAGATGTTTGCCCCATTCGGGCAGTTACTTTCAGCCAAGGTCTTTGTCGATCGAGCCACTAATCAAAGCAAATGTTTTGGTTAGTTTTGCTTAATGTTGAAAATTGAGCTAAATCCAAATAACTGTCAAAATATTGACAACGTGTTAATAACACGATTAGGTATATAGGGAACAAAATTGTGAACCTTAATGCTTTAAATTTGTATGTTTATATGTATTTGGCACCTTCGTGCGCCGTGTAGTCAAAATTTTTTCTTACAAATTTTTTTGAGTGTGAGTGTATTTGTGAATGTTATTTTCCTTATTCAGGGTTTGTTTCATATGATAATCCAAATTCTGCAACGACCGCTATTCAATCTATGAATGGTTTTCAAGTTGGAATGAAACGTTTGAAGGTGGGTTTGGGTGTAGTCATATAATGTTTAAAAAATCTCCGTTAGTTTGAATATTAGGTCATCACTAATTTCAGGTGCAGCTGAAGAAACCTAGAGAGAAACCCTATTAATCTTGAAAAAATGTGTTAATGATACATCAGCAATTATTTCAAATTAAAATAATTATATGTACTAAAAATTATCCAAGGTTTTTAAGTTAAAATCCTTTGATGTTTCGCAAACTTAAGTATGTGAATTTTGTTTATTTACATAGTCATCGTATTTATGTTGCTCTAGTCATTTATCTCAATTATACACTATTTTATTTTATATTGTTTAGAAGATCAGTTTTTTCTTATCTCGTGATTATATTAGTCTTTGTATTTTGTTGTCAAAACTCATTATATTCAATTTACGTTTTTTTTCGTTCAAATTGTAATTTTTGATTTTCAACTTAAAATTTTTATACTTAACTAAAAAATTTGCAATTATGATTATCTAGTTTATACATACACATCTATTAAAAATTTTCCTTTTTCAGAAAATTATCTACATCAGCAACAAATTGCCATCACGTAGATTTTCTAAATTATTTACCTATTAGATCTCAAACTATTTGTAATTTTAAATCTCGTATATTAAATCAATCTAAATTCAAAATACCTCCTATATGAAAGGACAACTCGTTTCTGATAAGGCAAAAATCCGAAAAAAGGCGAGATAATCAAATGTCCTTTTCATATAGGGAACTGTTTTCTATCCTTTTTATTCAATATTCTAATCATAATTATCAAGAAATAACCAACTTAATGGAGAATCTGATGATCTCATGTGTATAAAGAAACTTAAATATAGTTGATAGTTTGGGAGCAAATATTTGTAAAAATATTGTGAAAATTTTTCGAATTTTATTTGGACCCAAACTATAAATTTTGATTTTGTAATCAGCAATTATTTCATTATAACAATACTAATTAAATCCTTATCTATTTTTCCTAATGATTTAATTGTAAACTTTTCAAATTCATGCATTTTTCCTTTATGACAATTTTTATAGTCCTTAACAAATGATAAATTTCGAAATCAAACTGACATACTAAATTTTTTCAGTCTCTCTGATATGTAAAGGAATGTCTAATCGGACAGAACAGATCCACAAGAGCGAATTGAGCGAACATAAGGGGAAAGTGACGTGACAAGGAATGGCAAGCCTCCAAAGGGATGAGATTCAGAAATTTACCGAGTAAACAAAAATTTTGCTTTAAATTTTACAAAATGCGAACTTAACGTTCATTCATTTTCCCTTCAACCGCCTCCATTTTGAATCCTTAAATGTTCAAGAATTGCTTCAGGTGAGATACCGAGGCGTTCGCCAGCACGAAGCTATAAGATTTGTTGTATTTTTAACTTTAAAAAAATTTACCACGACAGCAAGTTGTTGCTCGATGGTTAACATTGCTGAATTATGAAAAACAGAAATAGTAAAAGTAAAAATATGTTTTAAGTTTTGAATAAATCTCAGTTAAATTTTAAACTCAAAAGTAAAAAACATGCCTTTTTCTCTAGCTATTGCATCGTAAATTTTTTGTTCGCTAATTCCTTCTGTCCATAAAAGTGAATCTTCTCTTTTTACCGGCTGCCAAGATACCATTCGCTTTTCAAAAGAATTCTGTGGTTCCAAATGGCCTTGAGGCGATAATAAATGCGCGAGTGTAACAGGGCGCGGCAATATTTGAGATTGTAACTGCTGTTGCTGCAAACGGTTGTGTTCCTGAAAACACCAATTATTATATTCTTAGCTCCGAAACAAATTTAGATTTATTTACTACTTACAGAGGAAACCTCCATGTTTCTGAATCCACTTCTTGGAAAAAGCAAATTTTTCGTTTGTTGATTGTTCCACGCAAGATGATCTTTTCTCGTAATTGCCTCTAAGGAACGCTCAAGTTCAGCCACCTTTGAGTGAAGTGCATCCATCCGCTCAGAAATTGAAGGGATTCGAGACTGCCTCTGTTCAGCTACTTCTTGAACTTGTGCCGAAGAAGAAAAGTATCTGACTGGTAAAGGTTAAATCAGTATATACCCAACTTCTTTGTTTTGTAAACAAACCAGTTAATGTGCTTATTAGCGCAGCAAATAAAAAACAAACAACAATTGAGGCAACTCGTGTTAGATTACTAGGTTTGTAACGAGAAGCTGTTGATTCCACTATGGGAATATTAAGTACTTCCGGCATCTTTTGCTTTTTATTTAATTGAACTTTTTAATTGACAAAGAATAAAAGCAATGTGTATTAACTAAAGGATGAGGCGAAAATTAAGAAAATTAAAAAAATGAGGCTTCCAAAAAGAGGCCAATCCTTTTTATTTAGAAGTGGATAACTAGGAAAACAATTATACGAAATTGGCCTAAGCCAGTCAATTGAATAAATGAAAAACAACTTTATAAAACTAACTAGGAAGCTTTAAAATTTTAATTGTCTTAAAGATATAAAAATTTTATAAATACTGATGTGAGGCAAACAGCGAGGAAATTAATTTTAATTACTTAAATGTATGACGTGTCCTCCATCTGTTTTTATTACCTTTTTAATTACTCCCCTTATACAATTTAAAGGAATGAAATAAATTGTGCATGTGAATCAAATCTTATCATTAGATAATAAACGATAATTTATCTTAATAGATGTTGACTTTTATAATACACAAAGCAAAAATGATAAAAAATTTCTCTTACATTCAAAATTCCTAAAATTCTCTAAAATTCATAAAGAAAAAAATTCCTAAACCCACAGCAAAATGAACTATAGGTAATCTAAAAATGAGTTGATAGCTGCTTTATGGTCACTGCATAGCCCACAGGTGGCACGTCCCGAATAGGAGGACCATTACTAACACATATACAGTAAATCCCTAACCCTAGCATGGTTGATTCAATTCACAACAGAAAAATAAAATTTTTATCTACTAGATGTTTTAATACATTAAACCTATTTGAGAAAAACATTTTATACTTGTATATGAGCCGTTTTCATATTCTCAGGTCCAGTACTATGCAAATTATAAAATCGCTGTCCACAATAACCACAAGCATGAGTTCCTAAAATTTCCAAAAATTCCACAAAATTCAATAAGGAAAAGAACCTGGCTTATCCAAGTTGATAAAAACCTATGTAAAATAGAAGTTAGTAAATAAAATAAATGATAAATTAAACCTTTGGATGACCTCCATGGAAATGACCACCATCACAAAAAACAACGCTGTCCTCGCTTGGTACAGGTGCTTGTTCTGCAACAAGGTGAGCAGCAATATTAGGATTCACTTGCTTCGTAGAATATTCAAAACGAGCAAGACGATAGTCTGCCTAGAAAATTATTGAAATATTTAAAATTAATTTCCAATAAAAATAAATTAAATTAACCTGATCCCACGCTTGACCTGTATGAGTTATTTGATCAAATTGTGCAGCTGACCCATCCTTTTTAGCAACAATTTCACTGGGCATAGGCTTTCTCAAAACACTGACTGATTGATCCTGTGTAGATGATGGTTTCTTTATACGCGCCTCCTTGAATGATGCAAAAAGTTGTCGCAACCAACTTGACGGATTCTTCATTTTTCTGATACATAAAATTAAATAAAATGAAGATTAAATGAAAAAATATTGGTATTTGATAGCAAGTATCGGCAACATATTTAATTTTGTTTTTTTTCAAAAAAATATACTTTAATTTTGATCAAATATGATCATACATATATTTGGCATGTCACGAAAATAATTGAAAAAGGGAAATATCAAAATCAACGAGTCAGACCCTAAGCCATGAAAAAAATACGAAAGAGAATTATCTAAAACGGGAAGAGAAATTAAAAAAAATTTTTTAGAGCTACGAACATGCCCTCCGTTTTAATAATAGCCTTATCTTTACCTAGGAATATAAAAAATAGCAAACCTCCCCATTCTGCAATGTAAAAGGAGAATCTTCATAAGTCTTTAAATCCGCTTCAAGAGTTAAATGCTTCGAAATATTGTCTTGTAAAATTTAATAGCAATACTCTAATTCTTTAGTTGCTTTCTGTGCCATCCCAATAGTTGAATTCTTGCTTGAAATAACAAATTAAACATTTCATGCATTTTGGTTAAGTGGGAAAATTTTTAAAAATATATGGGGAAGGTTCGAACCCGTTCAGGGTAAAATATTTTTTTCTTGTAAAAATCGATGCTATATATAAGTATTTAGTAGCAAGAGAGAATACTTAACCAAAGTGCATGTTTTTTAATTTTCTTCCTCACAGCAAAATTGCAATTATTGGAATGGCACAAAAAGCACGCAAAGATTTGAAGATTGCAGCAAATTTTATTGGAGAATATTGCAAAGCATTTAACTCTTCAAGTGAATTTGAAGACTTATAACGATCAATGTCCAAGAAGTACCAGGGCATCCCGGACTCTAAAATTTTGAACAAAGCTCTAATATTTTAGAAATTCTGAAATTTTTATGGCCATGGGTCTGAATACAACAGTAAAAAAGCTAAATAAACTTGACAAATTTAATGTTGAGTCCACTTGATTGTCTTCAAATCAATTCCTTCCTGAACCATTTCCCAAAGTGGTGACATCTTAAAAACATTCACAATTCATTTAAAATTAAAAAATAGAAAAAAACCTCTCTAAGTCGATGTGCTTCAGTAACACATTTTCTTACAGTAAAATCCACTTCTTCTTCAGTTGTGAATCTTCCAATACCAAAACGAATTGAAGAATGGGCCAAATCCTCATCCAGGTCTTTAAAACACAAATTAAATTTAAATGACACAAATAATTTAGCTGTTATCTATTTTTGGAAAAGGGCACACACCCGCAGAATTAACTCTTCCGAGCTTCGATCACAAAATTAAATTTCATCTTATTCTTTTAACGATCTTTCTTATTTGTGATATTTTTGTTAAACATTGTTAAATTTCATTTGTTTTAACTCACCGATAGCGCGCAGCACATAAGAACTAAAAAAGTTTTGTTAAAATATCAACAAGAATTATTAATTAAAATCTTACGGTTCCAAACTTGCAGAGGTACAAGCAGATCCAGACGACAGAGCCACCTTTATTTTAATGATAAAGAATGTTTCAATAAAACTAGGAGTGCACAAAACTGTTAATCGCGCGGTTAATTTTTCCCTGTGGCGGGTCTTTTTTCTCTCTCTCCCCACAGGGAAAAATTAACCGAGCGATTAATCGGCTTTGTTCAACTTTAAATAAAACCTCGTGAAGCGCCATAAGCAAACTCTCTCCCTCAATGTAAGCAAATGAAAGGTTGACGCATCCTAAAGATAATGAAGAAATAACCGTTAAGACACGTGTATAATAAAATAATAAGTCTTAGTAACCTGGGTACCACATTTCAGGATCACCATTCCGCATCTAGAAAAATAATCATTATTTTATTTGTAGTTGTGTATAAAGAATAATATTTTAGTATTCAAAATCCTTTCTAAAAATTTTTGTTTTTAAGCTATAGAATGAAACATGTTGGTCGCATGTCTACTTCATTAAAAAAATTAAATTAACTCAAACTAACTATATCTGGAATTCCTGCATTCAGTCCATCAATTAAACGTTTTGCCAATGCTGAGACATGCGCATAATCAAATTCGCGTTCACGCTGAGCAATATCACAAGCAACTCCAAATCCAATTATCAGAGGGGCAGGAAGAGTTCCAGAACGAAGACCACGCTTACATTAGATAAATATGTTTTAAAATATTTGAGGTAGTACCTCTTGACCGCCTCCGGACATCTGAGCCTTAAATCAAAAAATTCATCGTTTCAATAATAAGAAAAACAACCTCGACTCGTACACGGGGTCTTCTACGAACATACAGTGCACCGATTCCTAAAGCAAAACATAATTTCGTTAGCTCAAAAAAATAAAATTCGAACCTTTAGGACCATATATTTTGTGCCCACTTATCGACATCAAATCTACATTTAAATCGTCAACATTCAAAGGAATCTTTCCAACAGCTTGAGCTGCGTCTGTGTGAAAGAAAACGCCTTTTCTGCGACATAGAGCTCCTAATAAATAATTAAAACATGCATTAAAAAGTAAAAACTAACCAATCTCTTTTAATGGTTGACGTACACCAATCTCATTATTTACCGCCATAATTGAAACCAATGATGTTTGTGGACGAATAGCTTCTTCAAGAACTTCCAGATCAATCACGCCACTGCTTTTGACAGGAATATATGTCTTCAAATAAAATTAATAATCAATAAATGCGTTAGTTTTCCAATACCACTTCATGACCAACACTCTCCAGAAAACGACATGAGTCTAAAATTTCGGAAAAATTAAAATTTAAGATTATAAAATTTCAAACCTAGAACGCATTTGTGCTCAGTTTGAGCAGTAATCACATGGTTTTTTCCCGCAACTCGATAAAAATTTGCTACACCTTTAATTGCAATATTATTTGACTCTGTTGCGCCCTATAAAAATATTCTTGGAAAATCATTAAAAATAAAAATATACTGATGTAAAAATAATTTCACGCTGATCAGCACCAATCAAATCAGCAACTTGTTTACGTGCAATATCAACTGCTTTTTCTGTAAAATAAAGGGAAAAATTAATAAAAAAAAGAATGTGTACTACCAGTTTCCCAACCATAAGCATGTGTCCTACTATGTGGATTTCCAAAATCATTCAGATGGTAAGGTAACATTGCATCAACAACACGAGGATCCTGTTAATTCAAGAATGGAAATGAGACTACCTATGGATAAATCCCCTCATCATATCACGAAAAGTTATTAATTGAACACCGTCAGACTCCCACACAACTTTAAAATTAACAAAAAAAACCGTAGGAGTAGTAGCCTGAACATCCAAATAAATAGGCCTCACATTAACGTCCGAGGATACAAAGGCCTCTACAATACCATTTCGAAGCTTTTCCATTCTTTCAGAACGAGAAGATTCTGCTGCATTAGAAGAAACTGTAGCTTGAGAAATTTTTCCAAGTTGCACAGCGACATTTCGAAAATTCCTTCTGAACATGATGGATAAATAGACTGGAATCTTTAAAACTTGTTAACGTTTAAATATGTATAATCTAAAAGAAAATTATGGTTTCTACATAAAATATGAAAAATAATTTTAAAAATATTTTTTAAATTAAAACGAAATTTAATAGAATTTTATGACCTTACATAGAAAAACATTTTGAATAAAAAATACATCAGTTTAAATCGCAAAGCCAAACGAAACAAAAAAGTTTTTTATGTGTCCATCAACTAATCGAGATTGATGGTAAATATAATTGGGACGGGAAAGGGGCCTTGGGAATAACACAAAAAAAGTCATAGAAATGAAAAAATGATGATGAAGCGTAACGTGGGATTTTTCTATCCATCTCTCCATCGAGCTAGTGTTCATTGAGCACTTGTGCACTACCAACTATTGAACTACCACTTATACCAAGATCATTAGGTGACGGGGAAGCCACAGAAGCAAGGCACGAATCTAATAAAAAATAAATTTCTAATAAAAAAATAGAATAAATTTTTAATACTTTCAATATTGTTAGTTGACGTTGTAGCAGAAATCATCTTTTTCCTATGTTCCTCTACAACAGGATAGAAAAATGGATGCTCCATTGCCTCACGAGCAGTAAGCCGATCTTGGTGATCATAACGCAAAAGTTTGTCAAGAAAATCAATTGCTTCGGGCGTAACCAAATGTTGATTTTCCGAATGAACAAACCGTTCCCAACGTTTTCGAGAATGCCTAAAATTTATTTCAGCAAATTGTAATTAAAATATTAAAAAGAAACCTTCCCAACAAATCATTAAAGCGTGGATCAAGCTCAATCTGGTATTTGTCAATATATTCAAACAACTCGTCCGTTCCCAAAACTTTTGCAATTCGCACCAACTGTGAAAAATAAGTAGACGAGTAGTTTAAAAATTTTAACCTGATCATAATTGTCATGTCCATGGAAAAACGGTTCCTTCCTAAAAATCATTGACGCAACCATACATCCTAATGACCACATATCCAAAGAATAATCATAACACTAATAAATATATTACAACTGTAAAAAGTCCAAAAACCAGACCTGATAATCGACTAGAAGCTCTGGCCCTTTGAAGTACCTTCAAAAATTTAAATAGAATTAAAAAACAATTTTTACCTTGAAGCAACCCGAACATTATATTCCTGTCGGGGATGATAAAACTCAGCAAGACCCCAGTCTATGAGCGAAAGCTGCCGTTTTTCATGGTCAATCATCACATTGTGTGGTTTAACATCTCTGTGCATGATTCCCATAGAATGACAATAGTCTAATGCCTTCAATAACTCATAAAGATAATATCTAATCTCATAGTCAGAAAGCGTCTGATACAATTGCTAGAATAAAAAAAATTCATAACCAGAAAATCGTTAACAAATGCCCTAGGTAAATCCAAAGTGGATGAATTAAAACTACGGTCTAATCCAACTTCATACCCCCCCTCCAACTATTTCTATTAAAAATGGTCAGACTTAAAATATGTTACCAGCCTTAAACTATAGACATAAGTACCAGTTCTGCTTTTAAGAACCAATGTCAACGTTGATCGCTTGTACCACTCTTTATATTTGTAATAAGTTCACCGTGCTCCGATAAAATCGTTATAGGAGAGGGAGCTCGATACACCCAGAGTTACCGACACCCTCACGGGTTTTATTTTATCGAAATAACTTTTTACTTATCAGGACCTGAGTTATTTTTAAATTTTAACCTTAAAATCAGTGTTATTGATGTATTCAAAAACGAGCGAAGGTGTTCTTGAAACTGGATCTTTGACCACATCCAAAAGTGATATAACATTGACACCGCCTCTAAGATTTTCCAAAATCTTAATTTCACGTTTAATTTTCTTCTTTTTCACAGGCTGTAATTTAAAAAATAAATAGAAACATAGGAACTTATATACTTTAGGTACCCAACCCATTACTTTACACGGCGATTTTAGATTTGGGTATGTCAATCAAAATAGCCCGATGAGCTAAACTGAATGACACCAATCACCAAAATTGGTTTTTCTAAACCAAGGCTTAAAAATCAAATTAGGGTTCAAATTCGAAATAAAATATGTACTCATATATAATCAGAAAAGGTGTTACATAAACCCAACTTTTACACTAAGATCGCCTGTGTAATGGGTTGGGTAGATAAAGTAAATAAGTTCCAAAAGAATAAATAAACCTTAAGAATTTTAATGACGACTTTCTCTTCAGTTGGCACCTTAATTCCCTCAAAAACCTCAGAATATTTACCACGTCCAAGCTTTCGAACTAATTGATAATCATCAATATTACCCCATTCTGTAAAATAGAAAAATTTTTATCATTAAAATAATTTAAAAAACTAACCAATTTGATGACATTCATAATCCCAGTACTCACGCGGCTTATTTATATTTATATCAGGATAAACACGAGAACGGCTTGGAACTGGCATAATTATTGAAGGATATAGACACGTCAGATAAAAATACTCAGAAGACGAAAAGCAAATGAAGAATTTAGAAAATAATTTTTCTGAAAAAAACAACGATTAATAAAAACAACCAATCCAAAAACTCAAATACAAAAAGCCTTGAAATAATAAAGCGAATAACCTAAAAAATCACTAAAGCCGCACCAAAACAATTGTTATTGGTCGATTTGTTGCCCCACTTAAAGCTTATCTGCTTCAGTGTTTTTCTAAACCAAGGCTTAAGTCTTTCCTTCTAACCAGGAAATTTTTAGAAATTATTTCCGAAAAATCCAAAAAAAATTTCCCAAAAATCTGTTTTTCTGCAGAAAAGTCTAGGCTTTAAGCTGTATGGGACCCAACAATGAGATTTAAAACACAATATATTTTATAAAATAGAAAATACATGTAATCAAAAACATGTATTATTAAGAAATTCAAAACGAAAAAAATGTTCTTTTTTTAAAAACAAAGAAAAAATATTTTTTAAAACTTAGGAGTAAGAGCGAAAACCATGCAACCTTTGGAATGCCAAAATAGAAAATTGAGGAATTCAATAACCCGTAAAAATAAGCTTTTATTATTTTTTCCCGTTAAAGGTTGCACTAATTTTAATATCCACTATCTAAACAATCACGCATATATAAAAAATTGATATGAGCAGGCACATTCTGTTGAGCAAACATCATCCATAAAAACTCATTTATATCTTCATGGAGAACACCATCGTAAGGAACTCCTCATAATCTGAAAAATATAATGGATTCCAATTGTAAAATATAATCTTACGAATCCGAATCCAGCCATCACGATCAGAATCTTTTTCGCGAAATGCAGCAGTGAGCGTTTGAAGAACAACACAAAGCTGAATAAAATCGTCGAAATTGACCCTTCCTTACATAAGAAAAGCAATTATAACCAAGAAAAAAGTAGAATTAAACCTGAATGAGTACGATCAAACTTTTGCATAAGCATATCATAGAATGGCCCCGAGAGACGATAACCTGTAAAGAAATAAACTAACAACCAGTCAAATAATAAACTCATACCAAATTGTGTCAACGCAGACATTAGCTCACCACGATCAATATTCCCAGAATTATCCCGATCAAATGTGCGGAAAGTTCGACTCCAGTCGTTGACGTACTAGAAATGAAAAAAGTATAGACAATAGAAAGAATAATTAAATTTACATTCCAAAGAGCTTGAAACTCATTGAAGCTGATTCCACCATCATTGTCGGAATCAAACATAGAAATCATGATACGACAGGTTTCAGGATTGAATGGCCTCCAAGTCCCATTAGACAGCGCCCTCTGTAATTCATCAGAACTAATTCGACCTGAACGATCAGTGTCAACAGTTTGAAAGATTTGTAACAGATTGGGCTGTTGTGGAGAATACATTAATCAACTACTTCCTGTTTTATTAAATCACTTAAAAACCTTAATTAAAAAAAACAAGCAACGCATTATTAATCATCAATGTAGGAGTAAAACAAAAGCCCCCACAACCTTATGCACCGCGAGGAACAAAACAAACAATGTCGTCATAAGTTTATGGCTTAGGACAAAAGGTCGAATACTAGAAAGATCGCTTACTTAAAAGATCTATAGCCAAACTGGATCAAAACGTCGACTCTTTGGCTAAAAGATCGTTCCGGGTAAAATGGGACAATACGTCGACCTTAAAAAGAAATAGAAAAGGCTAGCTGACCTCGAAAAATTTCACTTTTAAAATAAATACTGAAATAAGAAATACTGTTATCATCTTAAAAACGTGAAAATTCGGGATTAAATTGTGAATTGTATCGTCGATCTCTATCCTTGTTCAAGTGCACCATCTTATCAATACTTTCCTCGACATCATCTTTATTTTCCTGTTTTGTGAGCATTATAACGCGTTGTTGCTCTCGACGTTCCCTAGCCAAGCGTTCTTGCCGAAGAAGATTAATATCAACACAGGGCTGAGCTGATGGGCCAGAAATCGTAAAAATTTTAAAAATTTAAACAAAAAAACAAACCATGCTCGATTCCTTTTATTTTATCCTTCCGCTTCTTTTTCTTTTCCTTCTTGAGTTTTATAGCCTTTTGTTCTTCACTAGTCAAAAACTTCTTTTCACTCTTTGAAACCTTTGGAGGCTTTTTGTCATCATGTTCACGTAATAAAGGTATTCGTTCCCACCATTCATTGTCCTTTGAATATTCTTTTGTATCCTCCGCAAAACGCTTCATAATCCCTAAAATGATTGCCCTTTTAATTTCCCATTTTAAGCATACCAACTTTTGACTCCCAATCATCTTGTTCCTTCTTTTTTTCAGCAGCATATTCCTTGTTGCCACTTGCAAAATTTTTGCGTTCTTGTTCTTCCAATTCTTTAAATAAATTGACATGATGTTCATTGCTTGCACTAGTACTAGATGATGTTCCACCCATAACATCTTTTGAATCACCACGCGAACCTAGTTTTACAAAATTAACTAACACCATTTGGCTCTTGTCCAGATTACGCGTCCAATCCAACATCCAATGCTTCCAGTCAAATTTTATGCGTCAAATCAAAAGCGCCATGTACCTATTCTTCAGTTTAGTATCACGAAATCTATGTGAATATAAAGCTCTACTCACACAGTTATCTTACACCAGCACAATACCAGACCATAGGCTCAAGACGTAGAACTGTGTTGTCATCGCCGTAGATTGGACGCATAAATTTTTCCGGACGTGAAAAGGGATGCTATTGGACGCGTCATGTAGACGAGCAAAGAACAAAAATAAAAACTAACCAAAAATATCTTTAACATTTGCTACATCTGATGTATTGCCAATGTTCTTCGATCTTAAGCGTTGAATACGATCCTTAAATTTTGTTTGATAAAATTAGTTCAGCTAAAAATAAACCTCATGGTCAGCAAGTTCTGCTCTTTCAGCCCGTGCTTTCTCCTCTTCTGCTGCTTTTGCTTCATCTCTTCTTACTCTGGCTACATTTTCTTTTGTACGTACATGCCATTTTTTATGACGCAGAATGTTCATTGCTCTCTATTATAATTTAAAAAGTTTTTTTTTAATTTTAAAAGAAATATGTATGTAAAGCAAAAATTGAAGCTGTTAGACAAAAATCGAAATATTTTCTTTTAATATAAATAATAATTCATTTTTAGAGTTATCGACAAAATATCAACTAGTTTACACTTTGACATTTCCGATTTGAAAATTAACACAATGAAATGCGTTAATTTTCAGTTCAAATTTATTTGGCGTCACTTTTTTTCTGAAATCTGGATTTTCACAGATTTTCTTAATCTCCGGAGATTACGCTTTTTTGTTGTTTTTTTTCATTTTTTTATTTATTTCATCTGTTTTTTTATTTTTTTTATTTGTTTATTCGTTGACCCCAATGCTGCGCGCGCTTAAAAATTGCTAAAAAAATTTTTAAGAATTTTTTAAAAAATCTAATTTTTTTCAAATTGAAGGCCAGTCCCGACGTCTGCACATGCTTCTTCTGGATGGCTGGCCGGTTAAATTTGCTTTTTTTTTGTTTTTTTAATTTGAGTTTGAAATTTTTTTAATTTGTTAGGCGCCTTCAACCGTGCTCTACATGGTGGTATGTGGTGGCCCTGACTGGATGGCTTCATCCAAACGGTGGGTTTTTTCCTAGTTTATTTTGAACTTTTTAATTTAAAAATGAAATTTTTTTATTTTTATGTTTGTTCTTCGTGTGGTGGCCTTTGGAGAATATGCTGATGGCCTTCATGGTGGTGGTCTGGTGGCCTGTTTTTTTAATAAAAAAAATTTTTTTTTAATTTTTTTAAAAAGTTTTGCTTCTGGTGGTGGTTTGGTGGCTCTCAACATGCTTTTGGTGTTTGGTGGCTCTCTTCATGCTTGTGGTGGTGGTTTGGTGGCTCTCAACATGCTTTTGGTGGTGGTGGCTCTCTTCATGCTTGTGGTGGTGGTTGGTGGCTCTCTTCATGCTCTTGGTGGTGTTGGTGGAATATGGTCGGGGTGTGGTTTTTTATTAAAAAATTAAAAAAAATAATAAAATTTATAATGGGAGGGGGTGATTTTTAGCCAGGTTCGTTCTACTCCATGCACTGGTGGTAGTGGTCGTCTACATGCTCGTCCTCGTCTACATGCTCTTCCTGATCAACCCTTGGCCCGGTAAATCTTCAAATTTTTTAAATGAAAAATTGCAATGCTAAAAATGCGCGAGCGAATGACCCCACCCTTTCTTCATTTTCTTGTTTTTTCTTGTCCTTGTCTCTTTTGTCTTTGTTTTTTTCAATTTTCTTGATTTCACGATTTTTTGAAAGTTTTAGCTCAACCAGTGGTATGGATGGTATGGACAAAGCAGAATGTGCTTCAATGGATGGAATCAGTTTTTGGAGGTTTTTAGTTCATTGGGGAGGGGAGGGGGAAGTTTTGTGGGGAAAAGCCTGGAGAGGGCAGAGGGGTCGTTTATTGATTTTCGTTACCGATCTCTCTGCCGTGTTTTTATCGATTTTATTTTTGGCATTCTGTTTAATGTCAATTCATCCCATTTAAATTAGGTACATTTGAGTCTTACACCATTTGAGTCTTGCACACATTCATCTTCAACAACTTTTTCTTCATGTACCTTGACCCATTTTTTAACTCCGATCGAGATCATTTGTTTTAATTTTGCGCGTATTTCCTTCTTTTTCAACAGAATTTGATTGATTTTTAATCTTTCGCATGTTTAATTGAATACTTTTTCAGATTTTAACATTAACTATCTTTTAACTCTAAAATGACTACTCTCCTAATTACTCCAACTTTAAATTCAACTAATCAAGTTGCTACCAGTTTTGCTCTTCATTTACTGAAAGCTGGTCGATCTACTAATGAGAACAGACAACTCTTTGCTTTGGTTTCGCCTAAAGATGGAACGAAGATTTCAAAATCACTGGAACCTTATCTTGAGGGAGGTCAACTCAATATTTTGTTTGGCTCTGCTAATTCTCAAAAGATTGTTAAGAAAGTTGTCGAGGTTAATGAGGTTTGTGATTTAAGTTTGGGTATTGTTCAGGGTCAATAAAAGCTTCTGGGATTGCCCTGTTTGTCTCTGGTTATCTGGCTAGCCTTATGACACAAGATTCAAGATCGAGTACTTCAGATTCCGTGGACCCCTCTCTAGGTTCTCCGTGAGATAAGATTCAAGACCGTGATACTTCAGGGTCCGTAATTGGCCAGTTTATCCTCTCTGGTTCTCTTTGTGGGATAAGATTCAAGAACGTGTACTTTATGTTCTGGGGACAGCCCATTTGTTTCTCTCTCTGGTTTCTCTGTTAGATAAGATTCAAGACAGTGTTACTTCGGGTTCCGTGATGACCCATTTTTCTCATGTTTCTCGTTAGATAGGTTTAAGACCGGGTACTTCATTGTCCGTAATTGGCCGTTTGTCTTCTGTAGTTTCTCAGTAAGATAGCCTCAAGACCGTTTACTTTAGTTGATCAGCTTCCCTTGTTCCTCTATTCATCTCTATCCTTAAAATTATTTTTTACAGATACGCTCAGTTTTTGTCATAATAGACGAGGAAGGTAACATTGCAGACGAGGAAAACAAGCAGCATTCATTCCTAATATCTTTGTGTTCGCTGCTTGACTGTCTTAGGCAAACTAATGCAATTCCTTCAATTGTTGTTCTCTTCCATTCTTTTGGTACTGTGAAGGAGGAGTTTCTTCTTCCGCATCTTGGTATTTTTATTCTTTTGTAAACCTTCACCTCTGTTTCGCCATCTTTTTATGTCTATGGAGAGCACCATCTCTCTATTTCTCCAATTCATCCAAATTTATTTTTTGTCTTTTTTAGTGACTTGTGGGGAGACTGTAGTGAAATAGGGTTAATGAAGCCGTTGATTTTTAGGGTTGACAGGTTTAGGAACATTTTTCTTACAATTTTGGGCCTAACTGCAGTAAACCAACGTTTTTTAGATTTGAACTATTTATGTGTCATTCGAAAGAGCTCGCCGAGCTGAGTCGAATGACACCAAAATTAATCCGCGGACTCAACTGTGGGCCGAGATATAGGTCCCCAAAAATCGAAAACCATAGGGGGGACCAAGCACTTTTTTGGGGGTGAAAAATTCGGATATGCAAATTATACCTCATTCGAAAGAGCTCGACGAGCTGAGTCGAATGACACCAAAATCAC
The DNA here is from genome assembly GCA_036172955.1 of Meloidogyne arenaria. Lineage (NCBI taxonomy): Eukaryota > Metazoa > Nematoda > Chromadorea > Rhabditida > Meloidogynidae > Meloidogyne > Meloidogyne arenaria. The sequence goes on from JARQAB010000034.1 coordinate 3,902,867, forward strand.
CGTGATTGAACAAGATTAGACAAAGTTATAACACAAAAACCCTAAACCTATGGAGCGTAGGCGAGGCGCTTGTGCAAAACCCCGCGCTTCGCGCGGGGTTTTGCGGCACGCGCCTCGCGGGGAGTCTACGGGCGCTGGGTCTGGGCTCGTAACATGAACCTATTCCTATCTCACTTGCTCTGGACATATTTGGGGCCTCCGTAGCAGCAAAAATCTCCACAGATGCCATAGGTAAGGAGCTAAAAGAAAAGATCATAACTTTGTCCAATAAAGTTGGATTTCATTGATTTTGGTGTCATTCGACTCAGCTCGACGAGCTCTTTCGAATGAGGTTTAATTTGCATTTTCGAATTTTTCACCCCCAAAAAAGTGCTTGGTCCCCCCTATGATTTTTCGATTTTTGGGGACCTATATCTCGGCCCACAGTTGAGTCCGCGGATTAATTTTGGTGTCATTCGACTCAGCTCGGCGAGCTCTTTCGAATGACACATAAATAGTTCAAATCTAAAAAACGTTGGTTTACTGCAGTTTAGCCCAATTTTGGATGGTGGGTGTCTTTTGGTTTACTGGGAGTCTTTTGGTTTAGTTGAGTGAGTAATTTTCAGTTCCCCCACAACATTTCTTATAGGTTTAAGGTTCAAATCCTTTTGAGGGTGTTATTATTTTTCCTATACTATTTTTATATTCAATTTTTAACTCATTTTATTGCAGATATAACTCTTTGCCTTGGTTTCGCCTAAAGATGGAACAAAAATTTCAAAATCGCTGGAACCTTATCCAGAGGGAGGTCAACTCAACATTTTGTTTGGCTCTGCTAATTCTCAAAAGATTGTTAAGAGAGTTGTCGAGGTTAATGAGGTTTGTGATTTAAGTTTGGTATTGTCCAAGGTCCATAATTGCTTCCGGGATTGCCCTGTTTGTCTCTGGGTAGCCTTATGACAAGATTCAAGACAGTTACTTCAGGTTCCGGGGACGGCCCGTTTATCTTCTCTGGTTTCCTTGAGATAAGATTCAAGGCCGGATACTTCAGGGTCCGTAATTGGCCCATTTGTCTTCTCTGGTTCCCTTTGTGGGATAAGATTCAAGACAGGGTACTTCAGGGTCCGTGATGACTCATTTGTCTTCTCTGGACTCTGAACTTTGCTGGAAGAGGAAACTGCTCTACTTTGTTCTAAAGTTGCCTATTGTTTAGAAAATTATGAAAAAGCGCTTGCCTTCGTTCTTGATTCTGACAACAATTTTAGTTCAACTCCTCGACAAGACGATTTTAAGGAGCATGATAGCTTGGTATTTCAATTTTTATTTAATTTTTTATGGGTCCACCCAGCATGATAGCTTGGTATTTCAAACCAGAAGTCCCGCACTCTTAAGACCTATTGCTGAAAACCTATTACTTTTGAAAGAGAATATCGAGGGATTAAGATGGATAAATGATTACCATCTCTGGGTTTGTAGTGTGATTACCATCTCTGGGTTTTTCCCTTTTGATATTTCCTTTAAAAACTTGTAAGTCTTCTGGGTCAAAGATCTAGGATGTAGGTGTTGGTTGACCCCTTTTAATTAATTCTAAAAATTTTTCTAGTATGTCAACAGAATTATTGAACAAGCTCTCGATACCTACAAAAAGAAGAAAAATCAAAAAATGGAGGTTGAACCAAAATTAGCTGCTCTAATTGATCGCATTTTTCAACAAAACCTTGAACGTCGCGATTTTAATTCTGTGATTGGTTTGGCTTTTGATACTCGACGAATTGATATGGTGGAGGCTGCAATCAAATCAAATGAGGCAGAAAAAACACCTGTAATGATTGAAACGCTCAAAAAAGTTTGGGAATCACAATTGGATATTGAGTTTAGAACTTTGGTGCTTGATTTGATTTTCCATATGCTGAATGCTGATTTGCAAATTGAAAAGAAGGGTTCGCAGAATTTGGCTTTGAAAGTGCTTTCGATATGTCAGGTTTTTTATATCTTTTTGTTTAGTTCTTATGGGCATGGGTTTTCTTACGGGTGATATTTTTCTTTTTGGATATTGGTTTTTTATTAAAATTTTCTTGTCGCAATACCCTTTTCCTCTTTTTTTCTTTTTAAATTAACCTTTTATCTCTGATGAACTGAGGATTCTCTTCACTCCATTATGGGTGGGGGAATTGATCTCTTTAGTAAAGGCCTACGTTCTCGTTGGGGGGCCTCTTCCCTCTTTTTTCTATTTTCAGTGCCCTTTGAACTTATTAAGGGATTTAGGACTTGTTGTTACTCCCAGATGGATTGAGGATTTTGCAACTCTTCACTAGCCTCTTCCCTTTTCCTAAGCTTCTCACTATTCTAGACATTTCACTAAATTTATTTTTCTTTTCAGTGTTTGATCAAATTAGAACGTCCTGCTCAAGTTGCACAGATTTTCAATAATCTTTTATCGAAGGTTTTTAAAATTTTATTTTATTCTAATTTCATCAATTTTAAGAAAAATACTCTCGTTGCTTATCAACTTTGCTTTAAACTTTACGAAAATGCACCTCAAGAATTTTTGGAACAACTCAAGGAACTTTTATTTAAAAAGAAGATTCCCCAGAAAATGAGGAAACAAAGCCTTGGTTTAATGCATACTGGGACAACTTGTGATGATGTTCTTAGGTTTTATTTAATATTTTAAATTAGAGCATCACTCCGTCCCCAGGAACCCCGACGATTTTGTCGGCAAAAACCCCCACTTTGAAGGCCTCCACCGTGGCAAACCCCTGTCCACGAGACTCTCGACCTTGAAGGGGTGGGGTGCTATTTTGAAATTTAATATTTTTCTTATATTTTGTTCAGAGAGAATTTGGATTGTATTTCTAAAGCAACTGACTGGAATAAATTCAATGCTGTTGCATCACTTGGGTTGATTCATAAGGTTTTTTTCTTTATAGTTTTAGTTATATATTTTCCTCAGGGACATGAACGCGAAGCTCGAAAGATCCTCGATCCATATTTGCCCCGAGGAGATGTTGATCCATATGGCTTTAAAGGTGGAGCTCTTTGTGTATATGGTTTGTTTTTATTTCTTAACCCATTTGTAACGGCTCAAGCGTGGCATCTCACCCTTTTGGCACGCCGAGTCCAACCATTAAAAAAGAAATCTTTTTAGATATATTTTTATTTTTTCAGCGAGGATGAAATTCAACGTGACCGTGTTTCGGCTAACAATAAGAATCAACTTGAGTCTTACTGCTTTAACATCAAGCAAACAATGGAGGATGATAAGGTTTGATTTTGAGGGATAAAGCTTGGCCTTGGGTGTCTTCGGGGTGGGCCTTCTTGTTTGAGGGATTGGATGTTTTTTGAGGATAGCATGGATTGTCTTGGGAGATGAAGTAGGGTTTAGGGTTACGCAGTCTTAACAGGGTATGAGATTGGGTCAGGAGTGGCCTGTTTTGGCGGGGGATGTGAGTAGGGATGAGCTGGGACATGGATTGACTGTCTTGGGGTGTATTGGGAGCATTGATGGGCTGTCATGGTGGGGGATTAACTGTCTTTGGGTAGGCTGGGGAGTGAAAGGGCTGTTTTCTAAGGGGTTTTACTTTTTTTTGAGTATGCTGTGGAGCAGGAACGGGCTGTCTTTCGTCTTTTTTGAAGAAGGAAATTTTGAATTATTATTATAATTTTAAAGGTATTATTCAGATGTGTACTTCAACAACAAATACTCCTCATACTTAGTGGCTGGCGGCTCTGAAACATCAACAGATACAACGAGACTTTTATTGCAAGAAGTGTTCAAAATGATCAGTGGATTGCAAAGAATTGATGATGAATTACAAAGACGAGAGAAGCTCAAAAATGTGGCAAAGATGCTACTGCCACATTAAAGGTCTAAAAGATATTTGAATTAAATATGTTTTTATTATTTTTTTGTGCTTTTCCGTTTGCGTGGTTTTTTTGTTTTATTTTTTTTTCAAAATATTTCAAAATACAAAATGTTATCAAAACAGCTGAATTCTTAGATGAAAAACGGAAAAGCACAATTAAGCCACTTGTAAAAAAAGGATTTTTGCGGATTCGTTTAGAAGAAAGCAAAAAGTCCTTTTCTTTACAAGTGGTATTTTTTATCACATAATTTTTTTATTTGTTAAAAATGGGTTTGGGGTCCCCCCTCCCTAGACCCCGGGTTTACCCAATACCCAACTCCTCCAAGCTCAGAGAGCTTCAGACACTCCTAAACTCCAAAACGATCCAACTTGACAATTCTTTTTTCTAAAAATTCGAACTTTTTCTAGAACGAAACTCCCAGATGAATTCCAGTTCAGGCTTTCATACCTCCAAGTTATATCCAAAGGCACGGGTTGTTATTCACTTGGTGTAGACAGTAGGGCACTTAGACCTTAGATTTGATTAGAACCCCCCCCCCCCCTTCCCGCACTTCAACGGTCCTTCTACAACTTCAACTGCACATGCCAGACGTCTACAACTTCAACTGCTCCTGCCAGACGTCTACAACTTCAACAGCTTCTACTGGCCGTCTACAACTTCAACTGCTCCTGCCAGCCGTCTACAACTACTCCTGAACCGACTCTAATGACCCCCGGGCCCCTCCACGGTACTTTAATGCACCCCCGGGTCCAACAAGGTACTCTACTGTCCACACCTATTTTATAAGACCCCTGTCTTCCACCAATCCCAAGTCTGACTCAAATGTAACTCCCCAAAATGCCCCGGACAAAACGTCACTCACCAAAACGCCCCGGACAAAACGTCACTCCCCAATTCGCCCCGGACAAAACGTCACTTCCCAAAACGCCCCGGACAAAACGTCACTCCCCAATTCGTCCCACAGACAAAATATCACTCCCCAATTCGTCCCGAAAATAACCCGCACTGAAAATCCCGCACTGAACTGACCGACCCCCCCTTTTTCAAGAAATCCTCTCCATAGGTTCAGGCTTTCATACCTCCGAGTTATATCCAAAGGCACGGGTTGTTATTCAATAGGTGTAGACAGTAGGGCACTTAGACCTTAGATTTGATTAGGGCCCCCCCCCCCCCCCCCCCCCCCCCCCTTCCTGCACTTCAACGGTCCTTCTACAACTTCAACTGCACATGCCAGACGTCTACAACTTCAACTGCTCCTGCCAGACGTCTACAACTTCAACAGCTTCTACTGGCCGTCTACAACTTCAACAGCTCCTGCCAGACGTCTACAACTTCTCCTGCACCGACTCTAATGGTCCCTCGGCCCCGACACGGTACTCTAATGACCCCCGGGCCTAAAATGGTACTCTACTGTTTATACCTATTTTATAAGACCCACCTTTCTTCCCCTTATCCAAGTCTGACCCAAACTCACTCCCCAATTCGTCCCGGACAAAATGTCACTCCCCAATTCGTCCCGGACAAAATGTCACTTCCCAATTCGTCCCGGACAAAATTGTCACTCCCCAATTCGTCCCGGACAAAATTGTCACTCCCCAATTTATCCCACAGACAAAATGTCACTCCCCAATTCGTCCCGGACAAAATGTCACTCCCCAATTCGTCCCGGACAAAATTGTCACTCCCCAATATGCCCCAGTCAAAATGTCACTCCCCAATTCGTCCCGGACAAAATTGTCACTCCCCAATTCGTCCCGGACAAAATGTCACTCCCCAATTTGTCCCAATCCGGCACCAAAAATGGGCCGCACTATAAATTCCCCACACTAGAAATCCCGCACTGAACTGACCGACCCCCCCATTTCAAAAAATATCTCTCCATAGGTTCAGGCTTTCATACCTCCGAGTTATATCCAAAGGCACGGGTTGTTATTCAATAGGTGTAGACAGTAGGGCACTTAGACCTTAGATTTGATTAGAACCCCCCCCCCCCCCCCCCCCCTTCCTGCACTTCAACGGTCCTTCTACAACTTCAACTGCACATGCCAGACGTCTACAACTTCAACTGCTCCTGCCAGACGTCTACAACTTCAACAGCTTCTACTGGCCGTCTACAACTTCAACTGCTCCTGCCAGCCGTCTACAACTACTCCTGAACCGACTCTAATGACCCCCGGGCCCCTCCACGGTACTTTAATGCACCCCCGGGTCCAACAAGGTACTCTACTGTCCACACCTATTTTATAAGACCCCTGTCTTCCACCAATCCCAAGTCTGACTCAAATGTAACTCCCCAAAATGCCCCGGACAAAACGTCACTCACCAAAACGCCCCGGACAAAACGTCACTCCCCAATTCGCCCCGGACAAAACGTCACTTCCCAAAACGCCCCGGACAAAACGTCACTCCCCAATTCGTCCCACAGACAAAATATCACTCCCCAATTCGTCCCGAAAATAACCCGCACTGAAAATCCCGCACTGAACTGACCGACCCCCCCTTTTTCAAGAAATCCTCTCCATAGGTTCAGGCTTTCATACCTCCGAGTTATATCCAAAGGCACGGGTTGTTATTCAATAGGTGTAGACAGTAGGGCACTTAGACCTTAGATTTGATTAGAACCCCCCCCCCCCCCCCCCCCCTTCCTGCACTTCAACGGTCCTTCTACAACTTCAACTGCACATGCCAGACGTCTACAACTTCAACTGCTCCTGCCAGACGTCTACAACTTCAACAGCTTCTACTGGCCGTCTACAACTTCAACAGCTCCTGCCAGACGTCTACAACTTCTCCTGCACCGACTCTAATGGTCCCTCGGCCCCGACACGGTACTCTAATGACCCCCGGGCCTAAAATGGTACTCTACTGTTTATACCTATTTTATAAGACCCACCTTTCTTCCCCTTATCCAAGTCTGACCCAAACTCACTCCCCAATTCGTCCCGGACAAAATGTCACTCCCCAATTCGTCCCGGACAAAATGTCACTTCCCAATTCGTCCCGGACAAAATTGTCACTCCCCAATTCGTCCCGGACAAAATTGTCACTCCCCAATTTATCCCACAGACAAAATGTCACTCCCCAATTCGTCCCGGACAAAATGTCACTCCCCAATTCGTCCCGGACAAAATTGTCACTCCCCAATATGCCCCAGTCAAAATGTCACTCCCCAATTCGTCCCGGACAAAATTGTCACTCCCCAATTCGTCCCGGACAAAATGTCACTCCCCAATTTGTCCCAATCCGGCACCAAAAATGGGCCGCACTATAAATTCCCCACACTGAAAATCCCGCACTGAACTGACCGACCCCCCTTTTCAAAAAAATATCTCTCCATAGGTTCAGGCTTTCATACCTCCGAGTTATATCCAAAGGCACGGGTTGTTATTCAATAGGTGTAGACAGTAGGGCACTTAGACCTTAGATTTGATTATAACCCCCCCCCCCCCCCCCCCCTTCCCGCACTTCAACGGTCCTTCTACAACTTCAACTGCACATGCCAGACGTCTACAACTTCAACTGCTCCTGCCAGACGTCTACAACTTCAACAGCTTCTACTGGCCGTCTACAACTTCAACTGCTCCTGCCAGCCGTCTACAACTACTCCTGAACCGACTCTAATGACCCCCGGGCCCCTCCACGGTACTTTAATGCACCCCCGGGTCCAACAAGGTACTCTACTGTCCACACCTATTTTATAAGACCCCTGTCTTCCACCAATCCCAAGTCTGACTCAAATGTAACTCCCCAAAATGCCCCGGACAAAACGTCACTCACCAAAACGCCCCGGACAAAACGTCACTCCCCAATTCGCCCCGGACAAAACGTCACTTCCCAAAACGCCCCGGACAAAACGTCACTCCCCAATTCGTCCCACAGACAAAATATCACTCCCCAATTCGTCCCGAAAATAACCCGCACTGAAAATCCCGCACTGAACTGACCGACCCCCCCTTTTTCAAGAAATCCTCTCCATAGGTTCAGGCTTTCATACCTCCGAGTTATATCCAAAGGCACGGGTTGTTATTCAATAGGTGTAGACAGTAGGGCACTTAGACCTTAGATTTGATTAGAACCCCCCCCCCCCCCCCCCCCCCCCCTTCCCGCACTTCAACGGTCCTTCTACAACTTCAACTGCACATGCCAGACGTCTACAACTTCAACTGCTCCTGCCAGACGTCTACAACTTCAACAGCTTCTACTGGCCGTCTACAACTTCAACAGCTCCTGCCAGACGTCTACAACTTCTCCTGCACCGACTCTAATGGTCCCTCGGCCCCGACACGGTACTCTAATGACCCCCGGGCCTAAAATGGTACTCTACTGTTTATACCTATTTTATAAGACCCACCTTTCTTCCCCTTATCCAAGTCTGACCCAAACTCACTCCCCAATTCGTCCCGGACAAAATGTCACTCCCCAATTCGTCCCGGACAAAATGTCACTTCCCAATTCGTCCCGGACAAAATTGTCACTCCCCAATTCGTCCCGGACAAAATTGTCACTCCCCAATTTATCCCACAGACAAAATGTCACTCCCCAATTCGTCCCGGACAAAATGTCACTCCCCAATTCGTCCCGGACAAAATTGTCACTCCCCAATATGCCCCAGTCAAAATGTCACTCCCCAATTCGTCCCGGACAAAATTGTCACTCCCCAATTCGTCCCGGACAAAATGTCACTCCCCAATTTGTCCCAATCCGGCACCAAAAATGGGCCGCACTATAAATTCCCCACACTGAAAATCCCGCACTGAACTGACCGACCCCCCTTTTCAAAAAAATATCTCTCCATAGGTTCAGGCTTTCATACCTCCGAGTTATATCCAAAGGCACGGGTTGTTATTCAATAGGTGTAGACAGTAGGGCACTTAGACCTTAGATTTGATTAGAACCCCCCCCCCCCCCCCCCCCCTTCCCGCACTTCAACGGTCCTTCTACAACTTCAACTGCACATGCCAGACGTCTACAACTTCAACTGCTCCTGCCAGACGTCTACAACTTCAACAGCTTCTACTGGCCGTCTACAACTTCAACTGCTCCTGCCAGCCGTCTACAACTACTCCTGAACCGACTCTAATGACCCCCGGGCCCCTCCACGGTACTTTAATGCACCCCCGGGTCCAACAAGGTACTCTACTGTCCACACCTATTTTATAAGACCCCTGTCTTCCACCAATCCCAAGTCTGACTCAAATGTAACTCCCCAAAATGCCCCGGACAAAACGTCACTCACCAAAACGCCCCGGACAAAACGTCACTCCCCAATTCGCCCCGGACAAAACGTCACTTCCCAAAACGCCCCGGACAAAACGTCACTCCCCAATTCGTCCCACAGACAAAATATCACTCCCCAATTCGTCCCGAAAATAACCCGCACTGAAAATCCCGCACTGAACTGACCGACCCCCCCTTTTTCAAGAAATCCTCTCCATAGGTTCAGGCTTTCATACCTCCGAGTTATATCCAAAGGCACGGGTTGTTATTCAATAGGTGTAGACAGTAGGGCACTTAGACCTTAGATTTGATTAGAACCCCCCCCCCCCCCCCCCCCCCCCTCCCCCTTCCCGCACTTCAACGGTCCTTCTACAACTTCAACTGCACATGCCAGACGTCTACAACTTCAACTGCTCCTGCCAGACGTCTACAACTTCAACAGCTTCTACTGGCCGTCTACAACTTCAACAGCTCCTGCCAGACGTCTACAACTTCTCCTGCACCGACTCTAATGGTCCCTCGGCCCCGACACGGTACTCTAATGACCCCCGGGCCTAAAATGGTACTCTACTGTTTATACCTATTTTATAAGACCCACCTTTCTTCCCCTTATCCAAGTCTGACCCAAACTCACTCCCCAATTCGTCCCGGACAAAATGTCACTCCCCAATTCGTCCCGGACAAAATGTCACTTCCCAATTCGTCCCGGACAAAATTGTCACTCCCCAATTCGTCCCGGACAAAATTGTCACTCCCCAATTTATCCCACAGACAAAATGTCACTCCCCAATTCGTCCCGGACAAAATGTCACTCCCCAATTCGTCCCGGACAAAATTGTCACTCCCCAATATGCCCCAGTCAAAATGTCACTCCCCAATTCGTCCCGGACAAAATTGTCACTCCCCAATTCGTCCCGGACAAAATGTCACTCCCCAATTTGTCCCAATCCGGCACCAAAAATGGGCCGCACTATAAATTCCCCACACTGAAAATCCCGCACTGAACTGACCGACCCCCCTTTTCAAAAAAATATCTCTCCATAGGTTCAGGCTTTCATACCTCCGAGTTATATCCAAAGGCACGGGTTGTTATTCAATAGGTGTAGACAGTAGGGCACTTAGACCTTAGATTTGATTAGAACCCCCCCCCCCCCCCCCCCTTCCCGCACTTCAACGGTCCTTCTACAACTTCAACTGCACATGCCAGACGTCTACAACTTCAACTGCTCCTGCCAGACGTCTACAACTTCAACAGCTTCTACTGGCCGTCTACAACTTCAACTGCTCCTGCCAGCCGTCTACAACTACTCCTGAACCGACTCTAATGACCCCCGGGCCCCTCCACGGTACTTTAATGCACCCCCGGGTCCAACAAGGTACTCTACTGTCCACACCTATTTTATAAGACCCCTGTCTTCCACCAATCCCAAGTCTGACTCAAATGTAACTCCCCAAAATGCCCCGGACAAAACGTCACTCACCAAAACGCCCCGGACAAAACGTCACTCCCCAATTCGCCCCGGACAAAACGTCACTTCCCAAAACGCCCCGGACAAAACGTCACTCCCCAATTCGTCCCACAGACAAAATATCACTCCCCAATTCGTCCCGAAAATAACCCGCACTGAAAATCCCGCACTGAACTGACCGACCCCCCCTTTTTCAAGAAATCCTCTCCATAGGTTCAGGCTTTCATACCTCCGAGTTATATCCAAAGGCACGGGTTGTTATTCAATAGGTGTAGACAGTAGGGCACTTAGACCTTAGATTTGATTATAACCCCCCCCCCCCCCCCCCCCCCTTCCTGCACTTCAACGGTCCTTCTACAACTTCAACTGCACATGCCAGACGTCTACAACTTCAACTGCTCCTGCCAGACGTCTACAACTTCAACAGCTTCTACTGGCCGTCTACAACTTCAACAGCTCCTGCCAGACGTCTACAACTTCTCCTGCACCGACTCTAATGGTCCCTCGGCCCCGACACGGTACTCTAATGACCCCCGGGCCTAAAATGGTACTCTACTGTTTATACCTATTTTATAAGACCCACCTTTCTTCCCCTTATCCAAGTCTGACCCAAACTCACTCCCCAATTCGTCCCGGACAAAATGTCACTCCCCAATTCGTCCCGGACAAAATGTCACTTCCCAATTCGTCCCGGACAAAATTGTCACTCCCCAATTCGTCCCGGACAAAATTGTCACTCCCCAATTTATCCCACAGACAAAATGTCACTCCCCAATTCGTCCCGGACAAAATGTCACTCCCCAATTCGTCCCGGACAAAATTGTCACTCCCCAATATGCCCCAGTCAAAATGTCACTCCCCAATTCGTCCCGGACAAAATTGTCACTCCCCAATTCGTCCCGGACAAAATGTCACTCCCCAATTTGTCCCAATCCGGCACCAAAAATGGGCCGCACTATAAATTCCCCACACTGAAAATCCCGCACTGAACTGACCGACCCCCCTTTTCAAAAAAATCCTCTCCATAGGTTCAGGCTTTCATACCTCCGAGTTATATCCAAAGGCACGGGTTGTTATTCAATAGGTGTAGACAGTAGGGCACTTAGACCTTAGATTTGATTAGAACCCCCCCCCCCCCCCCCCCCCCCTTCCCGCACTTCAACGGTCCTTCTACAACTTCAACTGCACATGCCAGACGTCTACAACTTCAACTGCTCCTGCCAGACGTCTACAACTTCAACAGCTTCTACTGGCCGTCTACAACTTCAACTGCTCCTGCCAGCCGTCTACAACTACTCCTGAACCGACTCTAATGACCCCCGGGCCCCTCCACGGTACTTTAATGCACCCCCGGGTCCAACAAGGTACTCTACTGTCCACACCTATTTTATAAGACCCCTGTCTTCCACCAATCCCAAGTCTGACTCAAATGTAACTCCCCAAAATGCCCCGGACAAAACGTCACTCACCAAAACGCCCCGGACAAAACGTCACTCCCCAATTCGCCCCGGACAAAACGTCACTTCCCAAAACGCCCCGGACAAAACGTCACTCCCCAATTCGTCCCACAGACAAAATATCACTCCCCAATTCGTCCCGAAAATAACCCGCACTGAAAATCCCGCACTGAACTGACCGACCCCCCCTTTTTCAAGAAATCCTCTCCATAGGTTCAGGCTTTCATACCTCCGAGTTATATCCAAAGGCACGGGTTGTTATTCAATAGGTGTAGACAGTAGGGCACTTAGACCTTAGATTTGATTAGAACCCCCCCCCCCCCCCCCCCCCCCCTTCCCGCACTTCAACGGTCCTTCTACAACTTCAACTGCACATGCCAGACGTCTACAACTTCAACTGCTCCTGCCAGACGTCTACAACTTCAACAGCTTCTACTGGCCGTCTACAACTTCAACAGCTCCTGCCAGACGTCTACAACTTCTCCTGCACCGACTCTAATGGTCCCTCGGCCCCGACACGGTACTCTAATGACCCCCGGGCCTAAAATGGTACTCTACTGTTTATACCTATTTTATAAGACCCACCTTTCTTCCCCTTATCCAAGTCTGACCCAAACTCACTCCCCAATTCGTCCCGGACAAAATGTCACTCCCCAATTCGTCCCGGACAAAATGTCACTTCCCAATTCGTCCCGGACAAAATTGTCACTCCCCAATTCGTCCCGGACAAAATTGTCACTCCCCAATTTATCCCACAGACAAAATGTCACTCCCCAATTCGTCCCGGACAAAATGTCACTCCCCAATTCGTCCCGGACAAAATTGTCACTCCCCAATATGCCCCAGTCAAAATGTCACTCCCCAATTCGTCCCGGACAAAATTGTCACTCCCCAATTCGTCCCGGACAAAATGTCACTCCCCAATTTGTCCCAATCCGGCACCAAAAATGGGCCGCACTATAAATTCCCCACACTGAAAATCCCGCACTGAACTGACCGACCCCCCTTTTCAAAAAATATCTCTCCATAGGTTCAGGCTTTCATACCTCCGAGTTATATCCAAAGGCACGGGTTGTTATTCAATAGGTGTAGACAGTAGGGCACTTAGACCTTAGATTTGATTAGAACCCCCCCCCCCCCCCCCCCCCCTTCCCGCACTTCAACGGTCCTTCTACAACTTCAACTGCACATGCCAGACGTCTACAACTTCAACTGCTCCTGCCAGACGTCTACAACTTCAACAGCTTCTACTGGCCGTCTACAACTTCAACTGCTCCTGCCAGCCGTCTACAACTACTCCTGAACCGACTCTAATGACCCCCGGGCCCCTCCACGGTACTTTAATGCACCCCCGGGTCCAACAAGGTACTCTACTGTCCACACCTATTTTATAAGACCCCTGTCTTCCACCAATCCCAAGTCTGACTCAAATGTAACTCCCCAAAATGCCCCGGACAAAACGTCACTCACCAAAACGCCCCGGACAAAACGTCACTCCCCAATTCGCCCCGGACAAAACGTCACTTCCCAAAACGCCCCGGACAAAACGTCACTCCCCAATTCGTCCCACAGACAAAATATCACTCCCCAATTCGTCCCGAAAATAACCCGCACTGAAAATCCCGCACTGAACTGACCGACCCCCCCTTTTTCAAGAAATCCTCTCCATAGGTTCAGGCTTTCATACCTCCGAGTTATATCCAAAGGCACGGGTTGTTATTCAATAGGTGTAGACAGTAGGGCACTTAGACCTTAGATTTGATTATAACCCCCCCCCCCCCCCCCCCCTTCCCGCACTTCAACGGTCCTTCTACAACTTCAACTGCACATGCCAGACGTCTACAACTTCAACTGCTCCTGCCAGACGTCTACAACTTCAACAGCTTCTACTGGCCGTCTACAACTTCAACAGCTCCTGCCAGACGTCTACAACTTCTCCTGCACCGACTCTAATGGTCCCTCGCCCCGACACGGTACTTTAATGACCCCCGGGCCTAAAATGGTACTCTACTGTTTATACCTATTTTATAAGACCCACCTTTCTTCCCCTTATCCAAGTCTGACCCAAACTCACTCCCCAATTCGTCCCGGACAAAATGTCACTCCCCAATTCGTCCCGGACAAAATGTCACTTCCCAATTCGTCCCGGACAAAATTGTCACTCCCCAATTCGTCCCGGACAAAATTGTCACTCCCCAATTTATCCCACAGACAAAATGTCACTCCCCAATTCGTCCCGGACAAAATGTCACTCCCCAATTCGTCCCGGACAAAATTGTCACTCCCCAATATGCCCCAGTCAAAATGTCACTCCCCAATTCGTCCCGGACAAAATTGTCACTCCCCAATTCGTCCCGGACAAAATGTCACTCCCCAATTTGTCCCAATCCGGCACCAAAAATGGGCCGCACTATAAATTCCCCACACTGAAAATCCCGCACTGAACTGACCGACCCCCCTTTTCAAAAAATATCTCTCCATAGGTTCAGGCTTTCATACCTCCGAGTTATATCCAAAGGCACGGGTTGTTATTCAATAGGTGTAGACAGTAGGGCACTTAGACCTTAGATTTGATTAGAACCCCCCCCCCCCCCCCCCCCCCCCCCCCTTCCTGCACTTCAACGGTCCTTCTACAACTTCAACTGCACATGCCAGACGTCTACAACTTCAACTGCTCCTGCCAGACGTCTACAACTTCAACAGCTTCTACTGGCCGTCTACAACTTCAACTGCTCCTGCCAGCCGTCTACAACTACTCCTGAACCGACTCTAATGACCCCCGGGCCCCTCCACGGTACTTTAATGCACCCCGGGTCCAACAAGGTACTCTACTGTCCACACCTATTTTATAAGACCCCTGTCTTCCACCAATCCCAAGTCTGACTCAAATGTAACTCCCCAAAATGCCCCGGACAAAACGTCACTCACCAAAACGCCCCGGACAAAACGTCACTCCCCAATTCGCCCCGGACAAAACGTCACTTCCCAAAACGCCCCGGACAAAACGTCACTCCCCAATTCGTCCCACAGACAAAATATCACTCCCCAATTCGTCCCGAAAATAACCCGCACTGAAAATCCCGCACTGAACTGACCGACCCCCCCTTTTTCAAGAAATCCTCTCCATAGGTTCAGGCTTTCATACCTCCGAGTTATATCCAAAGGCACGGGTTGTTATTCAATAGGTGTAGACAGTAGGGCACTTAGACCTTAGATTTGATTAGAACCCCCCCCCCCCCCCCCCCCTTCCTGCACTTCAACGGTCCTTCTACAACTTCAACTGCACATGCCAGACGTCTACAACTTCAACTGCTCCTGCCAGACGTCTACAACTTCAACAGCTTCTACTGGCCGTCTACAACTTCAACTGCTCCTGCCAGCCGTCTACAACTACTCCTGAACCGACTCTAATGACCCCCGGGCCCCTCCACGGTACTTTAATGCACCCCCGGGTCCAACAAGGTACTCTACTGTCCACACCTATTTTATAAGACCCCTGTCTTCCACCAATCCCAAGTCTGACTCAAATGTAACTCCCCAAAATGCCCCGGACAAAACGTCACTCACCAAAACGCCCCGGACAAAACGTCACTCCCCAATTCGCCCCGGACAAAACGTCACTTCCCAAAACGCCCCGGACAAAACGTCACTCCCCAATTCGTCCCACAGACAAAATATCACTCCCCAATTCGTCCCGAAAATAACCCGCACTGAAAATCCCGCACTGAACTGACCGACCCCCCCTTTTTCAAGAAATCCTCTCCATAGGTTCAGGCTTTCATACCTCCGAGTTATATCCAAAGGCACGGGTTGTTATTCAATAGGTGTAGACAGTAGGGCACTTAGACCTTAGATTTGATTAGAACCCCCCCCCCCCCCCCTTCCTGCACTTCAACGGTCCTTCTACAACTTCAACTGCACATGCCAGACGTCTACAACTTCAACTGCTCCTGCCAGACGTCTACAACTTCAACAGCTTCTACTGGCCGTCTACAACTTCAACAGCTCCTGCCAGACGTCTACAACTTCTCCTGCACCGACTCTAATGGTCCCTCGGCCCCGACACGGTACTCTAATGACCCCCGGGCCTAAAATGGTACTCTACTGTTTATACCTATTTTATAAGACCCACCTTTCTTCCCCTTATCCAAGTCTGACCCAAACTCACTCCCCAATTCGTCCCGGACAAAATGTCACTCCCCAATTCGTCCCGGACAAAATGTCACTTCCCAATTCGTCCCGGACAAAATGTCACTCCCCAATTCGTCCCGGACAAAATTGTCACTCCCCAATTTATCCCACAGACAAAATGTCACTCCCCAATTCGTCCCGGACAAAATGTCACTCCCCAATTCGTCCCGGACAAAATTGTCACTCCCCAATATGCCCCAGTCAAAATGTCACTCCCCAATTCGTCCCGGACAAAATTGTCACTCCCCAATTCGTCCCGGACAAAATGTCACTCCCCAATTTGTCCCAATCCGGCACCAAAAATGGGCCGCACTATAAATTCCCCACACTGAAAATCCCGCACTGAACTGACCGACCCCCCTTTTCAAAAAATATCTCTCCATAGGTTCAGGCTTTCATACCTCCGAGTTATATCCAAAGGCACGGGTTGTTATTCAATAGGTGTAGACAGTAGGGCACTTAGACCTTAGCTTTGATTAGAACCCCCCCCCCCCCCCCCCCCCCCCCCCTTCCCGCACTTCAACGGTCCTTCTACAACTTCAACTGCACATGCCAGACGTCTACAACTTCAACTGCTCCTGCCAGACGTCTACAACTTCAACAGCTTCTACTGGCCGTCTACAACTTCAACAGCTCCTGCCAGACGTCTACAACTTCTCCTGCACCGACTCTAATGGTCCCTCGGCCCCGACACGGTACTCTAATGACCCCCGGCCTAAAATGGTACTCTACTGTTTATACCTATTTTATAAGACCCACCTTTCTTCCCCTTATCCAAGTCTGACCCAAACTCACTCCCCAATTCGTCCCGGACAAAATGTCACTCCCCAATTCGTCCCGGACAAAATGTCACTTCCCAATTCGTCCCGGACAAAATTGTCACTCCCCAATTCGTCCCGGACAAAATGTCACTCCCCAATTCGTCCCGGACAAAATGTCACTCCCCAATTCGTCCCGGACAAAATGTCACTCCCCAATTCGTCCCGGACAAAATTGTCACTCCCCAATATGCCCCAGTCAAAATGTCACTCCCCAATTCGTCCCGGACAAAATTGTCACTCCCCAATTCGTCCCGGACAAAATGTCACTCCCCAATTTGTCCCAATCCGGCACCAAAAATGGGCCGCACTATAAATTCCCCACACTGAAAATCCCGCACTGAACTGACCGACCCCCCTTTTCAAAAAAATATCTCTCCATAGGTTCAGGCTTTCATACCTCCGAGTTATATCCAAAGGCACGGGTTGTTATTCAATAGGTGTAGACAGTAGGGCACTTAGACCTTAGATTTGATTATAACCCCCCCCCCCCCCCCCCCCCCCCTTCCCGCACTTCAACGGTCCTTCTACAACTTCAACTGCACATGCCAGACGTCTACAACTTCAACTGCTCCTGCCAGACGTCTACAACTTCAACAGCTTCTACTGGCCGTCTACAACTTCAACAGCTCCTGCCAGACGTCTACAACTTCTCCTGCACCGACTCTAATGGTCCCTCGGCCCCGACACGGTACTCTAATGACCCCCGGGCCTAAAATGGTACTCTACTGTTTATACCTATTTTATAAGACCCACCTTTCTTCCCTTATCCAAGTCTGACCCAAACTCACTCCCCAATTCGTCCCGGACAAAATGTCACTCCCCAATTCGTCCCGGACAAAATGTCACTTCCCAATTCGTCCCGGACAAAATTGTCACTCCCCAATTCGTCCCGGACAAAATTGTCACTCCCCAATTTATCCCACAGACAAAATGTCACTCCCCAATTCGTCCCGGACAAAATGTCACTCCCCAATTCGTCCCGGACAAAATTGTCACTCCCCAATATGCCCCAGTCAAATGTCACTCCCCAATTCGTCCCGGACAAAATTGTCACTCCCCAATTCGTCCCGGACAAAATGTCACTCCCCAATTTGTCCCAATCCGGCACCAAAAATGGGCCGCACTATAATTCCCCACACTGAAAATCCCGCACTGAACTGACCGACCCCCCTTTTCAAAAAAATATCTCTCCATAGGTTCAGGCTTTCATACCTCCGAGTTATATCCAAAGGCACGGGTTGTTATTCAATAGGTGTAGACAGTAGGGCACTTAGACCTTAGATTTGATTAGAGCGGGGCGCCCCCCCCCCCCCCCCCCCCCCCCCCTTCCCGCACTTCAACGGTCCTTCTACAACTTCAACTGCACATGCCAGACGTCTACAACTTCAACTGCTCCTGCCAGACGTCTACAACTTCAACAGCTTCTACTGGCCGTCTACAACTTCAACAGCTCCTGCCAGACGTCTACAACTTCTCCTGCACCGACTCTAATGGTCCCTCGGCCCCGACACGGTACTCTAATGACCCCCGGGCCTAAAATGGTACTCTACTGTTTATACCTATTTTATAAGACCCACCTTTCTTCCCCTTATCCAAGTCTGACCCAAACTCACTCCCCAATTCGTCCCGGACAAAATGTCACTCCCCAATTCGTCCCGGACAAAATGTCACTTCCCAATTCGTCCCGGACAAAATTGTCACTCCCCAATTCGTCCCGGACAAAATTGTCACTCCCCAATTTATCCCACAGACAAAATGTCACTCCCCAATTCGTCCCGGACAAAATGTCACTCCCCAATTCGTCCCGGACAAAATTGTCACTCCCCAATATGCCCCAGTCAAAATGTCACTCCCCAATTCGTCCCGGACAAAATTGTCACTCCCCAATTCGTCCCGGACAAAATGTCACTCCCCAATTTGTCCCAATCCGGCACCAAAAATGGGCCGCACTATAAATTCCCCACACTGAAAATCCCGCACTGAACTGACCGACCCCCCTTTTCAAAAAAATATCTCTCCATAGTTCAGGCTTTCATACCTCCGAGTTATATCCAAAGGCACGGGTTGTTATTCAATAGGTGTAGACAGTAGGGCACTTAGACCTTAG
>JARQAB010000035.1:0-142116 GCA_036172955.1 Meloidogyne arenaria
AGTGGGGGGGGGGGGTTCTAATAAAATCTAAGGTCTAAGTGCCCTACTGTCTACACCTATTGAATAACAAACCCGTGCCTTTGGATATAACTCGGAGGTATGAAAGCCTGAAACCTATGGAGAGGATTCTTTGAAAAAGGGGGGTCGGTCAGTTCACTGCGGGATTTTCAGTGCGGGTTATTTTCGGGACGAATTGGGGAGTGATGTTTTGTCTGTGGGGAAATTGGGGAGTGATATTTTGGTCTGTGGGACGAATTGGGGAGTGACGTTTTGTCCGGGGCATTTTGGGGAGTGACGTTTTGTCCGGGGCATTTTGGGGAGTGACGTTTTGTTCGGGGCATTTTGGGGAGTGACGTTTTGTTCGGGGCATTTTGGGGAGTGACGTTATGTCCGGGGCATTTTGGGAAGTGACGTTATGTCCGGGGCATTTTGGGAAGTGACGTTTTGTTCGGGGCATTTTGGGGAGTGACATTTGGGTCAGACTTGGGATTGGTGTAAGACAGGGGTCTTATAAAATAGGTGTGGACAGTAGAGTACCTTGTTGGACCGGGGGGTGCCTTAAAGTAGCGGGGTGGGGCCCGGGGGCCATTAGAGCTGGTGCAGGAGAAGTTGTAGACGTCTGGCAGGAGCTGTTGAAGTTGTAGACGTCTGGCAGGAGCTGTTGAAGTTGTAGACGGTTGGCAGGAGCAGTTGAAGTTGTAGACGTCTGGCAGGAGCAGTTGAAGTTGTAGACGAGCCGTTGAAGTGTTGGAGGGGGGGTTCTAATCAAATCTAAGGTTCTAAGTGCCCTACTGTCTACACCTATGAATAACAACCCGTGCCTTTGGATATAACTCGGAGGTATGAAAGCCTGAACCTATGGAGAGGATTTCTTGAAAAGGGGGGTCGGTCAGTTCACTGCGGGATTTTCAGTGCGGGTTATTTTCGGGACGAATTGGGGAGTGATGTTTTGTCTGTGGGGCAAATTGGGGAGTGATATTTTGTCTGTGGGACGAATTGGGGAGTGACGTTTTGTCCGGGGCATTTTGGGGAGTGACGTTTTGTCCGGGGCATTTTGGGGAGTGACGTTTTGTTCGGGGCATTTTGGGGAGTGACGTTTTGTTCGGGGCATTTTGGGGAGTGACGTTATGTCCGGGGCATTTTGGGAAGTGACGTTATGTCCGGGGCATTTGGGAAGTGACGTTTGTTCGGGGCATTTTGGGGAGTGACATTTGGGTCAGACTTGGGATTGGTGTTAAGACAGGGGTCTTATAAAATAGGTGTGGACAGTAGAGTACCTTGTTGGACCCGGGGGTGCATTAAAGTACCGTGGAGGGGCCGAGGGACCATTAGAGCTGGTGCAGGAGAAGTTGTAGACGTCTGGCAGGAGCTGTTGAAGTTGTAGACGTCTGGCAGGAGCTGTTGAAGTTGTAGACGGTTGGCAGGAGCAGTTGAAGTTGTAGACGTCTGGCAGGAGCAGTTGAAGTTGTAGACGAGCCGTTGAAGTGTTGGAGGGGGGGTTCTAATCAAATCTAAGGTTCTAAGTGCCTACTGTCTACACCTATTGAATAACAACCCGTGCCTTGGATATAACTCGGAGGTATGAAAGCCTGAACTATGGAGAGGATTCTTTGAAAAAGGGGGGTCCGCGTCAGTTCACTGCGGGATTTTCAGTGCGGGTATTTTCGGGACGAATTGGGGAGTGATGTTTTGTCTGTGGGGCCAAATTGGGGAGTGATATTTTGTCTGTGGGACGAATTGGGGAGTGACGTTTTGTCCGGGGCGATTTGGGGAGTGACGTTTTGTCCGGGGCATTTTGGGGAGTGACGTTTTGTTCGGGGCATTTTGGGGAGTGACGTTTGTTCGGGGCTTTTTGGGGAGTGACGTTATGTCCGGGGCATTTTGGGAAGTGACGTTATGTCCGGGGCATTTTGGGAAGTGACGTTTTGTTCGGGGCATTTTGGGGAGTGACATTTGGGTCAGACTTGGGATTGGTGTAAGACAGGGGTCTTATAAAATAGGTGTGGACAGTAGAGTACCTGTTGGACCGGGGGTGCATTAAAGTACCGTGGAGGGGCCCGGGGACCATTAGAGCTGGTGCAGGAGAAGTTGTAGACGTCTGGCAGGAGCTGTTGAAGTTGTAGACGTCTGGCAGGAGCTGTTGAAGTTGTAGACGGTTGGCAGGAGCAGTTGAAGTTGTAGACGTCTGGCAGGAGCAGTTGAAGTTGTAGACGAGCCGTTGAAGTGTTGGAGGGGGGGTTCTAATCAAATCTAAGGTTCTAAGTGCCCTACTGTCTACACCTATTGAATAACAACCCGTGCCTTTGGATATAACTCGGAGGTATGAAAGCCTGAACCTATGGAGAGGATTCTTTGAAAAAGGGGGGTCGGTCAGTTCACTGCGGGATTTTCAGTGCGGGTTATTTTCGGGACGAATTGGGGAGTGATGTTTTGTCTGTGGGGCAAATTGGGGAGTGATATTTTGTCTGTGGCACTATTGGGGGAGTGACGTTTTGTCCGGGGCATTTTGGGGAGTGACGTTTTGTCCGGGGCATTTTGGGGAGTGACGTTTTGTTCGGGGCATTTTGGGGAGTGACGTTTGTTCGGGGCATTTTGGGGAGTGACGTTATGTCCGGGGCATTTTGGGAAGTGACGTTATGTCCGGGGCATTTTGTGAAGTGACGTTTTGTTCGGGGCATTTGGGGGAGTGACATTTGGGTCAGACTTGGGATTGGTGTAAGACAGGGGTCTTATAAAATAGGTGTGGACAGTAGAGTACCTTGTTGGACCCGGGGGTGCATTAAAGTACCGTGGAGGGGCCCGGGGACCATTAGAGCTGGTGCAGGAGAAGTTGTAGACGTCTGGCAGGAGCTGTTGAAGTTGTAGACGTCTGGCAGGAGCTGTTGAAGTGTAGACGGTTGGCAGGAGCAGTTGAAGTTGTAGACGTCTGGCAGGAGCAGTTGAAGTTGTAGACGAGCCGTTGAAGTGTTGGAGGGGGGGTTCTAATCAAATCTAAGGTTCTAAGTGCCCTACTGTCTACACCTATTGAATAACAACCGTGCCTTTGGATATAACTCGGAGGTATGAAAGCCTGAACCTATGGAGAGGATTCTTTGAAAAAGGGGGGTCGGTCAGTTCACTGCGGGATTTTCAGTGCGGGTTATTTTCGGGACGAATTGGGGAGTGATGTTTTGTCTGTGGGGCAAATTGGGGAGTGATATTTTGTCTGTGGGACGAATTGGGGAGTGACGTTTTGTCCGGGGCATTTGGGGAGTGACGTTTTGTCCGGGGCAGTTTGGGGAGTGACGTTTTGTCCGGGGATCATTTGGGGAGTGACGTTTTGTTCGGGTCATTTGGGGGAGTGACGTTATGTCCGGGGCATTTTGGGAAGTGACGTTATGTCCGGGGCATTTTGGGAAGTGACGTTTTGTTCGGGGCATTTTGGGGAGTGACATTTGGGTCAGACTTGGGATTGGTGTAAGACAGGGGTCTTATAAAATAGGTGTGGACAGTAGAGTACCTTGTTGGACCCGGGGGTGCATTAAAGTACCGTGGAGGGGCCCGGGGACCATTAGAGCTGGTGCAGGAGAAGTTGTAGACGTCTGGCAGGAGCTGTTGAAGTTGTAGACGTCTGGCAGGAGCTGTTGAAGTTGTAGACGGTTGGCAGGAGCAGTTGAAGTTGTAGACGTCTGGCAGGAGCAGTTGAAGTTGTAGACGAGCCGTTGAAGTGTTGGAGGGGGGGTTCTAATCAAATCTAAGGTTCTAAGTGCCCTACTGTCTACACCTATTGAATAACAACCCGTGCCTTTGGATATAACTCGGAGGTATGAAAGCCTGAACCTATGGAGAGGATTCTTTGAAAAAGGGGGGTCGGTCAGTCACTGCGGGATTTTCAGTGCGGGTTATTTTCGGGACGAATTGGGGAGTGATGTTTTGTCTGTGGGGCAAATTGGGGAGTGATATTTTGTCTGTGGGACGAATTGGGGAGTGACGTTTTGTCCGGGGCATTTTGGGGAGTGACGTTTTGTCCGGGGCATTTTGGGGAGTGACGTTTTGTTCGGGGCATTTTGGGGAGTGACGTTTTGTTCGGGGCATTTTGGGGAGTGACGTTATGTCCGGGGAATTTGGGAAGTGACGTTATGTCCGGGGCATTTTGGGAAGTGACGTTTTGTTCGGGGCATTTTGGGGAGTGACATTTGGGTCAGACTTGGGATTGGTGTAAGACAGGGGTCTTATAAAATAGGTGTGGACAGTAGAGTACCTTGTTGGACCCGGGGGTGCATTAAAGTACCGTGGAGGGGCCCGGGGACCATTAGAGCTGGTGCAGGAGAAGTTGTAGACGTCTGGCAGGAGCTGTTGAAGTTGTAGACGTCTGGCAGGAGCTGTTGAAGTTGTAGACGGTTGGCAGGAGCAGTTGAAGTTGTAGACGTCTGGCAGGAGCAGTTGAAGTTGTAGACGAGCCGTTGAAGTGTTGGAGGGGGGGTTCTAATCAAATCTAAGGTTCTAAGTGCCCTACTGTCTACACCTATTGAATAACAACCCGTGCCTTTGGATATAACTCGGAGGTATGAAAGCCTGAACCTATGGAGAGGATTCTTTGAAAAAGGGGGGTCGGTCAGTTCACTGCGGGATTTTCAGTGCGGGTTATTTTCGGGACGAATTGGGGAGTGATGTTTTGTCTGTGGGGCAAATTGGGGAGTGATATTTTGTCTGTGGGACGAATTGGGGAGTGACGTTTTGTCCGGGGCATTTTGGGGAGTGACGTTTTGTCCGGGGCATTTTGGGGAGTGACGTTTGTGCGGGGCATTTTGGGGAGTGACGTTTTGTTCGGGGCATTTTGGGGAGTGACGTTATGTCCGGGGCATTTTGGGAAGTGACGTTATGTCCGGGGCATTTTGGGAAGTGACGTTTTGTTCGGGGCATTTTGGGGAGTGACATTTGGGTCAGACTTGGGATTGGTGTAAGACAGGGGTCTTATAAAATAGGTGTGGACAGTAGAGTACCTTGTTGGACCCGGGGGTGCATTAAAGTACCGTGGAGGGGCCCGGGGACCATTAGAGCTGGTGCAGGAGAAGTTGTAGACGTCTGGCAGGAGCTGTTGAAGTTGTAGACGTCTGGCAGGAGCTGTTGAAGTTGTAGACGGTTGGCAGGAGCAGTTGAAGTTGTAGACGTCTGGCAGGAGCAGTTGAAGTTGTAGACGAGCCGTTGAAGTGTTGGAGGGGGGGTTCTAATCAAATCTAAGGTTCTAAGTGCCCTACTGTCTACACCTATTGAATAACAACCCGTGCCTTTGGATATAACTCGGAGGTATGAAAGCCTGAACCTATGGAGAGGATTCTTTGAAAAAGGGGGGTCGGTCAGTTCACTGCGGGATTTTCAGTGCGGGTTATTTTCGGGACGAATTGGGGAGTGATGTTTTGTCTGTGGGGCAAATTGGGGAGTGATATTTTGTCTGTGGGACGAATTGGGGAGTGACGTTTTGTCCGGGGCATTTTGGGGAGTGACGTTTTGTCCGGGGCATTTTGGGGAGTGACGTTTTGTTCGGGGCATTTTGGGGAGTGACGTTTTGTTCGGGGCATTTTGGGGAGTGACGTTATGTCCGGGGCATTTTGGGAAGTGACGTTATGTCCGGGGCATTTTGGGAAGTGACGTTTTGTTCGGGGCATTTTGGGGAGTGACATTTGGGTCAGACTTGGGATTGGTGTAAGACAGGGGTCTTATAAAATAGGTGTGGACAGTAGAGTACCTTGTTGGACCCGGGGGTGCATTAAAGTACCGTGGAGGGGCCCGGGGACCATTAGAGCTGGTGCAGGAGAAGTTGTAGACGTCTGGCAGGAGCTGTTGAAGTTGTAGACGTCTGGCAGGAGCTGTTGAAGTTGTAGACGGTTGGCAGGAGCAGTTGAAGTTGTAGACGTCTGGCAGGAGCAGTTGAAGTTGTAGACGAGCCGTTGAAGTGTTGGAGGGGGGGTTCTAATCAAATCTAAGGTTCTAAGTGCCCTACTGTCTACACCTATTGAATAACAACCCGTGCCTTTGGATATAACTCGGAGGTATGAAAGCCTGAACCTATGGAGAGGATTCTTTGAAAAAGGGGGGTCGGTCAGTTCACTGCGGGATTTTCAGTGCGGGTTATTTTCGGGACGAATTGGGGAGTGATGTTTTGTCTGTGGGGCAAATTGGGGAGTGATATTTTGTCTGTGGGACGAATTGGGGAGTGACGTTTTGTCCGGGGCATTTTGGGGAGTGACGTTTTGTCCGGGGCATTTTGGGGAGTGACGTTTTGTTCGGGGCATTTTGGGGAGTGACGTTTTGTTCGGGGCATTTTGGGGAGTGACGTTATGTCCGGGGCATTTTGGGAAGTGACGTTATGTCCGGGGCATTTTGGGAAGTGACGTTTTGTTCGGGGCATTTTGGGGAGTGACATTTGGGTCAGACTTGGGATTGGTGTAAGACAGGGGTCTTATAAAATAGGTGTGGACAGTAGAGTACCTTGTTGGACCCGGGGGTGCATTAAAGTACCGTGGAGGGGCCCGGGGACCATTAGAGCTGGTGCAGGAGAAGTTGTAGACGTCTGGCAGGAGCTGTTGAAGTTGTAGACGTCTGGCAGGAGCTGTTGAAGTTGTAGACGGTTGGCAGGAGCAGTTGAAGTTGTAGACGTCTGGCAGGAGCAGTTGAAGTTGTAGACGAGCCGTTGAAGTGTTGGAGGGGGGGTTCTAATCAAATCTAAGGTTCTAAGTGCCCTACTGTCTACACCTATTGAATAACAACCCGTGCCTTTGGATATAACTCGGAGGTATGAAAGCCTGAACCTATGGAGAGGATTCTTTGAAAAAGGGGGGTCGGTCAGTTCACTGCGGGATTTTCAGTGCGGGTTATTTTCGGGACGAATTGGGGAGTGATGTTTTGTCTGTGGGGCAAATTGGGGAGTGATATTTTGTCTGTGGGACGAATTGGGGAGTGACGTTTTGTCCGGGGCATTTTGGGGAGTGACGTTTTGTCCGGGGCATTTTGGGGAGTGACGTTTTGTTCGGGGCATTTTGGGGAGTGACGTTTTGTTCGGGGCATTTTGGGGAGTGACGTTATGTCCGGGGCATTTTGGGAAGTGACGTTATGTCCGGGGCATTTTGGGAAGTGACGTTTTGTTCGGGGCATTTTGGGGAGTGACATTTGGGTCAGACTTGGGATTGGTGTAAGACAGGGGTCTTATAAAATAGGTGTGGACAGTAGAGTACCTTGTTGGACCCGGGGGTGCATTAAAGTACCGTGGAGGGGCCCGGGGACCATTAGAGCTGGTGCAGGAGAAGTTGTAGACGTCTGGCAGGAGCTGTTGAAGTTGTAGACGTCTGGCAGGAGCTGTTGAAGTTGTAGACGGTTGGCAGGAGCAGTTGAAGTTGTAGACGTCTGGCAGGAGCAGTTGAAGTTGTAGACGAGCCGTTGAAGTGTTGGAGGGGGGGTTCTAATCAAATCTAAGGTTCTAAGTGCCCTACTGTCTACACCTATTGAATAACAACCCGTGCCTTTGGATATAACTCGGAGGTATGAAAGCCTGAACCTATGGAGAGGATTCTTTGAAAAAGGGGGGTCGGTCAGTTCACTGCGGGATTTTCAGTGCGGGTTATTTTCGGGACGAATTGGGGAGTGATGTTTTGTCTGTGGGGCAAATTGGGGAGTGATATTTTGTCTGTGGGACGAATTGGGGAGTGACGTTTTGTCCGGGGCATTTTGGGGAGTGACGTTTTGTCCGGGGCATTTTGGGGAGTGACGTTTTGTTCGGGGCATTTTGGGGAGTGACGTTTTGTTCGGGGCATTTTGGGGAGTGACGTTATGTCCGGGGCATTTTGGGAAGTGACGTTATGTCCGGGGCATTTTGGGAAGTGACGTTTTGTTCGGGGCATTTTGGGGAGTGACATTTGGGTCAGACTTGGGATTGGTGTAAGACAGGGGTCTTATAAAATAGGTGTGGACAGTAGAGTACCTTGTTGGACCCGGGGGTGCATTAAAGTACCGTGGAGGGGCCCGGGGACCATTAGAGCTGGTGCAGGAGAAGTTGTAGACGTCTGGCAGGAGCTGTTGAAGTTGTAGACGTCTGGCAGGAGCTGTTGAAGTTGTAGACGGTTGGCAGGAGCAGTTGAAGTTGTAGACGTCTGGCAGGAGCAGTTGAAGTTGTAGACGAGCCGTTGAAGTGTTGGAGGGGGGGTTCTAATCAAATCTAAGGTTCTAAGTGCCCTACTGTCTACACCTATTGAATAACAACCCGTGCCTTTGGATATAACTCGGAGGTATGAAAGCCTGAACCTATGGAGAGGATTCTTTGAAAAAGGGGGGTCGGTCAGTTCACTGCGGGATTTTCAGTGCGGGTTATTTTCGGGACGAATTGGGGAGTGATGTTTTGTCTGTGGGGCAAATTGGGGAGTGATATTTTGTCTGTGGGACGAATTGGGGAGTGACGTTTTGTCCGGGGCATTTTGGGGAGTGACGTTTTGTCCGGGGCATTTTGGGGAGTGACGTTTTGTTCGGGGCATTTTGGGGAGTGACGTTTTGTTCGGGGCATTTTGGGGAGTGACGTTATGTCCGGGGCATTTTGGGAAGTGACGTTATGTCCGGGGCATTTTGGGAAGTGACGTTTTGTTCGGGGCATTTTGGGGAGTGACATTTGGGTCAGACTTGGGATTGGTGTAAGACAGGGGTCTTATAAAATAGGTGTGGACAGTAGAGTACCTTGTTGGACCCGGGGGTGCATTAAAGTACCGTGGAGGGGCCGAGGGACCATTAGAGCTGGTGCAGGAGAAGTTGTAGACGTCTGGCAGGAGCTGTTGAAGTTGTAGACGTCTGGCAGGAGCTGTTGAAGTTGTAGACGGTTGGCAGGAGCAGTTGAAGTTGTAGACGTCTGGCAGGAGCAGTTGAAGTTGTAGACGAGCCGTTGAAGTGTTGGAGGGGGGGTTCTAATCAAATCTAAGGTTCTAAGTGCCCTACTGTCTACACCTATTGAATAACAACCGTGCCTTTGGATATAACTCGGAGGTATGAAAGCCTGAACCTATGGAGAGGATTCTTTGAAAAAGGGGGGTCGGTCAGTTCACTGCGGGATTTTCAGTGCGGGTTATTTTCGGGACGAATTGGGGAGTGATGTTTTGTCTGTGGGGCAAATTGGGGAGTGATATTTTGTCTGTGGGACGAATTGGGGAGTGACGTTTTGTCCGGGGCATTTTGGGGAGTGACGTATTGTACGGGGCCTTTTGGGGAGTGACGTTTTGTGCGGGGCATTTTGGGGAGTGACGTTTTGTACGGGGCATTTTGGGGAGTGACGTTATTTCCGTCCGGGCATTTTGGGAAGTGACGTTATGTCCGGGGCATTTTGGGAAGTGACGTTTTGTTCGGGGCATTTTGGGGAGTGACATTTGGGTCAGACTTGGGATTGGTGTAAGACAGGGGTCTTATAAAATAGGTGTGGACAGTAGAGTACCTTGTTGGACCCGGGGGTGCATTAAAGTACCGTGGAGGGGCCCGGGGACCATTAGAGCTGGTGCAGGAGAAGTTGTAGACGTCTGGCAGGAGCTGTTGAAGTTGTAGACGTCTGGCAGGAGCTGTTGAAGTTGTAGACGGTTGGCAGGAGCAGTTGAAGTTGTAGACGTCTGGCAGGAGCAGTTGAAGTTGTAGACGAGCCGTTGAAGTGTTGGAGGGGGGGTTCTAATCAATAATAAGGTTCTAAGTGCCCTACTGTCTACACCTATTGAATAACAACCCGTGCCTTTGGATATAACTCGGAGGTATGAAAGCCTGAACCTATGGAGAGGATTCTTTGAAAAAGGGGGGTCGGTCAGTTCACTGCGGGATTTTCAGTGCGGGTTATTTTCGGGACGAATTGGGGAGTGATGTTTTGTCTGTGGGGCAAATTGGGGAGTGATATTTTGTCTGTGGGACGAATTGGGGAGTGACGTTTTGTCCGGGGCATTTTGGGGAGTGACGTTTTGTCCGGGGCATTTTGGGGAGTGACGTTTTGTTCGGGGCATTTTGGGGAGTGACGTTTTGTTCGGGGCATTTTGGGGAGTGACGTTATGTCCGGGGCATTTTGGGAAGTGACGTTATGTCCGGGGCATTTTGGGAAGTGACGTTTTGTTCGGGGCATTTTGGGGAGTGACATTTGGGTCAGACTTGGGATTGGTGTAAGACAGGGGTCTTATAAAATAGGTGTGGACAGTAGAGTACCTTGTTGGACCCGGGGGTGCATTAAAGTACCGTGGAGGGGCCCGGGGACCATTAGAGCTGGTGCAGGAGAAGTTGTAGACGTCTGGCAGGAGCTGTTGAAGTTGTAGACGTCTGGCAGGAGCTGTTGAAGTTGTAGACGGTTGGCAGGAGCAGTTGAAGTTGTAGACGTCTGGCAGGAGCAGTTGAAGTTGTAGACGAGCCGTTGAAGTGTTGGAGGGGGGGTTCTAATCAAATCTAAGGTTCTAAGTGCCCTACTGTCTACACCTATTGAATAACAACCCGTGCCTTTGGATATAACTCGGAGGTATGAAAGCCTGAACCTATGGAGAGGATTCTTTGA
The DNA here is from genome assembly GCA_036172955.1 of Meloidogyne arenaria. Taxonomy (NCBI): domain Eukaryota; kingdom Metazoa; phylum Nematoda; class Chromadorea; order Rhabditida; family Meloidogynidae; genus Meloidogyne; species Meloidogyne arenaria. The sequence goes on from JARQAB010000035.1 coordinate 10,526, forward strand.
AAAAGGGGGGTCGGTCAGTTCACTGCGGGATTTTCAGTGCGGGTTATTTTCGGGACGAATTGGGGAGTGATGTTTTGTCTGTGGGGCAAATTGGGGAGTGATATTTTGTCTGTGGGACGAATTGGGGAGTGACGTTTTGTCCGGGGCATTTTGGGGAGTGACGTTTTGTCCGGGGCATTTTGGGGAGTGACGTTTTGTTCGGGGCATTTTGGGGAGTGACGTTTTGTTCGGGGCATTTTGGGGAGTGACGTTATGTCCGGGGCATTTTGGGAAGTGACGTTATGTCCGGGGCATTTTGGGAAGTGACGTTTTGTTCGGGGCATTTTGGGGAGTGACATTTGGGTCAGACTTGGGATTGGTGTAAGACAGGGGTCTTATAAAATAGGTGTGGACAGTAGAGTACCTTGTTGGACCCGGGGGTGCATTAAAGTACCGTGGAGGGGCCCGGGGACCATTAGAGCTGGTGCAGGAGAAGTTGTAGACGTCTGGCAGGAGCTGTTGAAGTTGTAGACGTCTGGCAGGAGCTGTTGAAGTTGTAGACGGTTGGCAGGAGCAGTTGAAGTTGTAGACGTCTGGCAGGAGCAGTTGAAGTTGTAGACGAGCCGTTGAAGTGTTGGAGGGGGGGTTCTAATCAAATCTAAGGTTCTAAGTGCCCTACTGTCTACACCTATTGAATAACAACCCGTGCCTTTGGATATAACTCGGAGGTATGAAAGCCTGAACCTATGGAGAGGATTCTTTGAAAAAGGGGGGTCGGTCAGTTCACTGCGGGATTTTCAGTGCGGGTTATTTTCGGGACGAATTGGGGAGTGATGTTTTGTCTGTGGGGCAAATTGGGGAGTGATATTTTGTCTGTGGGACGAATTGGGGAGTGACGTTTTGTCCGGGGCATTTTGGGGAGTGACGTTTTGTCCGGGGCATTTTGGGGAGTGACGTTTTGTTCGGGGCATTTTGGGGAGTGACGTTTTGTTCGGGGCATTTTGGGGAGTGACGTTATGTCCGGGGCATTTTGGGAAGTGACGTTATGTCCGGGGCATTTTGGGAAGTGACGTTTTGTTCGGGGCATTTTGGGGAGTGACATTTGGGTCAGACTTGGGATTGGTGTAAGACAGGGGTCTTATAAAATAGGTGTGGACAGTAGAGTACCTTGTTGGACCCGGGGGTGCATTAAAGTACCGTGGAGGGGCCCGGGGACCATTAGAGCTGGTGCAGGAGAAGTTGTAGACGTCTGGCAGGAGCTGTTGAAGTTGTAGACGTCTGGCAGGAGCTGTTGAAGTTGTAGACGGTTGGCAGGAGCAGTTGAAGTTGTAGACGTCTGGCAGGAGCAGTTGAAGTTGTAGACGAGCCGTTGAAGTGTTGGAGGGGGGGTTCTAATCAAATCTAAGGTTCTAAGTGCCCTACTGTCTACACCTATTGAATAACAACCCGTGCCTTTGGATATAACTCGGAGGTATGAAAGCCTGAACCTATGGAGAGGATTCTTTGAAAAAGGGGGGTCGGTCAGTTCACTGCGGGATTTTCAGTGCGGGTTATTTTCGGGACGAATTGGGGAGTGATGTTTTGTCTGTGGGGCAAATTGGGGAGTGATATTTTGTCTGTGGGACGAATTGGGGAGTGACGTTTTGTCCGGGGCATTTTGGGGAGTGACGTTTTGTCCGGGGCATTTTGGGGAGTGACGTTTTGTTCGGGGCATTTTGGGGAGTGACGTTTTGTTCGGGGCATTTTGGGGAGTGACGTTATGTCCGGGGCATTTTGGGAAGTGACGTTATGTCCGGGGCATTTTGGGAAGTGACGTTTTGTTCGGGGCATTTTGGGGAGTGACATTTGGGTCAGACTTGGGATTGGTGTAAGACAGGGGTCTTATAAAATAGGTGTGGACAGTAGAGTACCTTGTTGGACCCGGGGGTGCATTAAAGTACCGTGGAGGGGCCCGGGGACCATTAGAGCTGGTGCAGGAGAAGTTGTAGACGTCTGGCAGGAGCTGTTGAAGTTGTAGACGTCTGGCAGGAGCTGTTGAAGTTGTAGACGGTTGGCAGGAGCAGTTGAAGTTGTAGACGTCTGGCAGGAGCAGTTGAAGTTGTAGACGAGCCGTTGAAGTGTTGGAGGGGGGGTTCTAATCAAATCTAAGGTTCTAAGTGCCCTACTGTCTACACCTATTGAATAACAACCCGTGCCTTTGGATATAACTCGGAGGTATGAAAGCCTGAACCTATGGAGAGGATTCTTTGAAAAAGGGGGGTCGGTCAGTTCACTGCGGGATTTTCAGTGCGGGTTATTTTCGGGACGAATTGGGGAGTGATGTTTTGTCTGTGGGGCAAATTGGGGAGTGATATTTTGTCTGTGGGACGAATTGGGGAGTGACGTTTTGTCCGGGGCATTTTGGGGAGTGACGTTTTGTCCGGGGCATTTTGGGGAGTGACGTTTTGTTCGGGGCATTTTGGGGAGTGACGTTTTGTTCGGGGCATTTTGGGGAGTGACGTTATGTCCGGGGCATTTTGGGAAGTGACGTTATGTCCGGGGCATTTTGGGAAGTGACGTTTTGTTCGGGGCATTTTGGGGAGTGACATTTGGGTCAGACTTGGGATTGGTGTAAGACAGGGGTCTTATAAAATAGGTGTGGACAGTAGAGTACCTTGTTGGACCCGGGGGTGCATTAAAGTACCGTGGAGGGGCCCGGGGACCATTAGAGCTGGTGCAGGAGAAGTTGTAGACGTCTGGCAGGAGCTGTTGAAGTTGTAGACGTCTGGCAGGAGCTGTTGAAGTTGTAGACGGTTGGCAGGAGCAGTTGAAGTTGTAGACGTCTGGCAGGAGCAGTTGAAGTTGTAGACGAGCCGTTGAAGTGTTGGAGGGGGGGTTCTAATCAAATCTAAGGTTCTAAGTGCCCTACTGTCTACACCTATTGAATAACAACCCGTGCCTTTGGATATAACTCGGAGGTATGAAAGCCTGAACCTATGGAGAGGATTCTTTGAAAAAGGGGGGTCGGTCAGTTCACTGCGGGATTTTCAGTGCGGGTTATTTTCGGGACGAATTGGGGAGTGATGTTTTGTCTGTGGGGCAAATTGGGGAGTGATATTTTGTCTGTGGGACGAATTGGGGAGTGACGTTTTGTCCGGGGCATTTTGGGGAGTGACGTTTTGTCCGGGGCATTTTGGGGAGTGACGTTTTGTTCGGGGCATTTTGGGGAGTGACGTTTTGTTCGGGGCATTTTGGGGAGTGACGTTATGTCCGGGGCATTTTGGGAAGTGACGTTATGTCCGGGGCATTTTGGGAAGTGACGTTTTGTTCGGGGCATTTTGGGGAGTGACATTTGGGTCAGACTTGGGATTGGTGTAAGACAGGGGTCTTATAAAATAGGTGTGGACAGTAGAGTACCTTGTTGGACCCGGGGGTGCATTAAAGTACCGTGGAGGGGCCCGGGGACCATTAGAGCTGGTGCAGGAGAAGTTGTAGACGTCTGGCAGGAGCTGTTGAAGTTGTAGACGTCTGGCAGGAGCTGTTGAAGTTGTAGACGGTTGGCAGGAGCAGTTGAAGTTGTAGACGTCTGGCAGGAGCAGTTGAAGTTGTAGACGAGCCGTTGAAGTGTTGGAGGGGGGGTTCTAATCAAATCTAAGGTTCTAAGTGCCCTACTGTCTACACCTATTGAATAACAACCCGTGCCTTTGGATATAACTCGGAGGTATGAAAGCCTGAACCTATGGAGAGGATTCTTTGAAAAAGGGGGGTCGGTCAGTTCACTGCGGGATTTTCAGTGCGGGTTATTTTCGGGACGAATTGGGGAGTGATGTTTTGTCTGTGGGGCAAATTGGGGAGTGATATTTTGTCTGTGGGACGAATTGGGGAGTGACGTTTTGTCCGGGGCATTTTGGGGAGTGACGTTTTGTCCGGGGCATTTTGGGGAGTGACGTTTTGTTCGGGGCATTTTGGGGAGTGACGTTTTGTTCGGGGCATTTTGGGGAGTGACGTTATGTCCGGGGCATTTTGGGAAGTGACGTTATGTCCGGGGCATTTTGGGAAGTGACGTTTTGTTCGGGGCATTTTGGGGAGTGACATTTGGGTCAGACTTGGGATTGGTGTAAGACAGGGGTCTTATAAAATAGGTGTGGACAGTAGAGTACCTTGTTGGACCCGGGGGTGCATTAAAGTACCGTGGAGGGGCCCGGGGACCATTAGAGCTGGTGCAGGAGAAGTTGTAGACGTCTGGCAGGAGCTGTTGAAGTTGTAGACGTCTGGCAGGAGCTGTTGAAGTTGTAGACGGTTGGCAGGAGCAGTTGAAGTTGTAGACGTCTGGCAGGAGCAGTTGAAGTTGTAGACGAGCCGTTGAAGTGTTGGAGGGGGGGTTCTAATCAAATCTAAGGTTCTAAGTGCCCTACTGTCTACACCTATTGAATAACAACCCGTGCCTTTGGATATAACTCGGAGGTATGAAAGCCTGAACCTATGGAGAGGATTCTTTGAAAAAGGGGGGTCGGTCAGTTCACTGCGGGATTTTCAGTGCGGGTTATTTTCGGGACGAATTGGGGAGTGATGTTTTGTCTGTGGGGCAAATTGGGGAGTGATATTTTGTCTGTGGGACGAATTGGGGAGTGACGTTTTGTCCGGGGCATTTTGGGGAGTGACGTTTTGTCCGGGGCATTTTGGGGAGTGACGTTTTGTTCGGGGCATTTTGGGGAGTGACGTTTTGTTCGGGGCATTTTGGGGAGTGACGTTTTGTTCGGGGCATTTTGGGGAGTGACGTTTTGTCCGGGTCATTTTGGGAAGTGACGTTTTGTTCGGGGCATTTTGGGGAGTGACATTTGGGTCAGACTTGGGATTGGTGTAAGACAGGGGTCTTATAAAATAGGTGTGGACAGTAGAGTACCTTGTTGGACCCGGGGGTGCATTAAAGTACCGTGGAGGGGCCCGGGGACCATTAGAGCTGGTGCAGGAGAAGTTGTAGACGTCTGGCAGGAGCTGTTGAAGTTGTAGACGTCTGGCAGGAGCTGTTGAAGTTGTAGACGGTTGGCAGGAGCAGTTGAAGTTGTAGACGTCTGGCAGGAGCAGTTGAAGTTGTAGACGAGCCGTTGAAGTGTTGGAGGGGGGGTTCTAATCAAATCTAAGGTTCTAAGTGCCCTACTGTCTACACCTATTGAATAACAACCCGTGCCTTTGGATATAACTCGGAGGTATGAAAGCCTGAACCTATGGAGAGGATTCTTTGAAAAAGGGGGGTCGGTCAGTTCACTGCGGGATTTTCAGTGCGGGTTATTTTCGGGACGAATTGGGGAGTGATGTTTTGTCTGTGGGGCAAATTGGGGAGTGATATTTTGTCTGTGGGACGAATTGGGGAGTGACGTTTTGTCCGGGGCATTTTGGGGAGTGACGTTTTGTCCGGGACGAATTGGGGAGTGACGTTTTGTTCGGGGCATTTTGGGGAGTGACGTTTTGTTCGGGGCATTTTGGGGAGTGACGTTATGTCCGGGGCATTTTGGGAAGTGACGTTATGTCCGGGGCATTTTGGGAAGTGACGTTTTGTTCGGGGCATTTTGGGGAGTGACATTTGGGTCAGACTTGGGATTGGTGTAAGACAGGGGTCTTATAAAATAGGTGTGGACAGTAGAGTACCTTGTTGGACCCGGGGGTGCATTAAAGTACCGTGGAGGGGCCCGGGGACCATTAGAGCTGGTGCAGGAGAAGTTGTAGACGTCTGGCAGGAGCTGTTGAAGTTGTAGACGTCTGGCAGGAGCTGTTGAAGTTGTAGACGGTTGGCAGGAGCAGTTGAAGTTGTAGACGTCTGGCAGGAGCAGTTGAAGTTGTAGACGAGCCGTTGAAGTGTTGGAGGGGGGGTTCTAATCAAATCTAAGGTTCTAAGTGCCCTACTGTCTACACCTATTGAATAACAACCCGTGCCTTTGGATATAACTCGGAGGTATGAAAGCCTGAACCTATGGAGAGGATTCTTTGAAAAAGGGGGGTCGGTCAGTTCACTGCGGGATTTTCAGTGCGGGTTATTTTCGGGACGAATTGGGGAGTGATGTTTTGTCTGTGGGGCAAATTGGGGAGTGATATTTTGTCTGTGGGACGAATTGGGGAGTGACGTTTTGTCCGGGGCATTTTGGGGAGTGACGTTTTGTCCGGGGCATTTTGGGGAGTGACGTTTTGTTCGGGGCATTTTGGGGAGTGACGTTTTGTTCGGGGCATTTTGGGGAGTGACGTTATGTCCGGGGCATTTTGGGAAGTGACGTTATGTCCGGGGCATTTTGGGAAGTGACGTTTTGTTCGGGGCATTTTGGGGAGTGACATTTGGGTCAGACTTGGGATTGGTGTAAGACAGGGGTCTTATAAAATAGGTGTGGACAGTAGAGTACCTTGTTGGACCCGGGGGTGCATTAAAGTACCGTGGAGGGGCCCGGGGACCATTAGAGCTGGTGCAGGAGAAGTTGTAGACGTCTGGCAGGAGCTGTTGAAGTTGTAGACGTCTGGCAGGAGCTGTTGAAGTTGTAGACGGTTGGCAGGAGCAGTTGAAGTTGTAGACGTCTGGCAGGAGCAGTTGAAGTTGTAGACGAGCCGTTGAAGTGTTGGAGGGGGGGTTCTAATCAAATCTAAGGTTCTAAGTGCCCTACTGTCTACACCTATTGAATAACAACCCGTGCCTTTGGATATAACTCGGAGGTATGAAAGCCTGAACCTATGGAGAGGATTCTTTGAAAAAGGGGGGTCGGTCAGTTCACTGCGGGATTTTCAGTGCGGGTTATTTTCGGGACGAATTGGGGAGTGATGTTTTGTCTGTGGGGCAAATTGGGGAGTGATATTTTGTCTGTGGGACGAATTGGGGAGTGACGTTTTGTCCGGGGCATTTTGGGGAGTGACGTTTTGTCCGGGGCATTTTGGGGAGTGACGTTTTGTTCGGGGCATTTTGGGGAGTGACGTTTTGTTCGGGGCATTTTGGGGAGTGACGTTATGTCCGGGGCATTTTGGGAAGTGACGTTATGTCCGGGGCATTTTGGGAAGTGACGTTTTGTTCGGGGCATTTTGGGGAGTGACATTTGGGTCAGACTTGGGATTGGTGTAAGACAGGGGTCTTATAAAATAGGTGTGGACAGTAGAGTACCTTGTTGGACCCGGGGGTGCATTAAAGTACCGTGGAGGGGCCCGGGGACCATTAGAGCTGGTGCAGGAGAAGTTGTAGACGTCTGGCAGGAGCTGTTGAAGTTGTAGACGTCTGGCAGGAGCTGTTGAAGTTGTAGACGGTTGGCAGGAGCAGTTGAAGTTGTAGACGTCTGGCAGGAGCAGTTGAAGTTGTAGACGAGCCGTTGAAGTGTTGGAGGGGGGGTTCTAATCAAATCTAAGGTTCTAAGTGCCCTACTGTCTACACCTATTGAATAACAACCCGTGCCTTTGGATATAACTCGGAGGTATGAAAGCCTGAACCTATGGAGAGGATTCTTTGAAAAAGGGGGGTCGGTCAGTTCACTGCGGGATTTTCAGTGCGGGTTATTTTCGGGACGAATTGGGGAGTGATGTTTTGTCTGTGGGGCAAATTGGGGAGTGATATTTTGTCTGTGGGACGAATTGGGGAGTGACGTTTTGTCCGGGGCATTTTGGGGAGTGACGTTTTGTCCGGGGACGATTTGGGGAGTGACGTTTTGTTCGGGGCATTTTGGGGAGTGACGTTTTGTTCGGGGCATTTTGGGGAGTGACGTTTTGTTCGGGGCATTTTGGGGAGTGACGTTTTGTCCGGGGCATTTTGGGAAGTGACGTTTTGTTCGGGGCATTTTGGGGAGTGACATTTGGGTCAGACTTGGGATTGGTGTAAGACAGGGGTCTTATAAAATAGGTGTGGACAGTAGAGTACCTTGTTGGACCCGGGGGTGCATTAAAGTACCGTGGAGGGGCCCGGGGACCATTAGAGCTGGTGCAGGAGAAGTTGTAGACGTCTGGCAGGAGCTGTTGAAGTTGTAGACGTCTGGCAGGAGCTGTTGAAGTTGTAGACGGTTGGCAGGAGCAGTTGAAGTTGTAGACGTCTGGCAGGAGCAGTTGAAGTTGTAGACGAGCCGTTGAAGTGTTGGAGGGGGGGTTCTAATCAAATCTAAGGTTCTAAGTGCCCTACTGTCTACACCTATTGAATAACAACCCGTGCCTTTGGATATAACTCGGAGGTATGAAAGCCTGAACCTATGGAGAGGATTCTTTGAAAAAGGGGGGTCGGTCAGTTCACTGCGGGATTTTCAGTGCGGGTTATTTTCGGGACGAATTGGGGAGTGATGTTTTGTCTGTGGGGCAAATTGGGGAGTGATATTTTGTCTGTGGGACGAATTGGGGAGTGACGTTTTGTCCGGGGCATTTTGGGGAGTGACGTTTTGTCCGGGGCATTTTGGGGAGTGACGTTTTGTTCGGGGCATTTTGGGGAGTGACGTTTTGTTCGGGGCATTTTGGGGAGTGACGTTATGTCCGGGGCATTTTGGGAAGTGACGTTATGTCCGGGGCATTTTGGGAAGTGACGTTTTGTTCGGGGCATTTTGGGGAGTGACATTTGGGTCAGACTTGGGATTGGTGTAAGACAGGGGTCTTATAAAATAGGTGTGGACAGTAGAGTACCTTGTTGGACCCGGGGGTGCATTAAAGTACCGTGGAGGGGCCCGGGGACCATTAGAGCTGGTGCAGGAGAAGTTGTAGACGTCTGGCAGGAGCTGTTGAAGTTGTAGACGTCTGGCAGGAGCTGTTGAAGTTGTAGACGGTTGGCAGGAGCAGTTGAAGTTGTAGACGTCTGGCAGGAGCAGTTGAAGTTGTAGACGAGCCGTTGAAGTGTTGGAGGGGGGGTTCTAATCAAATCTAAGGTTCTAAGTGCCCTACTGTCTACACCTATTGAATAACAACCCGTGCCTTTGGATATAACTCGGAGGTATGAAAGCCTGAACCTATGGAGAGGATTCTTTGAAAAAGGGGGGTCGGTCAGTTCAGTGCGGGATTTCAGTGCGGGTTATTTTCGGGACGAATTGGGGAGTGATGTTTTGTCTGTGGGGCAAATTGGGGAGTGATATTTTGTCTGTGGGACGAATTGGGGAGTGACGTTTTGTCCGGGGCATTTTGGGGAGTGACGTTTTGTCCGGGGCATTTTGGGGAGTGACGTTTTGTTCGGGGCATTTTGGGGAGTGACGTTTTGTTCGGGGCATTTTGGGGAGTGACGTTATGTCCGGGGCATTTTGGGAAGTGACGTTATGTCCGGGGCATTTTGGGAAGTGACGTTTTGTTCGGGGCATTTTGGGGAGTGACATTTGGGTCAGACTTGGGATTGGTGTAAGACAGGGGTCTTATAAAATAGGTGTGGACAGTAGAGTACCTTGTTGGACCCGGGGGTGCATTAAAGTACCGTGGAGGGGCCCGGGGACCATTAGAGCTGGTGCAGGAGAAGTTGTAGACGTCTGGCAGGAGCTGTTGAAGTTGTAGACGTCTGGCAGGAGCTGTTGAAGTTGTAGACGGTTGGCAGGAGCAGTTGAAGTTGTAGACGTCTGGCAGGAGCAGTTGAAGTTGTAGACGAGCCGTTGAAGTGTTGGAGGGGGGGTTCTAATCAAATCTAAGGTTCTAAGTGCCCTACTGTCTACACCTATTGAATAACAACCCGTGCCTTTGGATATAACTCGGAGGTATGAAAGCCTGAACCTATGGAGAGGATTCTTTGAAAAAGGGGGGTCGGTCAGTTCACTGCGGGATTTTCAGTGCGGGTTATTTTCGGGACGAATTGGGGAGTGATGTTTTGTCTGTGGGGCAAATTGGGGAGTGATATTTTGTCTGTGGGACGAATTGGGGAGTGACGTTTTGTCCGGGGCATTTTGGGGAGTGACGTTTTGTCCGGGGCATTTTGGGGAGTGACGTTTTGTTCGGGGCATTTTGGGGAGTGACGTTTTGTTCGGGGCATTTTGGGGAGTGACGTTATGTCCGGGGCATTTTGGGAAGTGACGTTATGTCCGGGGCATTTTGGGAAGTGACGTTTTGTTCGGGGCATTTTGGGGAGTGACATTTGGGTCAGACTTGGGATTGGTGTAAGACAGGGGTCTTATAAAATAGGTGTGGACAGTAGAGTACCTTGTTGGACCCGGGGGTGCATTAAAGTACCGTGGAGGGGCCCGGGGACCATTAGAGCTGGTGCAGGAGAAGTTGTAGACGTCTGGCAGGAGCTGTTGAAGTTGTAGACGTCTGGCAGGAGCTGTTGAAGTTGTAGACGGTTGGCAGGAGCAGTTGAAGTTGTAGACGTCTGGCAGGAGCAGTTGAAGTTGTAGACGAGCCGTTGAAGTGTTGGAGGGGGGGTTCTAATCAAATCTAAGGTTCTAAGTGCCCTACTGTCTACACCTATTGAATAACAACCCGTGCCTTTGGATATAACTCGGAGGTATGAAAGCCTGATCTGGAATTCATCTGGGAGTTTTGTTCTAGAAAAAGTTCCCATTTTTAGAAAAAATGGTCGTCAAGCTGAATCGTTTTGGAGTTTAGGAGTGTCTGAAGCTCTCGGAGCTTGGAAGAGTTGTGTGTTAGGTAAACCCGGGGTCGAGGGAAGGGGGCCACCCACAAACCCATTTTTAACCAACAAAAAAATAATGTGATAAAAAAATACCACTTGTAAAGAAAAGGCCTTTTTGCTTTCTTCTAAACGAATCCGCAAAAATCCTTTTTTTTACAAGTGGTTTAATTGTGCTTTTCCGTTTTTGCATCTAAGAATTCTCCTGTTTTGATAACATTTTGTGCTTGAAAAAAATAAAACTAAAAAATCCACGCAAACGGAAAAGCACTAAACAATAATAAAAACATATTCAATTCAAATATCTTTAAGACCTTTAAATGTGGCGGAAGCATCTTTGCCACATTTTTAGCTTCTCTCATCTTTGTAATCCACCATCCATTTGTTGCAATCCAATGCGCATTTTTAACACTTCTCGCAATCGCAATAACAACTTCTTGTTGTAGCTGTTGATATTTCATGGCCATCAGCCAAACATGTACGGGGAGTGTGATGTTGAAGAACACATTTGCATAATACCTTTAAAATTAAAATGGAAATTCCAATACTCATTAGTCCAATACTCATTAGTGTTGAGGATATTCAACCACAAAGTAACCAGACTTTACCAAACACTAGAAAAAAAAACAAAAATTCTAAACCTGGATTGATACCACGAGAAGGTTCCTTTCCGTTGAAAAAATCTTTCAATAATTGTTGGATTTTTGGAATTCTTGTTGATCCACCAACCAAAACAATTTCATGAATGTCATCCTTCTTCATATCTTAAAGAAAAAAATCAAAAATTTCAAAATTCCCTCAAAAAAAACCTGCATCTTCCAAAACTTTTTGTACAGGTTTAAGTGTTCCTCTAAACAAATCCATATTTAATTCTTCAAATTTGTCACGTGTCAACGTTTCAGAAAAATCAATTCCATCAATTAAGGATTCAACTTCCATCTTTACTTGGTGTTGGACGGAGAGGGCTCTCTTTGCCTTTTCGACCTTTAAAAAAATAATTTTTAAAATTATACAAGAAAAATTATTTAAAATTTTTTAAGATAAAAAAGAAGAGGGAAGAAAAGAGAAAACAAAGAAAATCGTACCTCTTGGTTAAGTGGGGTAATTAAAAATATTGAGGAAAAGAGGATACAAGGTTCGAGCCCCACCAGTGAAAACTTTAATTTTTAGTCATTTTAAATAAAAATAACAATTTTAAAAATTTCCCAACCTATTTAAAAAACGCTAAAAATTTTAAAACCCCCAAAAAGAGTCAAAAAACAAACCTCACGACGAAGTTTTTGAACAGCTCGGTTATCCTTCCTCAAATCCTTTCCAGTCTTCTTTTTAATTAATTTAATAAAGTATTCCATCGTCCTCTGATCAAAATCTTCACCTCCCAAGTGGGTGTCTCCATTTGTTGCCAATACTTCAAAAACTCCATTATCGATAGTCAACAATGAAACGTCGAAGGTGCCTCCGCCAAGGTCGAAAACAAGAATGTTGCGTTCCCCTAAGAAATAATGAAGTTTAAAAAGGTATCCCTGTGAGGAGTTTAGCAGAAGGGACATTTAGACACAAACTGGGAGGTTCTGTAAGTGTCAGAAGCCTGAAAATTCCCATAAGAGCTCTGACATTAGATCTTTCAAACAACATATTAACCTGTATTGAGATACGAGTTCGGGGTTCTACATAATAACACCAGCTAGAAGACCGGGCCTCATCCTGGCAGCATCTCAGAGAAGGTAATACTTAACTCCACTATCCCGAAGTCCGAACCCTACATCCTCAGACTAGCTAAGAGTCCGGATCTTATAACCAAAATTTACAAAACAAATGAAATCCTCGAGTCTTCCCAAAGATGCCCTCATAAATAATAAAAGAAACCTTCTTACTTGTCCAATCCATAAGCAATTGCGCAGCTGTCGGTTCATTAATAATACGAACAACATTAAGTCCAGAGATGGTTCCAGCATCTTTGGTAGCTTGACGTTGAGCATCGTTAAAGTAGGCGGGGACCTTAAAAATATTATTTGAATAAATTTTATCGAATAATTTATATGAAATTGCTAACCGTAACCACAGCATGCGTAACTTCATGACCCAAATAGGCTTCGGCAATTTCCTTCATTTTTCCAAGAACCATTGCTGAGATTTCTTCTGGAGCAAATTGTTTGATCTCTCCGTTGACGTTTGCTTTGATGTGTGGCTTATTTGCTTTATCGGCAACCTAAAAAATTTTGGGAGAATGAGAGGGGTGACATTTGGTCCCAAAAATAATTTTTGAGGACAAAATTTTTAACTTGCGGACAAAAATTCCAACCCAATTTTATCCGCAAAAATAGTCCGCAAACCTCCCAAAATTAAATTTTAATAAAAAAAATATACCCCGAACGGCCACAATTTCATGTCGTCCTGAACAGTCTTGTCAGTAAATTCCCTTCCAATTAAGCGTTTAGCATCGAAGATTGTATTTTCCGGGTTCAACGTCAACTGGTTCTTTGCCGCGTCCCCAATCAATCTTTCACCGTTTTCAGTAAACGCCACGTAGGATGGAGTAATGCGGTTACCTATGTAAAGATGAATATAAATGATGAACGAAACTTATTTCCCCTCCTATTCATTCGAGCAACCCAGATGGACAAACCCAGGAGGTCAAATGATCTTCTCCTTTGCAACTATAAGGCAAATGGAAGAAATAAGGCCTAATGGACAGGCAAACGTATCCTTGACCTTAGTCATCTTTATCCGCCCCAAATGTTTGGATTTGACACTTTTGGGTAACTTGACCAACAGAGGGGTCAGTCGACTTCTACGGGCCATTTTATCTCCGGCCTTTTGACATTCCTAAGCGGCCCCTCTTTTATTCTTCACGCCAGTCTTTTTGACTATTCACAACCCTTTGGCAGATGTTAGGGAACCGGCGGGGTCCTTTCCGGGTCCTTCTCTACTTCTTTATTTAATATAAACCTTGATCGTTTGCAATAATTTCGACACGTCCATTTTTATAGACACCAACACAAGAATAAGTTGTTCCCAAATCAATTCCAATAATCGTTCCATATTTTTTGTCTTTATCCTTAGGTTTGGCAGAGTCGTTTTTGACGCCCTCATCACGTCCAAGACCATGAGATATTGACAAAATAAAAGAATTGAAGAGATCAGAATAAACTTTGTCGTTGTTAACATTTTTTGTTTAAAAAAACTCTGAAAAAATATTTAAAGAAATTAAAAATCACGGAAGGATAAATTAAAGGCGAAGCATAAATAAGTAATAAAAGAGGAGGGGGAGAAATAAAAAGGCTTCCTTGTTTAAATCAGGAAAAAAACTTTTGGAGAAAAACATATCAAGGCCAGACCCAGCTTACAGTGGAAGTCCCAAAATTATTGAAAGAAAATTGACGACCCAGTAAAATCTCCCCAATGCCAGAATCCCACATTAAGATTAAAAGGTTGTGGAAGATTCACGAATTATTCAAGGGTAAAAATTGAAAGATCTCAAAAATTATATTCGACAAGGGCTATAAGAGAACAAGGGAAACATAACAAGAAAATTCAAACTCCGGAAACTAATGAAAATCGATAAGTGACGCCAAATGAATTTGAACTAAATATTAACGCAAATTAATTTTGTTAATTTAATTTTGGAAGATGTCAACGTGTCAAGTCGTTGTTATTCTGTCAATTACTCGAAAAAATAATGAAAAAAAATTTTCAAAGCATTTGAAAATTTTGTTTAGCTTCAGAAAATAACGATCGAGAATGTGGTGATATAGAAGACACATTTTAAGTCTGACCATTTTTAATACATATTTTGAGGAAAGAGAAAAAGGAAATGAAAGTAGCCACCTTCCCTCACTGGCTCTTATACAAAAGACCGGTTAGTGGAAAGACAGGTGCAAAAAAGACAGTACGGCCAAAAAGGGGTTAAAAGACCGAAACGGGCAAAAATGGGTTAAAAGACCGGTGCAAAAAAGACCGGTGTAAAAAAAGCAATTCTACGCGTCGGCGCGTCTCGACAAGTCTTATTATTCAGTCAAATTTAAACTCATTGCCAATTTACGCTGAGTTATGGCAAAATAATTTTCTCATTTCTTCCTTATTTTTATTCTTTTTTAGCATCGTTCGCCCTCAATTTTTTGTACATATTCTTTTCACATAAATTTTTATTTTTAAATTGTCATAAAAACGATTGAGTGCGTTTTAATATAAAATCCGATATGTGCAATTCATGCACATCTTAAAGCGGATGTTACTTTTCTTTAAAATGAAATTCCACATGTACGAAAAATTGTTAAATTTTTATATTTCTCAATGCTTGAATCATTATTGCTTAATCATCTTGTTTTTTATACAATCACGTATTGAATTAAAGATACATATTTTCTTCCGTTTTATTACACTATTTTCCGGTTTATTACACATACATTTATAAATATGTTCATTATAAAGGAGGAAAAGCATACGTTGGCCTTAGACAATTGTTTTTGTATATTTGTTTATATGTAAAATAGAACTAGTTTTGCGCAATTCTTTTTAATGATTATATGGGATGACATTTTATTTTTTTAAAGCTTTTCAGAATACAATCTACTAACTAAATTCTTTTAATTTTATTATTTCATTTGAACAAATGCTTTAATTAATATTATTAGTACATATTTGCTTTCATTTTAAAGGTATGCTTATTACTTATACCTATTTAAGTTTTTTCTTTTATTTTTCAGTTCAAAATGACCACACGTTTTGTTGATGGCATTCAAATAAGTCCAACAGAGCCAAGCACTAGCAGTGAAAGTACAGCTGAAGCTTTTTATTGTGGTTTTGATTCAACACCTCAATTATCTTCAAATATTTCTACAGAATTAAATGGACAATTTTTCAATAAACAAAAAACTAAAGCAAAAATTAATACGAAATCAATTTGGAAGGCAAAGTAAGATTTTATTTTTTAGAGAACTTTGTCTAAAGATTCATTGTTTCTTTTGAAAGATCGCTTTAGAGTTAGTAACTTAACAATTTATTGTGAACCTACTATATATATTTTTTGTTCCAGTTTTCTTGTAAGAAAATCTCACATTACAATAAACAAAAATGTATGTGTAAATTTAAAAACCTAAGCTTTTTTAAAATAACTTTGTTACTTTAAAACACCTCAATCAATTTTCTTATGGGTTTGTTGATAATATATATCAAGAATTATTGATAATTTCTATTAGAGATGAGCTAAATAATAAATTTTTGTTTGTTTTTAAAGATTATATATTAATTTGATTGCTGGTGCTGCAATTATGCTTACCATACTTGCTGGTATTTTACTTTTTGTCGTTATACCACACATGGGGAGAAGTAATTCTGAACAAAGACTAAGAAGGGTAATTTTATTTTTTAACGTAAACAACCATATGATAAGTTAAAATCTCATAACAAAATCATTAACAGTTTCCTGGCAATCGAGAACATCGTTATGATTGGCCACCTCCATCCTATTCTTTAATGGGACGCTTTAAAAAAGCAGCAGTTACTTGCGATCATGGAATTTGTAGTGAAATAGGTCGAAATATATTAATTGCTGGTGGAAATGCAATAGATTCCGCAATTGCTTCACTTTTTTGTTTGGGTGTTACAAATCCACAAAGTAGTGGTTTGGGTGGCGGTTTTATTATGACATATTATGATAGAACAAAAGAAAAATGTTTTGTATTAGATGCAAGAGAAACGGCTCCTAAGGCTAGTCATAAAGAAATGTATGGAAAAGATGAATGGGCTAGTAAATATGGTAATTAAATTTTTATAAAATGACATTTAAAATAAATTGATAATAAATTAAGGTTTTCGTGCTATTGCAACTCCGGGTGAGTTGGCTGGTTATTGGAGAGCTTTTAAAGAATGGGGAAGTGGGAACGTAAATTGGTCTGATCTGGTTGGTAAATTTATTGTTTTAATTTTCTCTTCCTCTTAACAGATAATGCCTTCAGTAAATTTAGCTAGAAAAGGTGTTCCAATAAGTGAATTTTTAGCTTATGTATTAAATATAAAAGAAAATCATTTAAAAACATTACCTTCAATGAAAAGTTGGTTTAATCCAAAAACAAATAAAGTATGGCAATTTGGTGATATAATTAAACGTCCAGAATTGGCAGGTTTGTTTGTTATTTCTTATATTTCAAAGATTGGTAAAATGGCATTTCTTGTGCCGACTCTAGTTTAAAAGGAAATATTGGTTAGAGAATGAAAAAAATCATATTTTATAGATACACTGGAACGTTTAGCTAATGAACGAAATCCTGTTGAATTATTTTACAGAGGAGAAATGGCTGAGGAGATTATTAATGAAATGGCGGACAATGGTATGTATTTTTTGTTTGATACATGAAATTTTTCTTTTAAAAAAAAAAATTTTGGGCGGTATTCTCACAAAAGAAGATTTGCAAAACTATAGAGTATTAGTTCATGATTCTCCACTTCTGGTTGATGGATTCTCAGGGAATTTGCGAATGTGTGGTCCACCCCCTCCTTCTTCCTTTGCTGTTACACAGGCAATTGTTGCTACAATGACTTGTAAATTTTTCAACTTTAAGAAAATTTACAAAAATGGAATAATTTTATTTTTCTAGCAAAATTTTCTAATTATACTCGTTGGGGCAATCCGTTAAATGGAGTTCTTGATGACACCGAGTTCTATCATTGGTTAATTGAAACACAAAAATTTGCCTATGCAAAAAGAACTCGTCTTGGGGATATACACTTTGTACCACAAGCAAAAGAATTGGCAATAAATATGACACAAAGAGAATTTGCAAAAATGATTTTAAAAAAAGTACCTCCAAAGGCCATGTTTTCAACTTATTATACTGATGGAAATCCTATTAATGCTCAAGTAAATTTATAAGTATAATAGGAAAAAATGCAAGTTTGCGTTTCTAAAACTGATAGAAAAAGATCTAGCTTGTAATTAAGGATTATTCAAAGAAAAATTTGCTTTTACAGAAAGAAGATCATGGTACCTCACATGTTTCTGTACTTGATGCAGATGGAAATGGCGTTTCTGCAACCAGTACTGTTAATCGATGGTTTGTATATTTTAGAAATTAAATAAATTATTATAAAGGTTTGGTGCTGTTGTTCAATCCGAAAAATTAGGAATTGTTTGGAATGATGAAATGGATGATTTCTCTTCTCCAGGAATGCCTAACGGGTTTAATTAATTTTTTTAAATTTTATAACAAAAAAACCAAGCTTTGGATTTGCTCCATCGGATGCGAACTTTATTGAGCCAGGTAAACGGCCTATGAGCTCGATGAGTCCAATGGTTATTTTTGATCGTGAAAATGGAAATGTAATTTTTATTACTTGATTTTTATTTTAAACAGAATTTAACTAGTTTTACTAAAAATCCAAAGAAATTAACATTCTAGTTAAAATTTGTCATTGGAGCATCAGGAGGGTCAAAAATTATCTCTGCTATGGCAAAGCCAATAATTCGAGTTCTTTGTTTTAACGAAACAATCAAAGAAGTATATTTTAAATCAAAATTATTTTAATTTTTAAAATTTAGGCAATAGATTCACCAGTTTTGGTAGGTGTCAAATTTAATTAGAATAAAAATAGTTATTTAGCATAATCAGTTTACACCAGACGTGACTCAATATGAAGAAACAGTTCCAAAAGTAAGTAGGAGAGATCCGAATGAGTTCGCTATAGGGAGGTTCAGTATTTCTAACATTAGTTTCAAATATTTTTAGCAACTACTACAAGACTTGGAATCAAAATTCGGTCAAAAATTCAAGCCAACAACTGGTTTCGAAGGAATTGTTCAAGCAATCTTGGTAGGAGATGATGGTTATATTTATGCTAACGGGGATTACCGAAGAAGAACTAACATGCATCCAGAAGGTTTTTGAAGGCTTTTATGACATATTTTTGTTTCTGCCTTTCTATTTACGGTGGCTTAATATGTTTTAATTTAATATTGATATTTAATTTTTTTAATACTTACATATGTATCTAGATTTGGATCTTTCTTTAAATAAAATACTAAATTCTAGTAAAAAGTAAATTCTAGTTTAAATTCAATAAAATAAATTTCTATTTCCAAAGAAGTCAAAAATTAATCCAATTCCATCTATCATTAAATACAAAATATTAAAAAGAATTTCGTGATAGGATAAACTAAACACCTAAAAATATTTTTTTTCAACTGAATTTTTTTTCAATTTTTTTCAAAAAATTTTTCAATCTTTAGTGGTCTTCTACTAATTCACCACCATTTTCTGTTGAATTTGTGTGCCCATTAGTGAGTTGTTGTAGTTTTTCTTGTTGGATTCGATTACGTTCTGCCTCTTCTAAATCAAAAATAAATATAAAAACTACATGATTTTCCGGAACGAAAAACTAAATAAAACATAACCCCTGAAATAATTATAGATTAAAGACTTATACTTGAATACTAAAATTTCCGCCTTACAAAATCTTATTTGGAGGACTTTCTATTAAAAAAGAACCTTTTACTGCCCGTTCTCGCCAATTGCTTTTATTCTCTTGTAAATGTCGAATCCATGGACTAGGGATTTCCAACTTTCCAAAATAGTTGATAGGAATTTTTCGAACAGATACCGGATTGCCAGGTGATGGAGATTTTCTATAAAAATAAAACTTTGGAAAAAATATCTCGAGATTTCAACGTACAAATCAGGAGGCAATGGAGATAACGAAGTAGCAGACGCACTTCCATCACCATCTGCAGCATTTTGTCCAGGAGGGAAAAGAGAGTCAGATGAGGGAAGGGAAACAAGTGGTTCAACCATTTTTGTAAGCATTTCACCACATACAACCATTGTCGGCTTTAATTTATATTTTTAAATTCAATACATTTATTCTTATATTATATTCTAGTTTATCAATTTAATAAAAGATAAAAATTAATTAAAATTTAATAGAATATATTTTTACCTCAACAATAAAATCTATAAAACCAATTTGTGACTCTGCTACATGTGTTGTATGTCTATCGCAAAGAGGGGAATATGGAAGTCCCATAGATGCCTCGAGGTCACCTTGACGGAAAAATTCCTCTAAAACGCCCTCAGTCCTTTAATACTTAGAAATTATAATTAGTTTCTTTTACCATCTATAATGTAAATCCCATGGCTTTGAAGCATGAGAACTGAAAAAATAATAAACATTATACTGAACTGTTTATTCTGAACTTACATATCACAGGCATGTACAATTAGACATAGAGCCTTCATTTTATCAATTCCTTCTGGTAGCGTTAGCATATTTTTCATTGTTTTTATTTGTACAAAATGGGTTGACATATCTGTAGCCAACTAAATTATTTTTTTAAATAAAGATTAATTAAATTTTAAATAATAACAACTTTACCACAATTTCAATAATCATATTTCGAATATCACTGAAAAAATATATTCTCTCTTTTTAAGCATATCTTCTTACCGAAACTCATCTCTCGATAATCTTTCAAAAATATTTTTTTCTTCATCTTTCATCAATCGAAATACAGAACTAGCGTGATAATTCTCTAAAACGCTTCTATCATTATATACAAGTGCAAAATTAGACCTAATTAATTTTTAAATCGTTTTTAAAATATAATTTGTAGAATAACCCGGATTGAATATGGAAATTATTTGTATGGCCAGTATGTTCATAATCATGAATTAATGCACCAAAAAGAACTGCCAGTAACTCCAAATCGGTTAAAGTACTCTTTAAAAAATTGTTTTAAACTTAAAAAACACAAACTGCAAGTCCAGTCTGTGAAAGTATCCAATGTGATGTTTGTGTGACATCGGCCGCATGAACACAATTATGATAAGGATTATTATGTTTACTATAACCAACTTCTAAAGCTAAAAGAAAATGTTCAAGAATTTGAACATTTATCTGGAAAAATTGATTTAAAATATGCTCATGTATATTTACCTTAAATCTTTCCAAAAATCCATATCTATTAAAAATTTCAAATCCAACATATTTCAATGCATGTCCATTTGTAAATTCATCCAACTCAAATGAACTAAAATTCCAGTTATTTATATTACGTAAATATCCTTTGTATTCATTTGGTATTGGAGCCAATACAACTTGAGTGCGCCGAAATATTCTGTTTTAATTAATTTTTATTTCAAAATAATTTTATTTACTTTTCGAAAAATATTCCAGTTCTTATTGCATTAGCAACAGATTTAAATTTTGGCTTTTCTCTTTTAGGTTGAACTGCTTGTCTTGTAAAAGTAGCCGCTAACCACTCCCTAACTTCCTCAGGCACTGCTTCAGGTGTAACCTGGAAAACATTTTTAGATGACGTTTTCTATAAGAATCTTACCTCTGCCAAATCATCATCTTCATCACATATTCGTCTTTTTATATTTAAATAAATTATTAAAATTTTAATTTCAAATACCTAGTTTCATCCATATAAGCAGTCTCAAGAACGAGAGCTGCATATTCAATATTTCTTTTAAGATCCTCCAAAGGTAATTGGCCCGAATTTAGTTGGTGAAGGATATAACGAAGTCTAAATTAAAAAGAATTTAAATTTAAAAAAATTTAAAAAAATCCACCGGGTAAAATTGAACCTTCAACCTTTAATCAGTTTTTTCTTAAGCGCTTCGCTTACCACGATCAGGTGCCCCAATGACTGAGCTATGGGGGTTGTGGTAAGTTTCCACCTCATTTTATTATTCACACTTCATTAGATAATTTCTATACCTGCAAGCATGCTTTCTCAATACTAGCTGATAAAAGCCATATTGATCGCCAATGATCATCATTTTTAAAAAATTAAGTTGGGAAAAAATAAAAAAGGTTTATTAAAAATGTTAAAAATATGATTAGGTGCTATGAAAAAGTAAAAGAAAAGGGATTTATTCGGGTGTTACAAAGAATTTATTTAATCCCTTTAAGTTTTCTTTTAGATTTGACACATGACAATGTTGATAAGTAAAAATTGGTCGATGTTGACTGTTTGTTTTATATGTATGTATATGTAAAAAGGCTTCCGAAATTAATAGGAAGTTTTTCGGAAAATTTTTCTTGATTTTATTTATTAGTCATTTTTCCAATGTAAAGCTCAGACAGTTATCATAAAACAAAATAACTTGCTATCTTTCATGTCACCATGCCAACCAAAACATTTTCCAAAGCCTTTTTATACATACATATTTTTCTATCTTTTTTATTTAAAGAAAATATTTGTAAAACCCTTAAAAGGTTAGGTGATACAATTATAATTCAGAGATCTTTATTTATAACCCCGATTCCTAAACAATTTATAATTAAAATTCTAAAAAAATTTTCCAAGACCTTAAACTCAAATCCCGAAGCACATCTGGACTCGCCTGACAACGCGATGCAACAGATTGTGACCTACTTAAATAACTTGGTGTTGAAGGTTGTGGTGAACGCGGAGAATTGTTTTCCTTTTTATTGCATGAAATATTGTTTTGTGTTGTTCTTAATTGTTCTAGAACTGGTAATAGTGCTGGCAAAGTTAAACGAGGTTTCCATTTTGAAGAAACGGTTGAAGGAAAATTAAAATAATTATTGGTCGTATCATTTATTGTTTCGTCCATTTGATTTCCATATTTTCTACAAACCGCATTATTTGTGTCATTGTTATTCGAAAGGGAATTTTTTGCAGAATTAAAAGTTGATTGTTCCATTAATTCGCTATGTCAGTAAAAACTTTTTTTGATGATCTTCATTTATTGAATTTCTTCGATTCATGAATAATAAGGAAAATTCAAAAAATAGCAACAATAGTCATACATTTTTGCAGTTGATTGTAAATTTTTCAAATTTCTTGATAAATAAAAATAAAAAAGGCAAACACCCGTGAACTAAATATTTGATTGCCTCCCTTCCACCAATCAAAAATTCAAAGATTTTCAAAAAATAGAAAATTATAAAATCAAAAGACTTACTAATTGAAGGTATTAATTTGAAATAATATAGAGAACACAAAATATATTTGAAAAAAGTGAAAAATTTGATGGAAAGGGTTTCTTCCTCTGGGACCTTCTTAAAAGAAGAGAACTCAGTTATTCAAAAAAGGAATTGTTGTTTATATTTAAATTAAAATACATAAAAAATTTTATTAAAAATAGAAGCCACGAAAAAAAAAATTATTAATTTATGTCAACAAAAAATTCTTAATCGATTTTGAAGGTAAATAATATAAAAAATTTTGGGGTAAGATAAAGCTTTAACACTTTGAATGAAAAGGGCTAAAGTGGTTGAGGAATTTAAAAAGTGGAAAAAGAAAATTTTTTTCAAAAGAATTAACTCTTCAATTCCACTTGGAAAAGTTGCGCGAAAAACTATTTAGGGTAAAATAAACATGTTCTATTGTTTTATTTGAAATTGAAAAAAAGATACACGATCTCCATAAAAACCTCATATTATATATTAACTTAATAAAAATTAAGAAAATATTTTCTAACATTTAAAATAATAATATGCACAAAAAATAAAACTTTACCTTTTAACGGTTTCAAGAGCCATTTCACCAAAACGTTTTTGTTGTTGTTGTTCCTTTTCATTTTGTTTTTCATCATTACAGTCAGAATTATGATAATTATTATAAGTATCTTCCTCGCTTCCAGCTATAGAATTATCAGTGTCGCAACTTCTTTCTAAATTTATGTTAAATCTTATTTTTACCTAATCAAATAAAATGTTTCGTATTTACACGTAACTCTTTTGTGATTAGTCACCAAAACTTTTTCATGTTTTAATATACGAATATTAAATCTGAGTGAAGAAATCTAAATTCAAAATAAAAATATAAACCTGAAAGTCCCCAAGATGTAGGCCTTTTTTGTTTTTGACTTATTGTTTTTGTTTGTTTATTATTTATAATATCATCATTAACAAAAATTGAAGCCATTCTTCCAACAACAGACATCTTAGGTTTGTTATTAATATTAAATTTATTAGTAGCAACAGAATTTGAGCGACGATATAACCGATAATTAATATTTAAATTATTATTTTTAGCATTTCCATCTTGACTTTTATTTATATTTGTTTGACTGCCACCAACTTTAAATATATAAAATATTTTACAAATTTGGCTAATTTATATTAAATATTCAAAAATGTGGGAAAAAATATTTCCTAATATAAAAAATAAATTAACATATTTAAAAAAATAATGAGAAAAAAGAAGAAAGATAAAAAAATCTAAGGGAATGTTTTCACAAATTTCATATGTATAATTCAGAAATTGACAAAGGAAAAAATTTGTCAAACAAAAGAAAATATCAACAAAAGGGCACAACTTGAAATGATTTTGTCTTTTTAACAAATTACCCGTAAAAAATAGGAAATTCATAAATTGTATTATTTTTATTTTACTTTTTCTCTCATTCAAGATAAAAGTTAGCAAAAATATTCGGTTAAAATTTAGTTAAGTCTAGAAGAAAATGGAAAGATATGAGAAAGAATTATCTAAAGAAAAAACAAAAAGAATTGAGAAAAATGTTTTACTTATGCATTTTAGACTAATATTTATTTTAAAATAGAAAACTGAGGCATTATTTCAACAAATTATTTCATTATTTCAAAACAGGATAAATAATTATTGAAATATACGTATATTTATTTAAATATTCACATACCATCAACAACATATTCTGTATTGTCATACTTAATCGTAAATCTTCCACTATTACTACCACAACCAGCTTCTCCTTGTAAAACGGTAGAATCAGTTAAAGAAATACTTGGCCTTCTAGAAAGTTCTGATTTTGGCCTTGTAGGTAAAGGTGAATAATTAGGAATAAATAAATTGTTTGGGCGAATACATGAATTATATAGTTGTTTTCGATTTACTTCTTCTACACGGACATCTTTATTTCTCTGCTTATAATTTTGCAAAATATTTTCGTCAAAAAATATTTTTAATAAACCTGTTCAATCATCCCTGAACATAAAACATTATTTTGCTTTAAACTTTCTGATTTTTCATCTTCTATTAATGTTGTAATGGCTAATGGGTGTACTATTTGCTGTGGCGATTTGTCTAAGAGATGAATTATAATGAAATCTTTGTTTTTCAAATCATGAAAGTGCGACTATGTTGGAAATTTAAAATTTACCAGTTAAAGAGGAGTTGATAGAATCTAAAGTTGAAGTAGTACTTGTAGTTGGATGATTATCCTTTTTGTTCACAATCATTTTTGGTGTCAATTTTGAATAATTAATATTTTTTATACATTGTTGTTCACAATTTTGATTGATTTCCTGTTTAGATTCAGTTATTGGTGTTTTTTTAAACCGTCCAAAAAACTAAAAATGATTGAAAATCGAGATTCTTAGCAAATTTGCTGTTTATTCTCCATGAATTTTTGGCAATTGTACTTATATCAATTTAAAAAACTCTTATATTTCATTTCATATCCTATACTATATCATTCTTTCCGCATAACATAAATTTCCATAAAAAATAAGAAAGAATCGAGGCATCTAACTGTCCATCATTATGCCTTAAGGGAATGCAAATTAGGAAAAAACTAAAAATCCGTGAAAACCAAAAATTTTAGTTGAACGAAAGAGGAAAAAGACTAAGATAAATTTAGAATGAATACTATTAGAATAAATTTAAATTAAATATTAGAATCAAAAAGACACTAGAATAAATACTCCAAATTTTGGCCACAATTTTTTAAGTTTATATAAAATAGACCTTAATACGTCTTGTTCGCGATTGCTTTGACATTTTGTTGTGTTTGTGCCAATTTTACTTATATATCATCCTTAGTTTTCGATTTGATCAATTTGTTGTTAACACAATAAAAGTAGTTAATAATTCAATATTTTGAAAAATAAAATTTCTACGGAAAAGAAAGTTTCAGTCCCACTTTTCAGTTCCAAGGCCTATTGAGTCTCTTCTTAATTAGTTAATTAGCTAATTAAAGGAATTAAAAATTCGTGCACCGAAATACGGCTCAAACAGCTGACTGAAACATCCCATACCGGAATTTTTATTTTTGCGATTTTTGAGTAATAAAGCATTGAAATAAATAAAGTATTAAAACATCTTTTAGTAGATTTCGGTCTTGTATTTTAGCGCCGCCCCTTTTTAATTGCTTAATAATGAAAGATCTTGCTAATTTTTCTACATACATGAAAATTTGCTTTTCAATCGTATTATTTAATGAATTTTGTTTGAGTTTCTACGCAAAAAATATTTCAATGTTTTGTGTAAATATAATCTAGAATTTGTGTATGAGGGAGTTTTCAAAAGTACATACAAATTACTCTTTTATTTAACTCCAACAATCAAAAATAAAAAAGGAAAAGCCAAAAATTTAGCTTCTTATTTGGCTTATACATATTTTCTGATTTGCTTGTTGACATGTTTTATTCATATATTTATGTAGTAATTAAGTAAAAATGAAAGACGGATTTGTTTTCTTTTTAAAAAAGAAGCTGCCAGTTTTTCCGTTTTGTTCTTTTTTTCTTTTCTTTCTAATTTAAAATTTGTCAATTATGTCAACTTAACGAATTTTTGGGTTTTTAAATGAAAAAATTGAGAAAAACTGACAAGATGAGAAGAATGAATTCGGAATAAATATATTTATTCGGAAGTTACATATGTCGAGAAACAGATTTTTAAAACTAAAAATTAATATTTTTGTTTAACTACTAATGTGTTCATACATAAAGTATAAGCATTTATAAAAAGGTTCTTATTATTCTTCACATCTGGACCGGACATTCCTCTTAACGTTAAATTATTTTTTGAATGAGAAAAAAGCCTTAAATGGATGGATGTGTATTCATGTACATATTTTACTTGTTTTTATTATTTTAAGTTTTATCCAAATTGAGAGGAATTATTTGTTTAGAGATGAATTGACTTTGGCAAGTACACACTTCCCCAACACTTAAGTAGTTGACAGGTCGTTGAAAACAGATGAAAAAGGATAGTTTCTAGGCTACAAAACGAGGAATTAAACTTTATTAATAATCGAATAATCTAGGATTTCGATATTTGTCCACTAAATTAGTTAAAAGTTTCTGTTTCATCATGGTCTCTACAAAAAAAGCCGAGGTAAAAAACCGTAAACATCCTATTCCAACCTCTAATACAAGGTAAACTGAGTGTCAGGAAACGGGACTGAACAGTGCAGATTGAAACGTACAGACTGAAATGAACTGCTTCCTTTCGCTTGTTACCATTTTGTCAATACCACTTTGTCTTTGCACACGGTGTTTTTGTTAAATTTTTATTTCTAGGTTCATTTATTATTTATTAGAGTTTTGGATTTTGGACTAAATGGACGATCAAGTTTTCAATCAATATACTGAAGAAATGGATCATGATTTTGAGGTAAGTGATAAAATACTTATTTAGAAAAAACGCTAATATACTGAAGAAATGGATATTATTTCAGTCTTATAACAATTCACAAAATTCTGAAGAGATGCATATTACGGGACAAGTTTCTAGTACAAGCGATACACATGACACTATGGTTATGCAGGCGTATCATGTAGTTGAAAGTGAGGAATCTATGTTGGATCCGGCTGTAAAACCAAAGGCTGTGCATCAATGCCCAGTTTGCAACAAAATTTTTGTTTCCTTTAAAGGTTTATCTTTATTCTTTTGTTATTTTTAGATTGATACGTGTATGAAACTTCTGATGTTTCTTGTATCAAAAAACTTTTTTATTTTGTCTAAAGTTTGAACGCCTTCTCGATCCATTTGGTTTTATTTTTATCAAATATTTTTAGGTCTTCAACAACATGCGATCATTCACACAGATCAAAAACCCTATTCCTGTGATATTTGCGGAAAATCATTTCGATTTAAATCAAATCTTTTTGAGCATCGTTCTGTCCATACAGGAACAACTCCACATCAATGGTTTTATTTTCATTAAAATAATTTTCTATTTTTTAGCCCTATTTGTGGCAAAACTTGTCGACTAAAAGGAAATTTAAAGAAACATCTTAGAACGCATTGTACAACAAAGGAGGAGTTGGAATTGGCTTGGCAGCCATTTGCTAGGTTCTTTTTTAATTTTCAGTTGCGACTTAATTCTGCCTTAACCTTTCTTTTTTAGTAATCGCCGTGCTCCGGCTGAAATTCCTCGTGATGCAATTATAATTCGTCCAAATGCTGATTCTACGTCTTTGTTCGCAACGCCATATAGACCTAAAAAACGAAAATTAGGTTTAGGCGCTGAAACAAAAATTTGGATTGAAAAAATTCGAAGGGGAGAACTTCTTCCTGGAATTTCTATTTCGGACAAGGTTTGCTTAAAATGAGATTTATTTTTTTAATACTTAAGATGCGACGTATTCTTGATCTTGTAAAAATAACTGAGGATGGAGCTATGGATATGGATAATTTATTTCATCATGCAAGGTAAACATCTGTCATTTTGTCTTAATAGTTATAATTTCAAAACTTATAGGGCTATTCCATTGGAGCGATATGACTGTCCGGTTTGCAAGACAACGTTCTTTTCGAGAATTGAGTGTCATGAACATATTGTAAATTTTTTGAATTCCTTTTATTATCATTCAATTTTTAATAAAATTGAGGAAAGTGAACATTCTAACGTTAGGAAGCAACGACCTCATTTTTGTGACATTTGTCTTCGCAGCTTCAATGAACGACAAGCTCTTTCTGCTCATCAAGAACATCATAAACGAATACAGGCAATTTT
Organism: Meloidogyne arenaria; assembly: GCA_036172955.1. Lineage (NCBI taxonomy): Eukaryota > Metazoa > Nematoda > Chromadorea > Rhabditida > Meloidogynidae > Meloidogyne > Meloidogyne arenaria. Next base: position 38,708 of record JARQAB010000035.1, read on the forward strand.
GGACAATGACGGATTAAAGGTCAATATTTTTAAGAGCCTTTTATTTGTTCTAAATTAGGTTGCTGAACCAATGATAATGATGCCAGTAATAAATGAAGCTGATGAAAAGGTGATTTCTGAAAATTTTGGTGCTGGAGGTGAAGGAGATGAAGCCATTTCTATAATTGAGAATACAACATTAACTAATAATTGGGATAAAAATCAATAAAATATGTACGTACGAATGACATCCGTCCACTTCTATTTAAAAAACATTTTCATAACAAACAAAACCGTTCCATTTTTTATTCATTTTTTATCGTTTGTTATTTTTATAATTTATTGTTTTACAAAAGTTGAATAAATAATAACTTTATAGTTTATTTATTATACATTAATTTATTATATGTGCATATATATTTTTTAATTTTATCCACCTTTGGTACGTTTATCTCCAAAGATTTTAATTTAAGTTTCGACTTTTAAAACCAAATAACACTTGAGTCTCCTAAAGTTCTTTCCGGAAGTGAGAAAAAAATGATAGACGATTCGTTCAATTTTTCAAGGTTTTTAATGTAAATTTATTGTTTTCTTTAGTTTTCAGTCTTAATTTTGTTAAATTTACGACCGGCCGCCATTTGATTAGTTCTTTCCCTTTGGGTGCTGAGCAGTTGGCACGGGAACTTAAAGGTTAATACATTGTTTTGTAATATTAGGATTTTCAAAATTCGTTGAAAAATTATGACGCCTGTTCTAAATGAATAAGTTTAATGACGCCTGTTCTAAATGAATAAGTTTAAGTTGTTTGATTACAATTGTTTTCTGATTGTATGCAATATAGGCAAACTAAAATCAGTTTACCAATAATACAAAAAAATTTAGCTGTTGAGAAACAATTAGTTAAAACAATTAGATGCAATATTGGAGGACAACGCAAAATTTTTAAAGAAAATTATCATTTTTATCAAATTTATAATAAATTGGGACATATAAATTTGTTAGCTGAAGATTTTGCTAGAGGTTTTTTTTAATTTTAATTAAAGAATTAAGTTTTAAGCACTTTCTGCTTATCAAAAGGCATATAAATACAACAAGGATAATTTTTGGAAGGAACAGTCATCTTTGTATGGACTTGCAATGTGTTATTATCATTTTAGAGTTTATCATCCGTTGGTTTATTTTAAATTCTTAAATTGATTTTGTTTAAGTTCGTTATTTAATTTTATTGAGCAAACCACTAGTAGGCTTTAGTGTCTGGTTAAGGACACAAAGAACGATGGTCATTTTACCCTTCCCTTTACACTTCATTTCTTTCCTCAATGGCGATGCATTTTGCGCAGGAAAGGACTAGGTTAGCTTTAGATGGCTACTTTTATATGTATTAAATGGTTCCTTTACTTTAATACCTCTTATACAATTCCACTATAAGAAACTATATTTTTCAAATATTTAATTACTATTTGTAAGGATTTACATAACACAGGTTCAAATCTTTACATATTTTTTCATCGCCAAGCAAATAAAGCTTTTTAATTCGGTTTCACTTTCTTATGAACTTGACCATCAATAAACTTAAAAATAAATTATTAGGCCTTTACACAAAAACCTTGACCCTTGGAGTTTTTTCATTTCTGTTTGTGATGTGTATATTGATTTCTCTCTATTTAAATGTAGCCAAAAAACCCGGCGGTGATGCTCCTCTCTTATTCTTACTATTCTATCCTTCCTCACCACAAATATATTTTCTACTAGTATTTCTTTATTTTTCCCTCTAAATTTAGAAAAAAGACATAGGCTTTTTCTCTACTCTCTCTTTCATTTTCTCATCATTTCACTTCATTTCCTTCTTTTTTGATTTTTTATGGGTTTGGATAACCTTTTTTGCAGGTCACCTTCGCTTCCCTCCATTTATTTTTTGTTTTTACTCCATTGTGCTTATTTTGAGAGGATTTGGCCTGCCTGCTCCCGTATACGGCGATTTATAATCTAGCCATTCCATTTTATCTATAGTTGCCTTCCAAAAGTCAAAACAAGAAAATTTTCATATTTACTAGCGCATATTTTTCCAAGCATTTCTATTAATCTTAACTTTTATCTCATTTTTTCATTTAAAATTTAATTATTTTTAGAGCAATTGAGCTTTTCTGTCAGTTGCTTTTTGTTCATCCATATTCTGAAGTTGCAACTGAGGTTAACGCTAGACTAGGTTGCTCAATTTTTTTTTACTTTTTTAAAATTTTATTTTAGGCCTTTGTTTCAAAGCACTCGACAATTTTCCTCAAGCATTAAAGGTAATCTTTTTTGTTATTATTATATCATAAATTTTATATTTTTAATTAAGCACTTAAATATTGCCTTAGAAGACACAAAAGAGTGCCTGGCATTACCTAAGTTCTTTCTTCGTTTTCAGATAGCGCATTGTTTTGACGTTGCAGGTATTTTCTGTACTCAAATATAATTGCCAGAAATTGATATCTGAACAAAAAATTATCTGTTGGGTATAAACGAAAACTTATTTCTTTTACTAATTAAGGAATATACCATAGGAATGGAGGGCAGAAACGACACTATTACCCCCAATTATAATTAATATTTAGGGGAAGTACGAAGAGCCGTTGAGGAATACCGTCGTTTATTGTCTGATCACGATCGAAGTATTGTTCCATTAAATAATCAACTTCTTTCTGCTATTTATGGACGTCTTGGTTATTTTTAAATTTGATTTTTCAGTATAGTAATTTTTTGTAAGGCTGGATAAGTCTATGTTCAAGGGAACGCGAACCTCGTGAGGAAATTCGACTTCAAAAGTTAAAGGAAGCAGAAGCATTATTACAAAGAGCTCGCGAATTACAACCAGTAGATAGCAAGGCAAATTGTTATTCAGGACTTTGTTTTAGTGAGCAGACGCGTGTGGCTAATAAATTTATACAAGAAAATAATTCTGGTAAACATCAACAAAGAACAAATTCGAATCAACAAAATAATCAAAATATTCCAAGATATAATCCGGTATGTTTTTAAATATACTGATAGCTTCTTTTACTAGCAAAAATTTTGTAACACAAATTCTTCGTTTTTAATTTCGTATTTGTTTTTCAAGTTTTCTTATGTCCATCTTGTTACGATCCCAAAATGTCTTATGGCCGAATTTCGGGTTCGGGATTCGACTTTTTCAAAATCCGAGTTCAGATTCGTAATCAGCATATTTTTTTACCATAGAAAAACCCTTTTTCTTATTTTTAAACTTTCTTTTCGCAGGGACCCCAATTCTCCTGGATTGCCACTTTTTTTAATTCTCTTCCTCCTACTCTATATTTGATGATTAATAGCTATTTTCTGTTTTTAAAAGTACACCTAAAATATATTAATGATATTGCAAACCGATTAATTAATACATAATTATTTTGATATTTTCATTCTGTTAATATAATTAGTTTTTATAATTTAATTTTTCGATCTTTTCAATGTTAACATTTTTATGTTCTAATAATAATCTATAATAATTTTTAAACATATTATTTTTAGGATCACACCGCACAAAATGCCTTTGTAAGCTATAGAACGGCTATCGATAGTGACGAATCGGATGCGAATACTTGGCGATCCATTGGGATTTTATATCAAGAACAAAGTCAACCTTCTGACGCTTTGGAGGTTTTATTTTTCAATATTTAACTTTAAGTTATTTATGTTTTTCAACTTTTTCACATTTCTATTTTTATAAATTTATAAATCTCACTAATTTAGTCATTTGCTTGTTCTGTGCAATTGAATAACAAACATTACGCTGCTTGGCTTGATCTTGGACAGCTTTACGAGAAGCATCGTCAATATAACGATTCACTATTTTGTTACGAAAAAGCTTTGCAAGCTAATCCAGGTATTTTTATGTTCTTCTATTTTATGTGAATAATTTAATTTATTTTTTAATATTTTACTAATTTTTGGGTTTTACGGATGGGAAAAGTATATTTTTTAATGTGATTCAATTTTTGGTTATGTGTATATCCTATTTTTAGTTTATGATACACTGCTTAATTAAAATGACACCCACATCAAAATTCGCTAAAACTATTTTAAAAATTTTGTTAAATATAAATTTGGGAATTTAATTTTAAAAATCGATAAAAAAAATTTAAGTCAATTAAGAGAGTAAAGGAAAAATTTTTGAGTTGAATATATGTATGCTTTATCCTTTCTATGTATTTTAGTCTTTTATATTTATGAGTGACTGACTAGAGTGTTTTAAATTTTATTAAATTTTTTCATAAATTAATTTTAAATTTTCACTTTTTATTTAAATTTTTTTATTTTTTATATTATATTTTTAAAGATTTTTTCATGGTTTATCTAAAATTTAAATATTAGCTTTATTTTCTTTTCTTTTTCAAATATTTTTAAAATTTCTAATTCTCTTTATTCTTTGTATTCCTAACTAACAATAAACTTTACTCCCTTTTTATGGTTAATTTTTTAAAATTATTTTCCATATTTTTCACAAAATTATTTTTACAGAACCACCCGAACAACTCTATACTAGAATCCATATCATTCAACGAGAATTCAATAAAATTGGTGGGTCAGCTAATTACACTTATCTAGCAGAACAACATTACGCTTTGTTGCTAGATAAGCAAAAGCAGCTGCAACAATCTTATCGTCAATTGGATCCGTAAGAATTTTTTAAACATTTTTTATTAGATAATAAAAAATTTTATGGATATAGTCCAATAATGTTTTTAAATATATAAAAATTTCAGATTAAATAGACAGCCAGAACAGCCTAAGAAACCGGAGGAAATTAGGTGATTTTTATAATTTGTAAACCCACCATATTTACATATTTCTCTATTTTTAAATTTATATTTGTATGTATATGTAAATATGCTAATTTCTCTTGTATAGAATTCTTTTCAGGCTGTCTCACATTGAGTGTGCTTGGCAACTGGGTATACCCGCGCAAGTTCGTCAACGACTTTTGGAGTTAAAAAAGGTAAGAGAAATAAGAAAAGGTGTTGTATATTTAATAATTTAAACAAGGGGGAATTTTAACGTGTAAATGATAAAAGTCTAAAAATTAAAAAATTAGTCTTTTCTAATAATTTATGACTAGTTAGCCAATTATTTTACGTCCTTATTTTTTGACATTATTTTTTGGTTTTTACGTATTTCAAATTATCTAACATTTAAAAATAGTTCCCGTCAATAGTTAGTACTTAAAAATATCAAACATTGCCGGGCTCACTTTTTTTTAATTTTTCTAAGTTTCTAACCAATTTAATGCAAAAAATTCCGACAAATTTTAATTCCATTAATTCTTTTCTTTTTTTTCTTAAATTACTGTTTAAAACTACATTATTTTTTACCTTTGGATTTTGCTACAACTGCCCGCTCTACGTTTTATATTTAATCCTCTATTTTTTATCTTTTACTTCTAATTTTTCTTTAATTTTATAATTATAATTTTTTAGAAATTAATCCTGCATAAGTCATTAATTCTTTCTTTATTTTTTATACTTTTATTAGAAGCTGAACATTTTGGGCTTTTAAAAGTGTTATTAAGCTATTTTTCTTTTGGACAAAATTTAAATATTTTTATTCTTTTCAATTTTTGCTTATATTTTAAATGAATTTTGATTTTCTATTTTAATTTTTTTTTCATGACTACAATTTTTCCTTTTTCTTTTAAAGAATACAATTTTTACTTTTAATTATTAAAAAATTTTTTCATTTGCAAACTTTAAATAGCTCTGTATATTTAAAATATTTAATTCATAGAAAAAACTTTAATTTTTTCCTAAAATACTTTATTAAATATCCAAACTTTAATTTTTCAATGCCTTTTTTAAGATTTTTTTTTAATCTATTAGTTATTTCTTTACTTATATTAACAAATTTTATTTTTTTAATATTTTTTATCTTTAATAATTTTAATAAATATTTTCTACATAGTTTTTTACTCATATACTTTCATTCTAACAAACATCTTCATTAAATTTTTTACACATTTTTATTTTCATTTACGCACAAAGATTCTAGACCTTACTTTTTATATTTAAAATTTATGTTGTTGTACTTTTGCCAGATTAGTAGCTAATAACAACGAATGTTTTTTAATAACTAGGCACTTTTTACATGTTTCTTCTTTCATTTGAGATAATCTTTATAATAAAACCTTCCGCTTAATATTTAACATCCTTATATAATAGGCATTTAATAATTTAATTTTTAAACATGTTGCAGGAAATATTATTAAGAAGAGGTCACATTCTTTTTTTGACAAAAAAATAACTTTTTACATATTTTTACCAACACTATTTTTTAATTTTTCATGTTCCTTAAGTTATAAAATTTTTATTTAACCTTTCTTCCATTAATGTAAACAAAATAAATATTAATTTTTCTTTAAATTCACAGCAACAAGAGAATAAATATCGTGAAGGCTCTATTCTTTTTAATATGCACGATTTGATCGCTAGCTCTATGAAGAGTGACACTGACGAACGCTCATTGACACCTACTCAGCGACAGATTATGCAAATTCTTAAATTTAACCAGGACCAGTTAGAGTTTCATGAGGTGTGTTTTCATTTTGTTATTGGTCTTTTTGTGAATATAAGCTTTTTTAGAGTACATTACTTCACGAGCTTGAGCAAAGGGTGGGTGATACGCATGAAGGCACGTCAACAACAACGCATGTTGATGAAGCAATATCCGTGCAGGAGGAACAGGTTAAATTTTGAATGCGGATTTTATAATTAATTTTTCAAATAAACTTTTTTAGTTTATTTTTTTATTATCTTTTTTAGTATACGTTTATTTTTAGCCTACCTTACAACCGAAATGCTCTCCCGGCACAAAACCTCTACCATCTTCCTTTGAACTAGCTCAAAATAAATCACCAAAATCCCCAATTGTTGAAATTTCCCCAGCTCTTGTTAACCTCATTCCTTTCCCTTCATCGATGCTTTCTCCAAAAGAAGAATCATCTACTAGCCATAATTATCATCAGCAATCTTTTTCGTCACCTGGACCTCATTATATTCAGGAAGAAAAGATCTCATCGACATCAAACCATTTAGAATTACCTCCAAATCTTTCATTACTTGCCCCTGTCTATTTACCTGTTACTGTTACCTCTACAGAAGTGCTTGATATGTGTTAGTTTTAAGAATAATTTTTAGATTTTATTATTTGACAATTCTTTCCACATTTTTATAAATGGTTTGAAATATCAAAGATGACTTTTTATCAAAATGCCTGATTTTCGGAAACATCCCTTAACCGAATTTTATAATTAAATACTATTGGCTTTCAGACTTACCTTTTTCCGTTCATTTTTATAACTTTTCTGCAACTGGCAGGGATTAGACTAGGATTATTTAAAATATTTTTAGTTTAAATTTTATAAAATTTATTTTTAAGGTAAAAAACGTCTTTCAAAACCAGAAGAATATAAGCCTATTTTTGATGAAAACTTTCCTCCACCCAAAGAGCCTGTACCTCCACCAAATACAAGTTTTACATCTAAAGAAAATTTATTGTTAAAAACTCCCGTTGTTCTTGTTGAGAACCAAAGAGAGGCTATGGCAATTGAATTACAAAGATTTTGTTATACTCAGCCAATTGTACTTATTCATGGTTTAACACTAGCATTAAAAATCGATTTGAGTCAATTTTCTACAAAAACTCTTATACAAACTGCCGCAGATCATGAGGTTTTTTACTTTATTTCAAATCTGGGTTAAATTTCTACAGTTAAATTCCCTTTTTTATTATTAAAACACATTTTAAATTTTAATTTTTATACCTTTAGGTTGAAGTTCGGACACAGTATAAAATGCCTTATGATGTAAATGTTGATCAAATGGGAAATCCAACATGGTCAATTGTAAGCAAAATTTTATTTATTAATAAATCACCAAATTTGTTTTAAAATTTTGTTTTCTCTTCTTTTAAATATTTCTTTTTTTTTTGTAGAGAAGCAGTAAAAGTTTCACAACAATAAGCAGATTTGGTCAATATCAAGCAGAATCATTTAAACATTCATTAAAAGAAGAAACAGAAAAATTAAAACAATCAAATCCCAAACTTTATGGAAGTAGTAATATACCATCATGCTCATCATTGAATTCTGAAAATATTGTTACAAGCGATACATCACCAATTCCAAATAAAAAGCAAAGGAAAATAATATTGAATAATAATAATGGAACTCCAACAAATAATTCTGGAAATTCTGAAAAGGAATATAAAATGATTAAATTTGGAACTAATGTTGATTTATCTGACGAAAAGAAATTTTCTTTTCAATTGAAGGTTTTTATTCTCATAATATTTAAATTTATTATTTTCCGATTTTTTTTAATTTATAGGAATTAAATAAGCTTCCTCCATTTTGTCGAATAACTTCAGCAAGTAATATGTTATCTTATTTGGGACATACTGTTTTTGGAATGAATACAGTCCAATTATATTTAAAAGTACCTGGTTGTAGAACACCTGGGCATTTAGAAAATAATTCATTTGCAAGTGTTAATGTAAATATTGGACCTGGAGAATGTGAATGGTTTGGTGTTCCGTATGAATATTGGCCTGCTTTGGCTAAAATGTGCAAAGAGTTTGTTTTTAATTTTCTTTATTAAAGGCAATTTATGTGGAGAAACTTTCTAGAAGAAATTATAACTTCCTATAATTTTTATAAAAATTAATTTTTTAGTCGCAATATTGACTTTCTTCGAGGTGCTTGGTGGCCAAGTGTTGCAGACTTAATTAAAGCAGATTTACCATTCTATCGTTTTACTCAACGTGCTGGTGATGTTGTTTGGGTTAATGGTGGTTGTGTTCACTGGGTTCAATCGACAGGTTTTTTTGATAATTTTTAATTTAAAATTATTCTTTAAGGTTGGTGTAATAATGTTGCTTGGAATGTCGGCCCAATGACTGCAAATCAAATAGAAATGGCATTAACAGCATATGAATGGAACAGATTAAATGTAAGATCTTTAATATTTTTTAAACTTGTCATTTATGCTGTCTACAAATATTTTTTCCTTAGTCTTTTCGTTCCCTGGTTCCAATGCAACATCTTTGTTGGGCACTTGCAAAAGATGTTAGATTCAGTAATCAAAAATTATATAATAATATAAAAAATATGTTAATTCGTTCATTGGCTTATTGTCAAATGCTTGTAGACTTTGTGGGAACAGCCATGAAAAGTCCTATTAAAATGCAGCAAAAACAAAAAGGAGAATGTTTGTTTTTTTTTTTGAAAATATTTTAAAATTATTTTTAAAGGTGCCCATTATTGTCATTTATGTGAAATCGAAGTATTTAATATACTTTTTGTTAAAGAAATTAGTGGAAAATGGAAAATATTTTGTTTTAAATGTGCTAAAAGAAATAATCTGGATGAGTATGTGGTTTTACAACAATATCCTTTTGAGGAATTACAACTAATTTTTGATAGGTTTCAACTACAAATTGTAAGTTATTCAATTATAAAATTAAAATTTTATTTATTGTTCAGACAAAACCTACAGTGATTTGCTAAGAATAAGTTTAAAACAAATATTTTTTGAATAGTTAGTATATATTAGCTTTATTAATTTGTAGAATTTGCCAAAAAAATTTCCCCATAAACCTTTCACTTTTTTTAAAAATATTGTCACTCTTTTACATAATGGGCCTATATATAGAACCGACATATTAAATATTCTAATATCCCTTATAAATTATGTAGAGGCCCATTACAATATTAATCAGTTGTAATTAATCAAAATACTTCATTAAACATTGACCTCATTTATATTTTCCGCCTTTTCTTAGAATAAAGTTTTCATTTACTAGTTGAAGAAAAAATTAAAGAAATTTTGTCTTTTAAATTAAAGAAAAATCAGAAACATTTTACTTTTCATTCATTTTCGCTCTTTTTTCGTCCTTTTCTCTTCATTATTTTTCTCAGCACTCTTCTTTTTTCTTTTTTTGGCATCTGAATTTTCATCTTTTGCTGCCCTTTTCTTTAATTTTCTCTTTCTTCTTTGTCGTCTTTTTTCTTCTTCATCTGTAGATTCCGAAGAAGAGGAAGATGATGATGAAGAACTAGAAGATGAAGAAGATATTTCCTCTTTCTTAACCATCTTCTTACGTTCTTTATCTAAGCGTTTTTGTAAATGTTCACGTAAGTCTACACTAAAAAATAAATACTAATTAATGAAAAAAACTATTTGAAAAAGATTACGTGAGAGCTCCAAGTCCAATTAACGAAAAATAATTTATCGCAAATCGAGTATTTTGAGGATTGTCACGTGGAAAGAGGCCTTCCATTGCAGTTTGTAGTGTACTTAATTAATAGACTTTAGCTAATATTTAAATTTAAAAAAAAACTAACGGATCATTACAACGTTTGTATGTAGTAACCAAAGACATTTTTTCTACCAATTCAAGAAAAAGAATTTTTATAAAAATTCTCCCGGCAGATGTCGTATCTTGTTCTGTTAATTTGATTTCTGAAAAAACTTCCCAACTTATAGCATCTGTAATCAGTAGATGAGCAACAAATTTAGCCATATTTTGAAGCTTTGTATGATCAAAACGATGAATGGCATTGTAAGTATCCCGAGCAATTTGTTCGAATGTTTCCTATAAAAGATTAGATGGGCATTAATCCGACTAAAATAACCTGAAATTCTTTTCGCAGACGACAAAAACGTTCAGCTAGTAATCCATAAAATGATTGGTATGTCCGTTGTTGGGCACAGCAATCAACTATCATATGACAAAGCTCATTCTAAATGAAAGTAGAATTTTATGAAAAATTAAAAAGTTAAAAAACCTCTAATTGTGGTTTCAATTCATATTTTATAAGCTTATGTGCAGCTTCCTGAAAATCAAGTGATGACTGAATTGTTAAATAAACATTTCGGCGGAATGCTACAATATCTTGCTCTGTCATATCCAAAATAACAACGCCAGCAGTTGCTTCAAATTTAAGTACAAAAACTCTTATCATTAAAAACAACAAACTTTCAGCAGCACGCTTTTCCTCTTCATTCTCATCATCAGCTTCTTCATCATTATCACCTCCATCGCCCCCTTCATCATCTGCATCTCCAATTATCTCTTTGCGAATATCATCATATTCTGCTTCATTCTTTTCGAATTCCGGATCGTATTTAAAAATATCTTTAAAAAAATTTAAGAATGCAAAACTAAAAAACTAACTTAATGTCAATTCTGGATCATAAGATTTTCCATCTTCAGGGTTTAACTGGACCAGATGTGCAATTTGGTCATCTTCATCAATCAAATCCAATTCTTCTAGCATTATTGGATAATTCTAATAAATATTAAAAAATAGGACGAATATACACTAATAAACAAAACCTCAAATTTTGTTTTGCGAATGTGCAGCATCGTCTCTATCATATATTGTGTCCGCTCTTGAATAGAATCGCAATCATTGAGAACAGAACGAAGACGTTCAAAAACAGCTATAATACACAATAAATTAATCTAATTAAATCCAAAATTTAAAATAAAATAGATCCTTAAAAACTAACCAATTGAACCTTTTGGCGTTACTTTAAGAAGCATTGCACCACATTCCTTCAATAACGTCACAGTTACTTCGATTGAATCATCTGTAGGTCTTTGCATTAAAAGAACTAACATTTCCAAAACTAAAATTTCATGTGCCACTCTTTGATTTGCCAAATGTGCAATAAATTTACAAGCTGTTACACAAGTTTGTTTATCATTACGACGAAATGAGCGTTTAAATTGAATTATAAGACGGCGCAGAACTAATTCTCCGATGTTAGGAAATTTAGAATTTATAATAGCTACAAGTGCTGCAAATACATGTGAAAATGAAGGAGAAAATGCCTGGGCTTGTATTATAGAACGAGCAAATAATCCTCTAGAAATAAAAAAAAATATATTTAAATTTTGGGGATGGAGCCAAGAATAAATTCAGAAACAATTCTATCTGTCAAAGAGTTCCGGCTCGGGGTGAATATCTGAATACTTCCTAGGAAACCAAACCACACAATTGGGAAAAATGTCTAAAAGTTGGCATAAATAACAAATAAAACAAACCTTCCACGTATTAAATTTTCACGCAGTAGCGTTCTAGCAACATCAACAATATTAGAGACATTTAAACGGTTAATCTGACCATGAATTTTACGTTTCAAACGTTCCCAATTTGCTCTTTGATAAGCTTCTGAACTTTTATCTGCTCCCAGATGTTGTTGCATCATACGAAGCCTTGCTGGCGGAATATAAGCACCACCAGCTTTACTAATCGTATTTGATCCCACAGAAGCATTTACATTTTTAGCTTCTTTTTCAATAGTATCCGCACTTCTTTCAATAAATTCCGTTGCAGTTTCCTCAACGGAATCGTTGCCCATATTTGAATTAATTTTTAATATCTAAAAGTTATACAATTTAAATTAATTCGAAAAATAAAAGTAATAAATATAGATGATGGTCAACATAACGATAAAAAATAAATAAAACAAATATTTATAAAAAATAAAATTAAAAAAAATCAACGTTTGACCTAACATTTACTATTAATTTTTCATTTCTTAGTTGAAGCTGCCACCTTACCATCAGGAATTTCAATAAGTACAAGCCTTTCATTTGTTTTTGAATCACAAATATAAAAAGATTTTCGTTGTATCTGAATAATGTCACCTTTCCCCACATTTTTCATTGCTTCCTCCACCAAAAGAGAATTATAATGCTTAAAATAAAAACATATAAAATTTAAATATAAAGAAATAACTTACAATACTGTCACGATTAACTAACTGTTTCCAATCTTCATCCTTTCCTATAATGGCTTTGTCGATAATATGATTGTAATGGACAGTTTTAACAACAAAATTAGTTGTTTTAGGGTCTGTATTTGTTAGCCAAGTTACTTTAAGTGTTTTTTTATAATCCTAAATTTGAAAAAATGGATAAAATATAAAACAAATATCTAATAACAAACTTTATTATCCAAATCCAATTCAGCTTCAACATTAATGACTTTACCAGTTTTATCATCACGAATTACCTAATATCGCAAAAAGGATTAAATTATTCATAAAAAGATTAAATAAATTTACGTTTACTATACGCATATTCCCCCAATTTACAAAAGTCACAGAATCTCCAGGCTTCATAGAATTCGCATCAATTTGTTCTATGAATAATTCTTTTCCAAACCAAACATCTTTTTTTGAACCTTCTGGTTCCTTAAATAAAATTTTGCTAAAAAATACTTTTAATTGTAAGAATAATTAAAAACCTTTGGGAGTAAAGGTATCTGACGAATTTCAGTATTTATTTGTTGAACAATTTTAACTGGTACAATTTCTGCCATATCAAGGCCTGTATAGCGATGAGCAGTTGAATCAATAACCTTTTTATTAAAAGCCCATATTTTGTCCCATTCCATAGTAACAACCGAACGACTCCCACCTTGGGCCAAAATAAATTGTTTAAGTCCCTAAAAAATGAAAAATAATTTTAAATAAGTATTCTAATATGAATACCTCTACTGTTAAGCCACGACGCATAACACCTCTCACAGTGGGCATTCTAGGATCATCCCATCCATCAACTAAATGTTCATCAACCAACCAAGTAAGCTAAAATAAATATTTTTTTCTTCGGAGAAAAAAATGTGTTGAAATTTTTAAAATCCGTAATTTCACAAAAATTAACATAAAAACCTTTCTTTTACTCATCACAGTATTTGTCATGTTTAATCTTGCGTATGCCCAAATATAAGGTTTTCTAATTCCCAAAGCATCGCATATAAAGAAATATTGTTCATCACGATCAGTATATTCTGTAGTTCTAAGAGCATGTGTTACTCCTTCAATACTATCAACAATTGGACATGCAAAGTCATAAGTCGGATAAACTCTAAAATTATTTAAAAATGTAAAATAAAATTGAATAATTACTTATATTTATCTCCAAAACGTAAATGTGGTTCAGTTTTACACCGATAAATTGTTGGATCCCTCAAAGCTCCATTGTTGTTTCTCATGTCAATTTTTATTCGAACACAACAACCCAGACCTTTTTCAGTTCCTAAAAGCATTTCGTTCCATAAAGACATATTTTCTCCTGGTGCTAAAATTTTTTAATAAAAAATGAAAATAAATTTAAAAAATTTTTTACAATTATTTCTATTTTTTGATTCAATCCTTTCCTCACGCTCTTTGCGCATCGTTTCAGAATCTGTATCATCAACATAAGCTTTTCCATCTTTTAAAAGTTGTTCACAGTAGTTAATAAGTAAATCAAAATGATCAGATGTACGTGTTAATCGGTCAGGTTGAATTTTTAACATTTTCAAATCTTCAATTATAACCTTAAAAAATTTAACTCAATAGAAAAATTTGTAAAGTATGTAATAGTCCATAATGTTTAAATTTAAAAAGTCCAAGAATTCATAAATTATAGCAAATGAAACCTCTTCAAAATGTGCATCTTCTTTGGCAGGGTTTGTATCATCAAATCTCAAAATTAACTTGCCATTAAATGTCTGTTGATAATATTGATTTAATAATGCTGCTTTTGCATGCCCAATATGTAAATAACTTAAAAATTAATTAATTAAATTTTTTAGATTGTTTTACCCGCTAGCTTCAGGTGGAAATCTTACAACAACCTTTCCCATTTCTGCGCCTTCAAGTTCTACAAATTTCCCTTCATCTTTAATTTGATGCTTAGCTTCGTTCGATTTTTTATTTTCTTTTTGTTTTTTATTACCACAATTATTCTTATCTTCAGAAACTTGTGTAGATGAATTAGATTGTAATTTCGTTGAATTAACAAAATTGTGAACAGATTGAAAGTGTTTATTTTGTAAAATCATATCAAAATGTTTATTAAATAAATTATTCGAAGATAAAATCTAAAATCAAAATGATTTATCATCAATAAAATTTTAACCTGTTTTCGATCCAAAAGAAAAACGAAAAATAATAAATCGGCAAGACTAAGAGCCTTTCCTACAAGAAATTGTCCAACATTTTTTAAATTTTGTGTAGCCAGGTCAATTAACTGTTTCTCTGCATCACGTTTTATCTGTTGATTTGCACTTTTCTCATTGATTAATTCAAATAAAGAAATAAAATTCTCAATTAAAAATTGTTCTTTTAAATCCCTTTTTACTAAATGATCTGAAGAATTTTGCGCAATAAATCGAGCAATTGATGAATCATTATTTATCAACATTCCATTTCTTAAAAAATTTTTTTTAATTAAAAAATCTTTCGTATTTTGCGTAAAAACAAACAACTTTAAAAAAAATAAATTTTATAAGGGCTAAATCCAAAAAATAATTTTCAAAAAACGTACAATAGTAAACCACATTTATGTTGTAAAGGAGCAGTATTATCAACAAGTGATACAATTTTTCCAATGTCAACTTCTAGCGCACGAAGCGTAAGTAAGGTTCCATAATATGGAGTATCTTTCGACATTAAAATCATTAAATTTGCTTTGGATAAATCCATCTGAAAATTAGAAATATTTAACAATAAGTATACATATGTATTAGGTCGGGTCATAATTAGTGTCGCTTTTATTCGATTAAATTTTTAGGGGTGTTATTTTACAAATATCCTTTTTTCTTATTAACCAACTTAAAGATCTGAATCTACTCTTCATTTTAATACCAGGTTTAGGTATATATGAGTGATATTCATAAAGTTATGATTTTTTGAACTTCGCTACCTCGTAGTGAAATTCTCAAGCATTTGCACCATGAATTATAAATTACCAAAAATGGACACAAGAAGCAAAAAATCTTAATGATCTAGTCAATGGGATCGTTATCTATCCTAGACAGCAATAATAGGGTTCAGGCTATACGAGGAAGGCCGTATGACTCTCAGAAGCAAACATGGTCGAGGAAGACGGGTGTCATTAAGAAAAACGGTCCTGCTTGGCCGGCTAAGATGGAATCCGGTAATTTCTTCTGCTGAATTGTAGAGGGATATCTTCTCTATACGTAAGGCCACGGGTGACTCGAAAAACGCGGTCTGCGCTTCAGGAAGACAAATCAAATGCCGCGTGTACTCACATTTCAAAAATGAAATAAACGACACGACATCCCCCCCAAAAACGTTTTCTTAGAACTCAGCGTAAAATCATCCGATCAGGATGATCTAAACGGTTTTTTAAATCTCATAGAGAGCTTATACTAGATCCGAAATATAAAGTCTGTAAATCGTGCCGAACCCCGGAATTCGAAATTCGACTTTTTCGAAAATTTAGACCTTTCGTAATAAAAATTCGAAATTGTGCCCAACATTTAGAGTTTTTGAAGAGCTTTCGAATGATATATCACACTAGCTATTATCATTACATATACTTGAGAAAATTTGATTCCCGATGATTTCGGGAATTTTGATATTTTCGACCAGAACTCCCTGAATACCTAACGAAAAATTCTCAAATTCTGGAATCTCTTAGACAATACTCTAACAAATGATTCGTAATAAAAATAAAAAAATTTTTCAGAAAACTTAATTTTAAAAATCGAAAAAACCCAAATAAAAAAAGCGACACTAATTATGACCCGACCTAATAGTAATTAAAATAACATAAAAATAAATGGATTATCTGGTATTTTTTTATTTTAAAAGTTTACACTTCAAAATTTAAGACCATGTGAATTAGTGGTTTTGTGGTCAATTGTCGTACTGTCCTATTGGCTCATTGGTTAATTGTCATAGCGCCATTTCACGGTTGGAGTCAGTTGATCGCGGTCAGTTGAGCCCAGCCAGTTGACACGCCAGGGCGTATCCCCCCATTCAGTTAGCTAAATTTATCAAGTTTTTAAGATAGCATTTATTTTAATATTTTCTTTTAGAATGCCTTCATACTCGCGCCGCTCTGAAAGCCGCGACAGACATCGATCTTCGCGAAAACGTTCTAAATCTAGAGACCGTGATGAAAGCTCTGATCGTAAACGCAAACGTTCTGAAAAACGTCGTGATAGAAAGCGAGAAAAAAACAGGTTTGTATTATTCTACATATTTTTTTTATATTTTTCTAAAATTTAGGTCAAAAAGTTCAACACCAAACGAGAGAATCTATGCGCCTGCAGATGTAGCATGTGAGTTAGATGGAGGAAATATAAATATGGCACAACTGGATAAGAAAACTGTTGAATGGCTGCATGAAAAGATAAATGATCAAGTGAGTGCTCCGACGCCATTTTCGCGGCGTTCAAACCTATTATGCATTAATTTATACTTTTTAAATCATTGAAAAGAGGGCGAACTTGTACACGTGGGAGGAGTGCTCGAAAAACAAAAATGCTCGAAAGCAATTAAAGTGGTAACTGTCTACCTACTTCTTGATTGAAGAAAGCTCAATTTTTGGGGCTCAAATTAAACTTTGAGAAATTAATATTATTGTTTTTAGGTGTCAAGCAGACTTGGCGACATTGAGGAAATTATTCGTGAGAGAGTTATTGCTGCAAAGGTTGGATATTTTTGAATAATATAGAAAATTAATGCAACTATTTTTAGATTGATATGGAACAAAGACTAAGACTACAAATTGAATCAGAACTTAAAGAGGAAATGGAAGCCATTCAAAGACGAGAGGTTTTTAGTATATACCATTATTTTTTAAAATTTCATTTTAGAATGAGTCTAAAGATCGATGCCTCAACATGGAAAGAGCGTTAATTGAGAAAATAAAGCAACTTGACGAATCAGAAAAACAACTGGTATAATTTTGTTTATTTTGAACTATTCAAATTTTAAAGAGTGATGAACGTCTTCAAATGTTAGAATCAAAAAGACTGTTCGAAGAAAAGAGAATTGAGCTTGATCGTGAAAAAGAACTCCTTAAAAAGAATGAACAACAATCTATACTCAACAAAGGTGGCTCTCAAAGAGCACCAATTCGAATGAGACTTGGTAGTGGAAGATAATTAAAATGATATATTTCAGTTTTCCCCGTTCTTTGTCGGATAAATGTATTTGATCGTTTAGTATAAAAAACAGATTTAACCAATAGACAACAAATTTCTAACAATAAAATATAAAATAATCTTGCATGTCAGTCACTATCCTTCTTCGAGTTTAACTCTTCTTCTGGACTCCCTGAAATTTATTTTTAAAAATATATTTTTAATCATGTTTAGATTAAGAATATTCTACTTCTAAAACAGCCAGTCGACATGACACATTCCAAAAATTTCATAAATTCTTCTCCACATGCTCCCTCCTCCAATTCTTTTTCACTTGCAGATTTTTGGCATGTCATTGCTTTTCTAAAATCATATCCGCAAGGACTAGCAACAATATGTGAAACACAATGACATTCAAAGTTAACAGAACCATCCGGATTTGTTGGACCTTAAAAATAGTTTAAATCTAAAAAAAGGGAAAGTAACCTGGATTATAATTATCATAAATTTCTTCGGGAGACATTTTCGATATTGATTTGACATATTCATCAGTAATTGGCTCAAAGAATTCTTTTTTTGTAATAAAAATTACCTTTTTAAAAATCATTAAAAAATATTTTTTAAAATTAAACCTTTTCTTTTGAATCGTTTTTATCTTCTTCATTTTGATCTGATTGATTGTGAGAGTTGGCAATTCTTAAAATTGAAAAAAACTTTGAAATTGACGGAAGCATTCTAAACAAATATAATTAAAAGAATTAGTTTATTATTCTAAAAGATAAAAAGTATATTATTTTTAAATAAAAGAAGAGAATTATTTTACCTTTAAAAATTAAAAAAAGAAATTTAATTTTATATATGTATAAGGCATATTTAATTACAAATAAATCATTTCAATATCTGTGGGATGGCAAAGCACAAGAAAAATGCATTTTTTAAAAATATTTAAAAAATTTATATAGGAGTAAATTGTTGTTTTCTACGTCGATTCATTAATTCTCCATCAACTTCAGACATTGCTTTATCATATTTTCTTACAATATTTAAAACTTCAGATTTGTAAAGTTTCATTATTTTTCCTTTAAAAATTATTTTTGTAGAATTAATTTAAAATAAATTCCTCACTATCAAAAATTTCAAGATGGCTAAGTTTAAACAAATTAAAATTAAGTAAATGATCAGCATTTGAAGGAGCTAATGAATAAAGTTTTAACCAATCAGGCACATCTTCATTATTAATTATATCGTCTTTTAAAGTTTCATTGTCTTCTTTTTCTTCCAAACCAATATTTTTATAATTTTTTTGTTTCTCATTTTTTAGTTGATTTTTTATTTTTTCTTTATTTTGTTGATCTTCTTTAAATTGAACGGAAGACGATCCATGTATAGTTGGCAGCAAAGAAACAGAAAGAGTTGTAGAAGCAGAAAAACCAGGATGTTCAAATTGTGAACGACGTTCGATGTGACTTTCAAAAGGCTCTTTTAATTTAAATTTAATAATTAAACCAACTTGTAATAAACAACTCCATGTATTTTATCAAAAATTTTTGTCCATCCAGTTGCCAAATTTTCTGGTGCCAGGGGATGAATCCAATGTGTACGGCCATTATTATCTTAATAAAAAATTAATTAATTGTTTTATATTTCGTAAAAATTACGATCAATATAGTAGCGAACACCATCTGAAGTTAAAGCAACTTCCCATCCTGGCGGAAAACGATCCAAATCTAATTTTCCATTTCTTTCATTTGAAGCTAATAAACTTGTATGAGAGCCTAAAATATTTTGATTAATTATTTGTTGTCCTCCCCAATATTCTTGCTGTTGATTTTGATCTGAAACTGCCGTAGCATAAACTTTTTGGAAAGCTATTGGAGGTGGAATAAGTGATTCAACAACACTTAAAAAATAAAAATTTTATCCCAAAAATATTTTTTAAAAATTACTTTCCAAAGCTAACAGAAGGCCCCAATCGACCTTTAACATAATGGCCTGTTGTTGAAGACTGAACACCAATTGCCTCGGCAGAAGAATCATGACTATCACGAGTAGCGTTTTCTAATGAAGCTGGTTTGCCAAAACGTCTTTGTTGAGCATTTGTATTGTTAAAATTAGATGTTGGAGTTTTATTTCGAAATGCGGCTGCTGGATGGTGAGAGGAAGAGGTTGGAACATTAAAAGAGTGGGAGGAAAGTTCATGTCGTGGTACTGCTTTTCTTTGGGTTTGTTGTGGAGTATGCGATAGCCTTCGAATTACCGAACTTCCACTACCATCACTACTGTTGCCTCTACCACTAAAACCACTGCCTATATTTTTGTTATCAATAGACTTAAAGTAATAAAAATTTAAAAATATCCTTTTATTAATACTAACTTTCTCCAAAATAACAGATGTGGGTGTAATCGTTGGAAATAAAGGTGCTATTGAAGCCGATGAAGAGTCCAAACGTGAACGCATGAGGGAGACATGACTGGAACTTAATGACCGTGAATCCTTCAGATTTGTAGAACGCTCGACTGAATGAAAAATATATTTAAAAATATTCGTCTAATATATACCAATAGTTGGTGGAATCTGTGGCGGACTCTCTCGTTTTGCATATACCCCCCTAAAAAATTATAATAAAAATTTTTGCAAGAAATACAAATCTAATAACGAAAAAAATAATAAAAACATATTAAAAATAAAAACATACGGTGTCCCTTCAAATTGTGTGGGGAGTGCTGAAGAAGCGGTGGAGATCCTCTTGGAGAACATCTCATCTTGTTTTCTCAGAATTCAGGTTCATAATAAAAATTTAAGATAAATATAGCAAATTAAAAAAATGGGGTCTGACATTTTAATACTTTATCTTCTATAATTTACCTATTTTAGCATTTGATGTTTTAAAAATTGCCATTTAACATGGTGACAAATTATTAGGTAAGGGACGTTTCAGAATTACTGAAGAATTGGCCGTTTCAGAATTTATAACTGCCGCAATTTGTAAATTAGATAAAGAAAATTTTTTTATCAGTTGTATTTAATTTTTTGTTATGGCCAAATTGACTAGGTTCAAGATTGTTCTCTTAAATATTTCTGGAGCGTTGTATACTGCAGTGGTTTGTATTTTTAAATTTTAGTTATTTTTTTTTACCAACCAAGGCTATTACCGGCATTGCTTTTATTAATCTTTATTGGACATGCCCAGATATTAATGAAGATGGTGATTGTTTCTGGCCAAGTATATTTGCTGTGATAATTCTTGTTGAACTTTTTGCCAATCTAATTCTTTTTCATTATTACAATAAAAGAAATCAGGTTTTTTTAATTAACAAATGGGTTCATTATCTAATTTAACAAATAGGTTCAATATTGGACAGCCAAAAGCAGTTCACTTCTTGATGGACGTGGCTTTGAACAAAGGGCCGACTATGCGTTAAATGGACAATTTGTTGCTAAAAAAGGAAATGTCTCATTGTCAATGCAAAATGGAACATTACCTGTATCTTCGCGTGCTGAACAAACACCTAAAAGTTTTACCAAATACGCGGTTCGGATAATCTAAATATTTAATTAAATAAAGTTTTTGCGCTTGTAAGGATTGTGCGCAAATCTTTTCAAGTGCAGTTTTTAATCGATAAATCTATTTTGATTTTTAAAAAAAGATTTGCGAAGATGGTACTTATGTTGGCTTAGATTCTCTTAGAGAAGAGCTTCACGGGGCTTTTTCGGATAAAATTAATGATAATAATTCTCCTTGTAAATACTGCCATCAATGCAAACAGGTTTACTTTTTAAAATAATTTTTATATTTAATGTTAATAGGTTGTTCCCCGTCGTTGTCATCATTGCCCTCTATGTGGAATTTGTGTTCTTCGAAAAGACCACCACTGTCTTATGTTAGGTGGTTGTGCTGGACTTGCAAATCAGGTATTTTGAAATTTTTAACTCAATTTATTTTTATTATACTATTTTATAGCGATATTTCATAGTTTTTCTCTTCTGGGCATCGCTTGGGGCTGTTTATGGTTCTTATTTTAACTTTATGTTTTTGAATAAACATATGATGTATTGGTTTCCTTATGGTTGGCTTTGCTTTTTAGGACCGGTAAGCCTTCTAATTTTTTCCTTTTACGCTGACTTTTCACGACTAAATTCATTATTGTTATAAAAAAGGTTTCAATGATTCGTTGGGTGCTCGGCTGGGAGACGGCATTCAATATGGGTATGGCAGTACTTTTTTCATTCTCTTTTGCCTCAACACTTGGAGCCTTTGGATTTTTTGTCTTTCAAGTTGTTCTTTAAAATACATATATTAAAATAGTTAAAAATTGAAAGATGATTTATACTTTGAATGGCTGCACAATGTACGATTATCACCGATCTGGCCCAAAGAGAATTGAAAGTGACGGTAAGATTTTAGAAAAGTTTGCAAATAGTTTTTTTCCTTAAAGGTGAAAACTGTGCTGAAAGATTGGCTCTTGTTTTCGGGCGAAGGTGGTGGCTAAATTTAATTATTCCACAATTTTGGATTCCAAATCAAATGAATGAGTCAATAGCTAGAAATATTTTCTTAAGCGTGTCCAAAGACTTGTAAATTTATTATAATGTATTTCTATTATATTTTTGATCTCAAAATTAGTATTTTATTCTAATAATTTAATTAAAAGTACCTTTTAATTTATAGTTTACTTAAGATAAAAATAAATACAAAACAATTGCTTTATTTATGAAAAATTGAAATTATACAAAATGTAAAGGCCAATGATTAAAAATGGGACCCGAATATCCAAAATATTGGAATCGAGAAAATGTTTTATTGATTAACAATATTAAATGCTTTTATTAAGTGGGGGTAGAAAAGGAAATTACGAGTAATTTAACAATGTATACAAAATTTGTGGGATCTGGCTAGTGGAAGGCTATATGAAAATACAATATTGAAAATTTAAAAAGTGTAAATATGTAAGGTACATTATGTAGTGGCAAAGGTTAACAAAGGTTAGCTAATTAATTTTAATCAATTTAAGTTAACCTAACCCATTAAAAAGTAAAAATACAATGACAATAACTCATACATTAGAGATTCAACCTCATTTGATAATTTTCTTTCAAGTATAGTAACAATCAATGTGTATTATGTTGTTTTGGATTTAGATTCTCCCTCTTTTATAGAGAATCTGGAATCTGTTGTAGGAGAGCCATTCGAATTAAAGCCTAAAGAAATTCCTGAGTCATTAGTTTGTGACTCTAATTGTCGTTGGTTATCGCCTAATTGACAAAATTTTAACATATTAATTAGGTATATAATTTAAAAATTTTAACCTTTAACTTGGTTGTGTACGTTTTCATTATCCTGCTCCCCAAATTTACTAGTACTAGGTTCATCAACATAAACATAGTCACCACCAAGTAATTCATATTCTTCCTTGCAAAACTAAAATTTAAAACAAAAACTATATAAATCAAAAAATAATTTTACCTTTGAAGTATAATATTCAATTATAATTAATTCATTCAAAACTAACTGGCTTAGCAAACATTCAAATGAATCAAAATCAATTATAGAAAAATAGTTTGGCTTAAAAAATTTTTTTCCAATTAATTTAACTTTTTTACCTCTCGTTTAATTTTTCTAGAAATATTTTGATTTTTTGTAAATGTCCAATTTACTGATTGTCTTGATGAATTTGCAAAACTACTTTCCTCAACTCCTAAAAGTAAAGCATCAGCAAAACGGCAAAGTTGTTGTAGAATAAATAAACCACATTTTGGTGCATTTAAAAACCATTGTTTTAACCTTTAAAAACAAAATAATTTTTTTATTTAATTAGAAAATCAAACATAAAAAATATATTAATTGCAAGATCGGCATAATAAACAAGTCGACCCAAAATATCAAGCCAAAATCGAATTAAACGAAAAGAACCAACAAAATCAAATAAACTAGAAGAATTATTAGGAGCAACAGCTCTTTCCCCTTGCAATGCTAAAAAAAATAATTTAACTTTTTTCCCAAAAATTTTCATACATTTATGTAAAACTTCTGGAATTAAAGCAGAGGTTAATTCTATACTTAAACGTCGATCTAGCCAAGCATAACAAATTTCACATTCAGAATCTAATTTTTTTCTTCGTCTCATTAATGCATTTGGATTGTTAGCAGTTGAAGATGCTCTACGGCAAATTATTCTCGGAAATCTAAAAAATATTTATTTAAACTTTAAATTTTAATTAGTATCTTACTTTTGCTTAAAATCATGCAATCCATGCCCAAGACAACGATAACATGGAGTTATTGCTATTAAATTAAAAAAATAAATTAAAATAAAAAATCACAATACAATTTTTAGTTATAAAACGCAACGCATCTGTAAATCCTTGACGGCAAATTTTTGAACAAATTTCTTGAGAAGGTGGAAAAAAACACGAACAAAAGCGATAAAAATTTTCATTCGTAAAACGAATTGAACTTTAATTTTATTTTAATTACTATATTTCGTTAAAGAAATACTTACGATCCATAATAAACAAAACCAAGAATACTAGCACTTGCATGATCAAGTGGGCAAATATCAGCCTCTAAAATAAAATATTTTCAAATTTAATTTAGAATTATTAACCTCCAGAAAAAGGAGAAATAGTAATTGTATTTCTATCATAGACCGGTTGATTATCTGAAAAACCTCCATCTCTATATTTAACTCCGTGAAATTCGGGCTCTACAAGTCCACAAAATATTGGAATATAACAGCTACAAATAATTGCTTGAATTAAATCAGCTTTGGATTCAAATTTTGAAACAAGAACATTTCTTCCATCAATACAACGCGTTAGAGCTTAAAATTAAAAAATTTTTATTAAATTGAAAGCTCTTTTCTTTTACAAAAATTTAAATAAAAAAATAATACATATAAAAAGACGGTCAGTACACAACACATGCGAATTTGCAGGAAGAAGTTTGTTTAAGACTTCCCTAACAATTCCGAGTAGATCAAATGCTGGATCAAATGATTGCAATACACGTGAGCGTGCCTGAAAACAAAAATATTTTAATTTGAAATCAGAAAATACTTCTGCAACAACTCTCATAATTGCACAAGTAGCATCGGAAATGGAGACATTACAAATCAAACCAGCCGCCTTAATAATAGAATTTCATAAATCCGCTATACATTTGTTAAAAAATAGGTGGAACAAAATGGAGTGGATAAAATTTCTTGTGTAATTACTTACTGCAATTGAACCAGCTGAAGCACCATAAATTCGATTTTGAGTTAGTTGAGGGGCATATTCCTATTTTAAATAAATTTTTAGAAAACTTAAAAAATTATACTTTTAAGGCAGCACAAACACCAGCATGATAAATACACAAAAAACCACAACCACACAAAGAGAGGTCTGAATCAGCAAAACGTGTACTCCAACGAACCATTGTGATTTTTAAGTTAGTAAGTACCAGTCGGTTAATATAAAGGAATTTTTTCTAAAATAAACAAAAATATTTTTAATTAAAAAAATGTTTAAAAAATTTTCTTTTATCAATTTTTATCATTTTTCAACGAAAATAATAGAGGTAAACACGCGACCATAAAAACAACTTCCGGCTTCTGTCAAGATTGCCTTTCTTATCAAATTAAATTAAAGAAAATTTTCTTTTATCGTCTCAAAATAATATTTAGATCAATAAAAGACAAAAAATGATCAAATAATTTTAAAAATTAAAACTTATTTTTTAACTTAAACATACATATTTTTCGAAATTAAGAGACTAAAATAAAAGTTTTTTGATATCCTAAAGAAATTAAAGAAAATTGTAGATGTGAAAAAAATATAAAAATGATTATTTCTTGAGAAAGTAGAGCTTAAAATTAAATATTTAATGTAGATCAACACATAAACGAATAGTTAAGTAGATTAACAATAAATTTTTAACACTACAAGCTATGAAAATTAGTCAAAAAAAGAGAAGAGGATTAACAAAAATTTTCACTCAATTTTTATCATTTTATTAAAATAAATTGCGGCGTCCGTCACATTGATAATGACGGCGATTTTTAATATTTTCAGGAATATTAATGTAAAATGAATGTGACTTGTTCGTATTCAATTTACCGCTCTTCTCTTTCTTACGCATATCAGTAAAGTCAGTCAAAATTTGGCCTAACGGCGTGCCTATACCACCCCCTACACCAAAAACAGCAAAAAATCATTGAACAAACAAACTCCTCCCCGTGGGTCAGTCACTCACGAGGCTCTCTAAACAATTGGGACAATGAAAGAAATTGGGAATGGGAAATATAATTGAAAAGAATATATAAAATTTCTTAATTATTATGTCTAGGTATTTCTCAGAACATAAAAAATGAAGTATAAAAATGAGCATCCCGCAGATTCATTCCCATAAAATTCACGCTGTGAATTTTCTAACATACTATATAATATTTCTTACAGGAAAATTAGTTAGTAAAATTAGTGAATTAGAAAACAGGAAAATTAGTGAAATTAATAAAAATTATAGAATTTTCGTAAAATGTAGTATGTAGTTTAAACTTTAAAGTAGAGATCGGACTGGGAGGGTCGTACGAGAATCGAGATCTCGAAAAAAATCTCGACCAAAATAACGAAATCGTACGAAAATCGAGATCTCGAAAAATCTCGAAAACCCAGAAAATTGTCGTACAAGAAGCTAGATCTCGAAAAATTCTGGATATCGATAACGAGTTTTCTGATCGAGATCTCGTCTCAATCGTTTCTAGTTTAAAATAAGAAATATAGTAATAATTTAAGAGTAAAATGAGAAATTAAACTACTATAAAACACTTAATTCTGGTATAAAATAACGACTTTAAAATTTTAACATCTGTTATATGATGTCTCAAGTGGCAGAAAATGTTTGCGAATGAATGAAGGTCACCCACTCTATATATCTTTTATTTTTCTCTTGGAGCAGATGTCCAAAAAATATATTTCCTGACAATTATTTGTGCCTTTGTAATTTTTTGTAAAATGTCATCAAAATAAGTAAAGGAGTCTACCGACTAGTGCAAAAACAACTTATTGTAGTTTAAAAAATTCTACTAATATACAAAGGCACAAAGCCCGCTTTTTATTTTTAAATCGTTACCTTCTTTCACGGCTCGTACATCCAACAGTAGATCATGGTTGATAAAAATATTAAATCCACACTTTATTCCAAATTGAACAAAATTTAAACCTTAAATTAGTTATAAAATTAAGAAACCTTTTTAAATAAAATATAAAATCAAACAAAATATTATGAATAATAAAAATACAAAACATTTTATTTTATTTAATAATTTAAAAACAATAAACGTATATATAAGTAAATATTAAATCAACAAAAGTGCATTAATACATCCATCATTCTCTGGATGATTTGTTACTTGCGCATATTTGGCCCAAACAACTTTTCCACCCTGAGTTACCATTCCAAGTTCACTAACATTTACTTCAATAATTGTTCCTAAAATTTAGAAAATGAGATTTAATTTTTAGAAAATTTCGACATAAACTTTTCACTCAATTACAGACAAGGAAGGAAATTCAAACATTCAGCAACAAATTTAAATTGTAAAAATACCTTTAGTTATTACACCAAGCGAAGTATAAAGTTGTGAAGACGGATTCTTTTTAACACCAGTTATTGACAAACAAAACGTTGTACGCAATTCGGGATGAGTTACGTGCGCCTTAAAATGATTAATATTATCCATTTTGACCTATAAGAGGAAAGAAAATCAGAATCTAAAGTTATTAATTTTTTATTTAATGTTAATAAAACTTTGAAAATTTCACTATTCGTGATGTCCATAAAAAAATTGAAAAACCTTTCTAAATCGTAATCCCATTGGTCGAATAAAACGTTCAAATTTCGCCGGTTTCCTTGTAAACGTCTCACCAACATAAGTTACTTTAGTGACCATTCTTTTCCAACCCTTTCTTCGACTTTTTCCTGTACTGACTACTTTGAAAGCTTCGGCGTCACTAACTGCTTTAACTTTTGGTAATGGCACTTGATATTTCGCCTTTAAAGTTAAAAATAAATTTAAAAAATGATAAAATATTTTCACAAAAAATTCCATAGAAAACTTACAGCTTTCTCCTTGCGCTTTTGCTTAACAGCAGAAGAAATCGCTTTACCAACAGCTTGCTTCTGTCTGTCCAACAAATATGTAGGAATAGCACCTTCAGTAGGCTCATCAACGGTACTCTTCTGTTCTTTCTCTTCATGTTGCTTGATTAATTTACGCATTTGAACCTTTAAATAAAATAATATTAATCTTGAAATACAAAACCTTTTCAGAATAGCGCTTCTTGTTATAAAGTTTTGCTTTGCCTTTACGCATTTTCTTGGCAACAGCCGATCGTTCATGTGCAGCTCGTGCCAACCTCTTTCGGCTAAATTTGCTATAATAAAAATTGAAAGATAAATTTACGTTCGTTCTTCATGATCTAGTCGGCGTCCATGCCTTTTACGATGCAATTCAATATGTTCGTTCTGTGGCTGAAGGTTTAAAGAAATTAATATAATAAAGTAAATTAAAAAATACCATTGCCAACGAATTATCTAAAATTTAACCTAAAACGATTAAAATTTTTTAGAAAATTTTAAAAAATTGATATTAAAGAACAAAAAAAATTAAATATTGAATAATTGGGCAATACAAAAAATTAAACAAAGAAACTCTAACATCATCTTTAGGGAAACCCCTTTTCATTGCCAGTAAAACAACGCGGCCCCATAAAAAATAAATATTTTAAAATATTATTTTGTTAAAAACAATTCGAAAAACCGTTAAAATTATTATTTGCCTTTATTTCTAAAAGTATATAAAGCCGACAATAAATTTGAAGCAATATTTTTGGGAGAAGTTTTATCTTTTAATTCAAGTCTAATTCTATCAAAAAGTTCCCTCTTTTCCTCTAATATTTTCTGATTTTCCTTTTCCTCTTTGTCAATCTGAAATTTTTTTAAATGTTAAAATTATAGATAGATGGAATTATATCTAGTTAGACAAGCAGTCATGGATAATTTTACTGGCTGTGGTGGTAAAAATTAAAGTTCTCAATTTTCAAATATGATTGCTTATCTCCTCAAAAAATTCCCTGACTAGGACGATGAGTTATTAAAAAATATACAGATAAAGTCCTCTCCATAAGCCTTTGCTCTCGAACAGCAACACTTTTATTAAACTGAGCATCTCTCTTCTGGCGCATGTCTTCCATTTCGGCACGTTTTGCTATGGTTCGCTCCAATTGCGTGAAAGGATCGTCGTCAAAACTGCTTTGAGGTAAATTGCGCATTCGATAATTCTCATAATGTAAACATTTAGTTACCTAAAAATGGATGATCAATAAAAATTTATAAAACAAAAAACCTCGATAAGATCAATCAAATTATTTCGAATAATCATATCACGAAGAGCAACAAAGTCGTTATGTCCCAAATTGTCCACCTCTACAATACCCCAAGGGTATTCACGAACTCGAACCCTTTGCTTAGTAGCTCGATGTTCACCACCAACCAAAACTTCTTTGACGTGTGTAGATCCGACGATTGCAAATGGAAATCGTTTAGATGACTCAAGTTTGGTAGTATTTTGATGTGATTGAGATTTACCATTTGTTGGTAAAACACTGCAACCATTAACAATCGATTGCTGTTGTTCACAATCAGAATAAGGTAACTTGTAGAGTGAAATATTGTTCTTATTCATGTCTTCCATTATCTTCAAAAAATTTTGAAATTAACTTTGTATTAAAAAATATTACATGTTGTTTAAAACGTCCAAGTTCAGTAGGAGTAAGTGTGTCTGCTTTGGCAATAACTGGAATTATATTAACACGATCTTGAAGAGCTTTCATGAAAGTTATATCTAATTGTTTGAGGCTTAAAAGTATTTTTTAGATACTTTGAAAAATAAAAACTTACCCATGTCCAGTAGGTGGAATAAAGTAAATACACAGATGAACTCGTTTATCTTCAATTTTGGAAGATCGGTCAATTTTTGTCTCCTCTGCCAAATAATCGGCAAAGCGGTCATCAATGTATTTAACTATAGGCTCCCAACTAAAATTTTTAAAATACATTTATTTAAATTAAAAAACCATTTAGAATTGTCGACAAAGTCTCCAAATCCAGGCGTGTCCACAACAGTAATCTTGAAAATCGGAAAATTAATTCTGGTATCTTAAATAAAATACCTTCAGTCGAACATCATTCTCGGCAAGTCTGAAAGTTTTGCTCTCAATGCTCACTGTTGATTTGATCTCTAAAGATTTGTCGTTTTTCAGATCGTGAAGTTCAGCCATGAAAAGTGTATTCAAAAAAGTCGATTTACCCAAACCAGACTGACCTTGAATTTAAAAAATTATTTTAAAACTCAATAACTAACCAACAACCATCATTGTGAACTCAAATCCATCCTTTACGCATCTTCTAAGCAACTGATTAGAGAAATTGGCAAAACCAACACAGTCAATATTATGAGATGATATTCCAGTTTTAGCTCTAGAGGCTTCCGTAGTCGTAGACATAAAATTTGGCTTAAAAATTAAATTTTGGGAATTTTTGAAAAAATTTTTTTGCCTAAGCCAGAACCTAGACTCAAATTTTCATTCCGGCGAATTTTTGTAATTCAAAATAGGAACTGTTGAGTGTTTAAATGAAAGAGTTATTTATCGACCTTCCACTTAAATGCTTTCATTTTTTGATTTTTCTCGCGTAGGTTTTGTGTTCATTGTCTTTTCTTATCAGGAAAAGTCGGTGCAAGTTTGCAACAAACATTATCTTTTTGTTTAAAGTCCTAATTTTAATTCTTAGACATCACAATTCTATGTCGACAATTACAACAGCATCTCGAGCTAAAACTGAAGTATCATCTCGTAATATTGACTATGTTGGTTTTGCCAATTTTCCCAATCAAGTGTTTAGAAGATGCATAAAAAATGGTTTTGACTTCTCTTTGATGGTTGTTGGTTAGTAATTGAAATTTTTGACACGTGTATTAATTATTTAAGGTCAGTCTGGTTTGGGTAAATCAACTTTTTTGAATACACTTTTCATGGCTGAACTGCACGATCTGAAAAACGACAAATCTTTAGAGATCAAATCAACAGTGAGTATTGAGAGCAAAACTTTCAGACTTGTCGAGAATGATGTTCGATTGAAGGTATTTTTATTTAAAATTTCAGAATTAATTTTCCGATTTTCAAGATTACTGTTGTGGACACGCCTGGATTTGGAGACTTTGTCGACAATTCTAAATGGTTTTTTAATTTAAATAAATGTATTTTAAAAATTTTAGTTGGGAGCCTATAGTTAAATACATTGATGACCGCTTTGCCGATTATTTGGCAGAGGAGACAAAAATTGACCGATCTTCCAAAATTGAAGATAAACGAGTTCATCTGTGTATTTACTTTATTCCACCTACTGGACATGGGTAAGTTTTTATTTTTCAAAGTATCTAAAAAATACTTTTAAGCCTCAAACAATTAGATATAACTTTCATGAAAGCTCTTCAAGATCGTGTTAATATAATTCCAGTTATTGCCAAAGCAGACACACTTACTCCTACTGAACTTGGACGTTTTAAACAACATGTAATATTTTTTAATACAAAGTTAATTTCAAAATTTTTTGAAGATAATGGAAGACATGAATAAGAACAATATTTCACTCTACAAGTTACCTTATTCTGATTGTGAACAACAGCAATCGATTGTTAATGGTTGCAGTGTTTTACCAACAAATGGTAAATCTCAATCACATCAAAATACTACCAAACTTGAGTCATCTAAACGATTTCCATTTGCAATCGTCGGATCTACACACGTCAAAGAAGTTTTGGTTGGTGGTGAACATCGAGCTACTAAGCAAAGGGTTCGAGTTCGTGAATACCCTTGGGGTATTGTAGAAGTGGACAATTTGGGGCATAACGACTTTGTTGCTCTTCGTGATATGATTATTCGAAATAATTTGATTGATCTTATCGAGGTTTTCGTTTTATATATTTTTATTGATTTTTAGGTAACTAAATGTTTACATTATGAGAATTACCGAATGCGTAATCTACCTCAAAGCAGTTTTGATGACGATCCTTTCACGCAATTGGAGAAGGAAATTTCTGCACGACAACTTGAATCTGAAGATACTCGACGAAAGAGACAAGCTCTTTTCAGTGAAGGTGTCGCTGTTCGAGAGCGAAGACTTATGGAAAGGGCTTTGGCTGTAATTCTTTCAAAAAATATTTTCATATATTATTTTATAATTTATTGCAGATGGATAATGAGGAGAAAGAAAATCGAAAGGTACTTGAGGGGAAACGTGAGTTGCTTGACAAGCTTAAGAAGGAAATAGACATGAAATAGACTGATAGACTTTTCTAAAATAATATATTCGAAATTCTTGCTTGTACACTTCTACATTGAATAAAATCTACTGACAATAATTTTATTAAAAATTATATTAACTCTGAATCATTTCAATACTTATAATTTGAGTGTATTTTTAAATTGTCAACACAGCAAGTTTAGGACGATTTAATTTTTATAAAATCTGATTGCGATCAAAAGGTCTTTTCATACCTCCACATTTAACTTTATTTATACGTTGGTCCTGAACGTAGTTCTATTTTTTTAGAGTATTTGTTTAATATTAGTATGATGTTTCAAGAAGATTCTACAAATGACAGAATTGAAGAAACTAGAGAATTACTTTATAAAATTATTAAGGTATTTATAAAATCTAAAATTATTATTTTAATTTTAGGAATTTCCTTCTGGTGTAGCTTCAACATTCCTTGAAGAGCTTTATAATGAAAGGTTTTTTAAATTATTTTAAATAGCTAAATAAATTTGAAGATATGTTAAAACCTCGATTGCTAAGAGCTTACCAAGGAATTGGCTTGCTCTGTTGCGAGTTGCGGAAGAATTTCACGTTCAAGATGTTTCAACTTATACACTTTTGGTATATTAATTTTTATTTTTCCTTCAAATAATTTTGTTATTTGCCAGTTTTTGTCCAATGGAAATACAGCCAAACAACGAAAAATTTATTGCGAACCTGATATGACTAAAACGGATAGTCCCCCTTCCTTAATTTCAGAGACGGAAAAAATTGAAAAAAGTGATAAATTCGAAATTAGAGATGAGAATAAAATTCTGGCA
Organism: Meloidogyne arenaria; assembly: GCA_036172955.1. Taxonomy (NCBI): domain Eukaryota; kingdom Metazoa; phylum Nematoda; class Chromadorea; order Rhabditida; family Meloidogynidae; genus Meloidogyne; species Meloidogyne arenaria. The sequence goes on from JARQAB010000035.1 coordinate 71,812, forward strand.
CCAATTTCCAACTTCATGGCTGATCAATTTGAATCAGTGCCTTTAGATAATTTGCCGACTGGTGGACCTCTTGAAATTATTATTATTTCTGCACTGGACCCCGACAATATTTTCTTTAGATTTAAAAAATGGGTAAACGAATATTTAAAAATAATTTCGAAAACATTATTTAGAATGTTTATTGTGAATATCTTTCTGCTGCTTTATCACGTTTACCTCAACTTACTTCTGACGATACCTTTCTACCTGGACAGGTGTTTGGAGCACAAATAGATGGTGATTGGTGTCGAGTGAAAATTATTAATAAATCAACTGCAAATCCACAGTATTGGGTTTCTTAAATTATAAAATATTTTTTAATTGTTCATTTAAGGTAGTTTATGTTGTAGATGCTGGTTTCTACTATGCAGTTCACCGGATGGCGCTAAGACCTTTGACTGAAGCGGTGACTGCATTCAAGAAAACTTTTCTAGCTCAATGCAAGGTTGCTACTTTTAATTAGTATCCCAAGTTTTGTTAAATTAGTTGGATGGAATTTGTGTTCGAGGTCAAAATCAGAAAGAAATTGAAGCTAACGTTGGTAAACGAACGACTGACCGTGACGAGAATGGTGACTGGCATCGCGTTCAGTGGTTACCTGAAACTCAGCATTTTATTAACGAGGCATTGCATCCCAAAAGATTAAATAACAAACAGGTTGTTATTTTCTGTTTAGAAATTGAATATCTTGCTTTATAGGTTGAATTGGTATTGACTAATGCATGGCAATTGCATGCGGAAAGAATGATCCCTGTATGTACTGGCAAACTCTTAATAGATTCGACTGATTTTGGTGAACAGCTAGTCTCTATGGGATTAGCTCAAAGAAAATGAAACTCATATATTAAACCATTCCAGAGGTTTCTTCAACAGAGAATCTAGTTAATCAACATTCTGTTGCTACAGAAAAAAAGTCCCATGCCTTGAAACAACTAACAGATTCACTTTGATATAAAATTTTATAGAGTTACTATCCTGCTAACATTTTCATCCATAATTTTGGATTTTCCCCTTAATTTTCACTTAATTCTTTCACTACTTCGAATTGTTTTATTTTTGAGATTTTAAAAATTTCTACTTATAATATTAAGAAAATAAAGAGCTTTTAACAAGATTTCAAATTCGAATATGAGCTACTCTTGTCCCAGTAATTGATCGAATTGCAGCTCTAAGAGATGATTTTTCTTCTAAAAATACTTTTTAAATAGAAAAATTAGGAAAAGTACCTTCATTTTCTGCGACCCTTAGTTTAGTATATAACATGTTCAAATTTGAACGAAGTAAGAACCTCTCAACAGTTCTAATCGAAGAACCTAAAATAAATCTTAATTTTTTCAAACACTCATATAACCTTCAAATAAAAGCTGTAAAGTACACCGACACTTTCCAATTCTTAAGATAAAAGGTATTGCAGTGCTTACAAAAGAACGTTCATTTGAGTTGATTCGAATAACTGCGGTGTTTGTGGATGGATCACGAACTTTGACCTTCAAATTAATCGGTTAGACCGATTGAATATTTTATTGAGAATATTTTTAAACCTGTAATGACCCTGTGATAGCACCAACTCCATAATCTCCATGAAGGTATCCAACTTGGTCAAAGATTGATTGATAAATATCTGATCCTGTTATGAATACATCCTTTCTATCATCCACAAACTGTAATTCAATTAAAAGATAACGTCTTTTAAATTTTACCATCTTGTAATTAAATATTAATTGCAAAAATATAATAATAAATATCTTATGTTAAAAATGACAACTCAACAGATATTAAAAATATTTTTAAAAATCTAGAAAATTTTATCAGAATAATAACAAGTGAATCAACATTTAATTGTTTGCTTTGACCAACGAGGGAAAGGTATAGTGTCTTTTATATTTTTAATACCAAAAAGTGATTGCATTAGTCTATCAACACCAATTCCAAAACCTCCACTTCGTGGATAACCATAACGTCTTAATTCTATATACCATTCAAGTTTTTCTTTATTTTCCTTTGGGAGTCTTGATGTCAATAGTTCTTCATCCCATTCACGTATACTACCACCAGCTAATTCACCAACAAAAGGGGCTATCAAATCGAAGGATTCTGTCTAAAAGTTAAATAGAAAATAATATTCAAAATAAGAAATTAACTAACAAACTTCCCATCATCTGTGCGTCGCATATAAAATGGTTTTTGTTCTGAAGGAAAATGAGTTACAAATAAAGGACCACCAAATATATCGACAAGATCAAATTCGTCCCTTTTACTCAACTGCCTTTTACTTTCATTTGGTTGACGTCTGAGAAGTTTAGTTGCTTCAGTGAATGATATTCTCGGAAATAATGTATTATTTTTATCTAAACATTCAGCAATGGTCTAAAATTAATATTTATTATTTAAATATTTATTTAAAAATAACCTGGGACGAAGCTGATTTTTCTTCATCATTAGAACTTTGTTGACAAAAGGGCGAAGATTTTTCAAAATCTTCAAGTTGAAAGATTGCCTCAGTTTTTGAAACTAAAAAACGTATAAATTCCTCCACAATATTACAAATATGTTCGAGAGAGTCACTAAAAGCGCATTCAACTTCCAACATTTTAAACTCTGCCAAATGTTGACGAGTTTCACTTGGATTGGCACGGAATACAGGCGATAATGTATAGACATTTCCGAGAGAACTTTATTAAATATATTTATATCATAAAGATAATTTAAAAGTAAACCTGCTCATTGCTTCTAAGTGTAACTGTGCAGAAACAGGTAGAAAGGACTTTGTATCGCCAAAAAAATTTTCCTCTGAACAGGTAGCCGAAAAAGCCTCACCAGCACCTTCGCAGTCATTTTGTGAAAATAATGGTGTATCAATATGAATAAAATGCCTGTCCTTTTCAACCAATTAGAAAATTTTTTAAGGATTAAAATGGCTTACATTAAAAAATTTATGTATTAAAGAGTTGAGATGAGAGCGCATTCTTAAGATTGATGCAAATTCCAATTTTTTAGGTCTTAGATGAGGAATTAAGCGAAGAGCATCCTTGTCTTTTGTATCTACTACCTAATATAATTTTAAAAAATTTTTAATTAAAAATTAATTTACATACAAGTTCACTTGGCTCATTTATAAATATGCATTGTTCAGCCAAAAATTCCATTTGCTGTTGTGTTCCTATACTTGGAACCCATTGCCCACGCAAACGAAGAGCACTACCAACATGGATAGTATGACAAATTGTTCGGGGCACAACTGCTTGGAGTTGATGTGGACAATTACCATCGTTGAGTTTTAGAAAAAGAATTTTACCATACCGTTGAACGTGTCGAACCCATCCCTAAAAAATAAAATATTGGTTATTTTTCCACCATTTTAAATTTTAAAAATATTTAAAACTAATTTCCTACTTGTATTATAACGTCCTGCTTTGGCTCTGACTCATTTAGCAAGTCGTTAATTCTGACTGATGACGACAGGCCTTTAACGATAAAAAATGTGAGTCGACAAAAGTTATTAGATTTTAACAAATTTTTAAATTACAAATTTTTAAAACTAACCACTGCATTTTCTAATTAGTTGTATTTGGAGTTGACAAGCCTTTCTGAAAAACATTTTTAACTACATGAATAAAAAAAATTAATATTTATGTAGAAAATTTGAGAGAAAAATTTCATTTTTTGAGTCGCTCTCTTTCTCTCTAACTTTTTTGCACTCACTTTTTTGTGCATCTCTAGCTTTTAGGGGCGATATGTCATTTTTATTTTTTGCAAAAATTGCATTTTTGAATTTGCAAGTTAATATTTTGGCTTGCTTCTTGCAATTGTCCTGAAATTTTTTTCCCATTTTCTAAAATAAGTTTATTTATTTTTGTATTTGTTTTCGATATCCCTAATCCTTTTTTGCAACAATTTCAATAAAATTACATTTAGATAATCAGTTATTTCTATAATGTATAAAAGAAAAGAAAAAGAAAATCAATCTCCCATGAGTGATGAAAAACTAAAGAAGAAAAATAATTCAAAGTATGTTTTCAAAGTTACACGAATCAGTTTTAAAATTTAAAATTTATCTCTGTTTTTCATAATTAGGTCTGCGCCTGATGACACGAGTACTGCCATCAATACGAGGTTTTTAATACAGAATTTCCAATTTCAATTATTTTAGTATTTTGTCAAATGAGGCTATGAATGAGAATGGAACACCAAAGAAGAATGAACGACGATTTATGGTCTGTCATGAAATATTGGATACGGAGGAAAATTACCTGCGTATCTTAAAAGTTCTAATTGAGGTTTATTTCTAATTAGTTAATGTTTAAGAAACGTTAAAATTTAGGTTTTTAAAAAGCCGCTTGAAATGCGGATAAAGCATTCCGAGAGAAATAGCAGAGATGTGGAGAGGGATTTGTTAAGTCTGAAGGAATTAAACACACTCTTTATGAAGATCACTCCAATTATTAATGCGCATGCGTATATTCAGGAAGCTCTTCAAAGAAGCATCAGCAACTGGAATAATAATAATTTAATTGGAAAAATTTGGGCGGATTTTGCACTCGATCTTGAACGGGTTTATATTTTTTCTCTTTATTTTTCTTATGTATCTAGGTTTATCCCCCTTATATCAACTCATATGACGATATTTTACGGACTCTTGACTATTGCGAGTTCAATAAACCAAAATTTCATGAATTTCTCAAGGTAATTTATTGATAAGAATTTTATTTACTTTTTTCTCTTTCACTTTTAAGCAAGCAGAAGCAAGTCCTGAATGTCAGAAAAATTCGATTCGAGACCTTTTTATTCGTCCGGTGCAGCGAATTCCTAGTGTCCTCCTTCTTTTACAAGGTAAATACTCCAAATTTCCATATGTAGCATAAAATTTTTCAGAATTATTCAAGCGTACAGAAAAGAATAATCCTGATCATCATTGGTTAAAATTGGCAATTGAACAACTTAAAGGAGTTTTAGAGTATGAAAAATAAATATTATTGTTTTTATCATTTTTAGAAAAACTAATGAATCGCGTAAGAAGACTGATGACTTACAACAATTCATGGAAATTTGTCAGGATATTGAGGATCTTCCCGTTTGTTTTAAATTTATTAATTAATATTTTAGTCTTTAGGACCATATAATATCAAGTCACCGTCAATTTATTCAATCTATTGATATGGTGGTCATTGGAGCAGGTGGGATTTTGCAAAAGTACAAAGGAAAGAAAATTGGCCTTTTCTTATTTAATGATCTAATTGAAGTAATTAATTTTTTTATTTTTAAATTATAATGCATATTTAAATATTTTTAAGATTGCAAAATCACGATTCTGCACGTCTGAACTTGATTCAACACTTGGGACTTCAGGTGGCTTAAATACTTCATTCAATAGCGGCAGTAGCGGAACTTTACCTCGTCAAAAATCTTTGAGCTTTTTGCGCCGTGGAGCTAGTTGGAAGAAGGAGAGAAGGCGTTATAAACATATTGACCATTATCGATTTGCAAATTTTCGATCTGTTGAATTTGAAAGAGAACATGGTATTTGGATTTCTTTAAACCAAAAGTTTATTTTTAATTTCAGAGGTTTTTATTGTGAAAATTAGAGATCAAAAGGCGGATGAGCTTTGTTTTTTCCAGCCTACCAATGGCTTTACTCTGGATATGGGTGTAGACTTTTTTGAAAATCTTGTACAATTGGTTTGAAGTTTTCTTTTTATATATTAGAACTATTTTTAAAGATAGTTTCAAGTTCTACTCGAGATATTGCTGTTGAGGAAGTAAATGTTGGACGTATTCACAGTCAAAGTGAGAATAGGCCAGAAGAAGTAGAATCTATTGTTAAAGCATTGTAATACATTTTTATAAAAATGTATATTTTATTTTTATCAGAAGAATTGCATCTGAGCTTAGCCGGACTGGTACAATTCGTCGTAGGAACTCGCTTCGAAGAAGTATTTCAAATATTGCATTGGGCGCAGGTTGGCCACACATAAAACGAACTGGGAGTTTGAAGAAATCTAATTTGGGTGATATCAGTGAATCTTAATTGACAATAAATCGTACAAAATACCCAAAAAAATTTTTGAATCTTTATAAGCATTTCACTTAAAAATTTTTGACTGCTGCCAGAGGTAATTTTCATTGTTTTTGTTTTTTGTGTAAATGAGTAAAAGAGCTTTCACGATCTTTTGATTAAGTTGGATTAAAATAAATATTAAAATGTTTGGGTATAGGAACAGGTTTCTGGCACATTTTTATCAAATGATTGTGAGAAAAGTTTCGGAAGGATGTGCAAATGCGAGAAACCAATTTCTCGCCAAATGCGCAACAAGCTTGTTGGATATAAAAAGAAAAAAAAAGATTTTTGTGAGGGGCTAAATTAAATATAAATGTATACAAACAAAAGATATGATTGACAGTAAAAATAAACATATTTTTACACAATTCTAGCAAAAACCTAAAAAAGAAATCATTTTTTTTCAACAAATAATTTCTCATAAATCCAAAAAATATTTTTATGGTCATGCTTTAAAAATAATTATTTTTTCGGAAATACTATTTCATTAATCAATTCAAAATTAAATTATCAAATCAACGACCAGAAAAACTCATCGTGACATTAAACTTATTATTTTTACTTTTTTTTTAGTTTTCTAATAATATATTCTTTTCGCCTTTTTTGCTTGATTGGCTTAGATTTAGCGTGCGCGATTTTACATACTAGGTAATTAAAAGAAAATAAAAAAAGCGTCGTCTCAGCTATGCTGATCCAGGGCCGTACATTAGCTATATTTTTACTTTTTAATTTTCTTTTCCTCCTATTAGTACAAATTTTTACCCATTTTATAAATTTTCACTACAAGTGAAAAGATATTTCAGAACAAATTAATGCTAATTTAGTAATTCTTTTGTGAAACCGGCTTCACTTTATTCTAATTATTACAAAGTTTTTACCTAAACATTTATCCTCATTTTCCTCACCTAAACAAAACATTTATCCTCACCTAAACATTTATCCTCACCTAAACATTTATCCTGTGACCTTTTTTTACACACGAAGTTTGTTTGAATTTGAATGAAAAAATTACTGAAAATAGGAAGGCCTAGGAATTTTTTAGACCAACGCTTTATTATTTTTTGTTATACATCAATTATATTTTTGTTGTCAGGTGAGTAAAAAAATAAAGTTATTTAATTAATTTAATAATTTTTAGTCGATTTCTCCTATCAACAACAATGGTTTTATTTAATTCCTGGCATGCAACAACCCCAACAACAGCCACAACAATTTCAGTTTGCCTATTCTCCAGAATTTCAACAATTTAGACTACAACCTTTTCAACAACAACAAGTTAATAATGACATTCCTTCATTTCAACAAACAACATTACCTTCACAATTTCAACAACAAGGATTCCAACAAGTAAAAATTATTTAAAACTAAAATTAAGACAATAATTTATAAAAATGTTTTAGTCTTCACAACAACAATCGTTCAATCATCAACAACAACCATCTAACGGACAATCATTTTTACAACCTCCTCTTCGACAAGAAACTAGCACAGCTTTCTACAACAATAATCAACAGAAATTAAATAATGCTCAATTAAATCAACAATTTGTACCTCAACAATCTTTTCCTCAAGGCACTTATTTTCAACAACAACATCATGTATTAATGCATACTTCTTCGCCCAATGAATTTCAGGTTAATGAACAAATAAATTTATTATTTAATTTTAATTTAGGAACAATTACCTGAATTGATTAAACCTCCAAATATGATGGGAGCCGCTTCAAGTGAGCAAAAGCATTTACATAGGGAGCAGCAACAGCCGGTTCAACAACAGCAACATCAATTACTTCCTCCACCTTTAGCTCCTCCGCATTGGGCATTACAACAGTCACAGCAACGCTTCCAGATACCTCAACAACAACGTGCTCGTGTTGTGCATATTCAACCTGTTCAAATTGGTCAAAAAGAATTTCTTAAAATGTTACCAAATGAATTACAAGGTTAAATAAGAATTAAAAATTTTTTTATTAAAAAATTAAAGGTGGACAACCACAACAATTAACTACAACAACAAGAAAAACAACAATACCAACATTAATTACAAAACAAAGAAATAAACAGCAAAGACCAATGAAAGTTGGAGAAACAAACAAAAAAGAATTAATTCAAACAAATGTGGAATTTGATTTACCTCCACCACCTCCATCTAGATTTTTACCTGAAAGTGAAAAAGTCAGAATTTCTGAATTAATTCGACAAAATAAATTATTAAAAAATATTGTAAGTTATTTTACATTAAAAAATTAAATTAAAAATTAAAGGCAATACAAGAGGAAGGGAAAGAATTAATTACTTCAGTTACTTCATTCCCAACATTGGTTTATACTAAAAAAATTCTGCCGACTTCAACACTACCACCACCAACTAAAATGCCTAAAAAATTGACTACACAATCTTTTTCACATAAAAAAGTATTTTTAAAAATATTTTATTAATTTTTTAAATTAAGGATGCAAATAAAGTTTTTCTTGATTGTTGTAAAAGAAAAAGAGTTGCCAAATCATGTGAAAGTCGTTGTAATTTTGACGTTTTAAATAAAAAAATATTAAGTAAATTTTATTTAATTTTTTTTAAAATTATTTTTAATTTTTAAAGCAAGCATGTTTCTTGGAAGTGATAAATGCCCAACAGAATTTGGTTTAGATTTATTTACATGTGCAGCTCAAGATTCTGACCACAGTTCTTGTTGTAAATCTAAGAATGTTCATTCTACAGCTGCAGGAGACAAATGTTTAGCTTTTTGCAATTTAGCTCCAGATGCACCAAAAATTCAATTGGATGCCAGTTATTTACCTTGTTGGGCTGTACTTAATGAAGTAAATAATTTTTATATTAATTAAAATATTTAAATATTTTAAGGTTAAATCTTGTTTTCGAGAGGGTATAAACAAAACTTTTTAATTTTTTATATTTTTTTGAGACTAAATTTAATTTAGGCATTATTTTAATTTTATATCAGATAAAATATTTTTTATTCAAAAAACTTAAAGTTTTGGTCTTTGGCCCATCACTAAAAATACAATTAGGGTCATAAAATTGAAAAGGAATTTTTCCAACGAAATGTTAAATTTGTGTTTTTGCAGACTGCCAAACAATGACCTTGGGGAAAACCTAATTTTATTTTAAGACTGGACATTTTTGTTGGGGTTTTGGTTGGCAACTTATTAGGTTATTTTTGTTTAGAGGAAAAGGGCAAGAGGAAATTCCTTCATTTAATTAATTTCATAAAATTTATTTTCCTCAAAACTTTTTCTTTATCAATCAATCTTTTATCTTTGTAAATCTTCATTTTTTAGGTTTTAGTTACCCGGAACCTCTCTCAATCTTACTTAAAAAGGACAAAAGCATTAATGAATTTTTTGCTATTTAAATAATTTTCTAGCCATTTCTCCTCTATTTTTCCACTATGTTGAGCAATGAAGTTTTAATCCGCCTCGAGTCTGCTAGTTTAAATGAGAATATATATGGCGGTAGTTGTGGTGGTAGTGGTCAATTTCGTTTCCTCATTTTTTTCCCTTTTATTTGAATTTTCTCGTTTTCATTTTTTAATAAGATGAGGGTGCAAAAAGCACAAGTTTGTTGGCATAATTTCCTTTTTTCATACTAGCCATATTTTCAAAATTCTTTAATTTTTTGAAAAATAATATTTTTCTTTATTAAATTTTTCTATTATTTAATTTCAACCAATCGACCTTCTTGGCAAATTTGTCCAACATATGGTGTGTGTTTGAAGTAATTAGTGGTGCTCGCGTTGGCATGAACCCTAAAGCCTTTATTCACTTCTTTTTTACCTCCTTTTTCGTTTCTATATTATATGGCTTATGACCGTTTTGCATGAAATGTTTGAGGGAGAAGGGATGAGTGGCCAAATAAACTGACCGGCATCATTGACAACAAAAAGAAAAATAAGGGATAGAAAATATCGGGTGTTTACTACAAAAATGCCCATTGTCATAATTAGTCGCGCATTTTACTCTTAACTTTAGCAGAGTCTATTAAGTCCAATATTTTTGCATTTTTAGAGTTATTTAATTTTCTCAATTTTATTATTTTATTTTAAATAATAATTTGCCCCAATGAATAGTTAATAGGCCAGAAGTAAAATAATCGACTATGAACGCAACGGAAATTATTAAATATTTTCTCACTTCACTTCTGGTTTGCCCTTCTGTTTCATATATCTTTTTTAATCCATTTTCTTAATTTGTTTATTTTGAGGATATTTATAATTTTTCTGTATTTACTTTATACCCAAGCCAAAAAACTAAAAGGTTCAAGGCTAAAATAACGATTTTCTAAACAAATTTATTATTATAGAAGTCGCTCCAATTCAAACCAAACACAACATCCAGAGCAGTAAATGCTTTTGTTTTTTCCATTCGCTTTCACCTTCTCCATTATTATTGTTTTTCTTTTGTTATTTTTTTTGTATTTCTCATTTCCCCTACCTACCCCAATTTTTTCCATCTCATTAATAATGCCATTTAATTTTTGATTCGATTTTATTTTTTCTCTTTATTCTCCAGAATTTTTCGGAATTTTTAAATCATTAAATAAAAATTTTAATGAACCGGAAACTTCTGTTTAGATTAAAAAATAATGATGCATTGCTTATACTAAAACAATAAATTATATGCTGTTTCCTCTTTTCAAAGTTTTCCTTTTTTTTCCTGTTTTCTAAGTTTATTTTTTTAATACTCCGTTAAAAAATAATTAAAAACATCAAAGAGTGAGCCTTTCTGTAGGGAATTTAAAGCAACATTTCTGCTGTCACTTTTTTGACAATTAAAATTTTTAGCTAAAAAACGATACTTTTTTAATTCGGAATTTAATATCTAAAAAAATATAATTTTATTTTTTCATTCCAGAATGTATTTCGGCATTATATCTGGATATACTATAAATAATATAGTATATGAATATAAAGCAAAATGTGTTAACTTAATTTGTTGTCAAAGCAAAGCTTTATATAGCTTTCCGGTTGTCTTTTTTCCCAAATTTAGTTTTGTCCTAAAATAAGCTTTGCGCCATTTTCTTTCCAATATTTTTTGACCATTCTTTTTTTAGTAAATAACCCTTTCAATTTTATTTTCAATTAATTTTTAGATAGATTTAAGGATTATTCATTAAATTTACGGTTAGGGTCACTAAAGTGCCCTTGTTTCCTAGTTTTTCTTAAAACAATTTAAATTCCTTAAATGATCATATGTATCTCTGGTGGCACTCTTATTTGCGCTCTCTAATGGCCCCTCTTTTTGCACTCTAGTGTCCGTTCCGTAAAATTTGTTTTAAAATCTTGTTACTTTGGTGTAGTGGTTAACGGACTCGACTTTAAACTATAGGGGTGCTCAAGTTCGATTCCTGGTAGTTTTTGATTGCATGTAATCCCCGAAAATAAGTTTCTACAATTTTTCTAATTAAACTTTTTAGATGTTCGTGTAGTATTTAATTAATAAATTATTATAGAAATGTATTTATTAATTTTTTCTTCATCTTTAAATTTTTGTAATTAAAAATAATTGATGCTGTTTTTGCTTATATTTATTATTTTTCTAACAATTGCTTTAACAACAAATCCAGTCTCGAAGACGTTAAAGGTTAGTAATTAATTTTTTCTTAATTTTTTAAGTTTAAAATTGCTTAAATTTGCGTTGACGAAATATTTATCCAATAGAAAAATCGCGAAATTTGCAAAATTAACCTAAAACCTTCTAATTGTTGGGATTAAACGCATTTATTTTGAAGGTTTTTTTTATTTAACTTTAATTCTTTTCGAAACTTTTTTCTTTAAATTGTCACTTTTCGCGTCCTTCTCAAAAAAGTTTTATTCTTCAACAATGTTTCTTGGGCTCTTAAAAACTTTTCTTTTTCTTCCATCTACCTCTACTATAAATAAATAATAGTCCATCAGGGAATTTCCCAACATTTTGTGGTGGTCATTCTCTTTACTTTAAATTTCTAGTCTCTCTTTTTATAACACATCTCCTCTAGACAAAATCTATTCGCGTGACATAAGTAAAGGTTTTTAAAGCATTTTAGCTCCAAATTCCAAAGGCACAGAGTGGTCAAAGAGTGGTAAAAATAAACTAAAAGGTAGTTTGTGTATTTTTGTGCTTCTTGAGGTTTTTTGGCTAAATTGTAATTATTTTTTATAATTTGTTTTTAGGAAAATTGCCAATTTTTTCCTTTAAATTTATAAATAAATATTTTCAATTCATTCAAGTTTTTATAAACAAAATTCTTTAAGGTTTTAGTTCTGACCATTCCTAGCCATTAACCATGCATTTAAAAAACAAAAATTACTTGAAACCTTTACTTTCTTTAGTCAAATATCTTCCCATTTCTTACTTTTTTTAAGCTAAACATTTCTTTTCTTCATCCAAATCCTTACAGTTTGCTATACTAATATTGAGATCCGGTTTGCAATTTTATTGTTTTTTACAAAATCGTTGTTTCTTTATTCTAATTTTTCAATTGTTTATTGTTATTTTTACTTAAACAAACTACTTTACTTTTTTTAACAAAATTCTCAAGAACTTGAAAATCTTCTAATCATTATTTTAGCTAATTTCTAATACTTTACTCACATTTTCTTCTTTAACATTATTAAAATTTTCCGGATGTTTCTAAATTCTGAAGGAACATAAATTATTGGGTTAGGATTTTCTCTTCCACCTTTCCACCACTTTCTGGAACAAATTGAGGTTTATTGCTATTTATGGAATGATGAAAAGTGCAATAGGGGAAAGCACAAAAGCCGGCCTTGTCGCAATTAGCCTACTTCCACAACACTTAATTCTTTGCCGTCTCTTGTGCACTTTGCTCCACTTTTAAATCCAATAAAGTAATCGGAAGGAGAAATAAAAAAATCGGAAGAAAAAGGAAATGACGCGCGCCTACTTCTTCCCTTTCCTTTAAAATTTTTATTTTGATTAATTCTGGTGTAGTTACAAACATTCATTAATGAAGGCTAAAATAAATTAATAAATTTAAGTGCCTTTATTTTGAATATTCTCCCTAATATATTTTTAAGAAACTTAAGAGGAGAATATTTTTGTTTTGCCAAAGAATGATTTTGTTTATTAAACATTAAGCAGGCCAAAGAATTTGTCAGAAACTTCCGTAAACAATAAAATTATTTTGCGCGAATCATAGAAATTAACTCATTCTTCTTTTAGTCTTCAAGCAAGGTTTCATCTAAAAATTTATTAATTTTGTTTTTTGTTCCTCATTTTTTTCTTATTTTTTCCATAAGCTTTGATGGGAACATATCGCATTGATCAATAATTTTTGACCACTCATAAATAATATTTGCGCTCTCCTATTTTTGTACAGAATTTGCTTTTGTATTTTATATTTTTTCACAAACTATTTCTCTTCACTTTTCTTCTCTAATTTTATTACAAGAAAGTAGTTGTGGAGGGCGGCATTAGCAAACAGTTTCTTCCTGCTGAACAATTGGATGGAAGAAGAAGGGTCATTCGTCTTATCGTGTCGTCTTATTCACCAAAATGCTTTCCTTAGCATTTTACGTCTTTTCATTTTACACTATATAGGTATTCGTAATGCTCACACATCGACTGGTTATTTATGCAAAGAATCCGCGCATTGTCGTAGCACTTTTAAGATTTCGCCATTTTTTATGTTTTATGCAAAATTTTTATCTGCCTTTATTTTTATATCTTTTATCTGCATTATATTTTGTAAAAATATTTTATTTTTGCTGCAATTGCCTCTATACACTTTTTCCTATTTTTCACGTTTTTAAGTGGATGAAAAGGCAGAAAAATGCTGCAGTTTTTTTATAGAATTAATTGTTTGGTTAGGCCTATGGGGAATTGTTCTTGTTTTTAAAGGAATTTCTTTTTATAAGTTTACTCTTTGTTCTAGTATTTCTCTCTAATTTTTTCCGTTTTTTTAATATTGTACATTGTACTTGATCTAAAATATTTTTTATTGTTTTTTATATTAAAAAGTTCGTCAAAAAGGTAGCGCAAAAGCAAAATAAAATCAGGAACAACAAGTGAGGTTCGAAAATTGAATCCAATTTTGTTGAAAAAATAGGAAAGGGAATTTGAATCCAATTTTCTTTCCTTTCTTTTTTCGACAGCTTTTCCGTACTTATGTCCTTTTTTCTTTTGCTTAGTTTTAGCTTGCAGCTGCGCCACCCGAAAACTTTTATTTATTTTTATTGTTCAAATTCTTGAATTTATAAACTTTCAAAATCACCATTCTTTATCTGATTTTTAAAATATTTATCTAATAAAATCCTTTCCCCGTCCTGTGGCAATTAAGCTAAGTCCAAGTATTTTTAGTTTTTTCCTCTTAGAGATTATGGCGGACATTGTTTGTTTCTTTTCTTCCATTCCAATGCTATTTTTCAACCTTTCGACCAAAACTGCATACATAAAAATATATTTTTTTATATCCAATATCCTTTTTTGCCTTTCTTTTTTTTATGCAAAAATTATTTTTTCTCATAATTTTTATAAAAAAATTATTTTAAGTTCAGAAGCTTAATTTACTTTTTTTTAATATAGTATCTCACCTCTCTCCAAATAATTACTGCTTTTTTTATTCATTTCTCTCATACCTTTTTCCTATAAAATTAGGTACAATATCTACTATTAGGCACGCACATTATAAATCTGCCATTGACCCGAAAAATGATTCATCATCCATTTCTGACTGTTGAGGTCGCGCATCCCTTCAATCCATATATAAAATAGTTGGTTATTCTCAATTTTTGTATTTTTTTGCAGTCAACATTTTCTAATTAACAAAAGTTGCGCATCCTACCCTGAAATTATTATGCTGAAATCTTTTTAAAAATAATTTTGTTTTTTTTAAATTTTAATACAACTTAATTTTTGCGAAATGCTCCCAATTTTTTGGAGCGTATTAGGAGTATACTAATTTCATAATTAGGAACACAAGACTACGATAACTTAAAGAAAATTGTTTTTTGTAAAAATTGTTGAACAAATTTAAATTTTTTTTCATTTCATCTAGTAGATTAATTCAAAAATTGCTAAAAGATTTTCATCTAAATTTTTCTGTTCTTTATTCTTTTATAAAAACACATTCTTTCCTTCATTTCTTTTCACCAAATTTAAATTTTTCCTCTTCGTTTTTACATCCAAAACGGTGATTTTCATCATTATAAATGAATCGATCTCTGATTTTTGTGAAGGACAAAATAGCCGCTTTTCTACCTTACAGCTCGCCCAATCCCTCATTTATATTTTCTTTTCTCATCTTATTTCTCTCCTTATACATAAAATATTTTTTCTTAAATATTTTAGCTTAAATCCTTTATATATTTTAGCACATTGTTTTGATTTTTTTGTCACCACTTAACAAATTAAAATTTATATTATTTATACATACTTTATCTGCTTTTAAAATTTGCTAATTTTTATTCATCGATTCCTTCCATATTACCCTTTGCTTTTGCTGATTCATCCTTCCTTTCTGTTGACTGAGAAATTCTAAATTTAACCATTACTAATTTCTTCATTTTTCTCATATATTTTTGTATTTTTCCTTATTTTTCTTTAAAGCAATTTTTTATTTGAATTTTCCACAATTTTCCCAATCTTTAAACATTTAAATGATTGCTTTGAAATATTCGTCATCTTTGTTGCAGTCAATGCCTCTCCGTAAAAACAACCATAAAAAAAGTAGAGGAGGTATAAACAAGATGAACAAGGTCACTCTTCCACTTTTTTTTCGATTGCCATAACTCAACATTTAGCCGACACATACACACATAGTTCCTCCAAACTATTTATTTTAGTCAAACACCTCTTTTTTTAGTTGTTATTTTATATTTTTTAACTCAGAAATACAGATCTTCGTTAAAAAACTTTTTTTGTATTAATTACCAACTTTTTTTAATTTAAAAAGAATTTATGTATTTTCCACATTTTTTTTTCTTATTTTTAATTAATATTATTATTTTTCAGAAAGATACAACTGGTTTCCATATTTATAATTAAATTTATTCTCTTTCTCCCTTTTCTTTAGTCTTTCAAAATAAATTCCATAAAGTGCCTGACTGACGATCGAAAATAAAAAAATATTTTTTCTACTTTAATTTATTTAAATGATCATTCAAAATAAGGCAATCGCGCGCGCGAATTAAATATTTTTAAAATATACAAAACTACAAAAAATATTTATTAAACAACAAAACTTTTAGCCTCTCGATTTTGAGTTTTCTCCTCAACGTGAAAATGGCTTCCTCTTACATGTACGAGTCTTCGACGACCTCTATGAAGGCACAAAGGTTTTTTCTTTTATTTAATTTAAGAAAAAATTATTTTTTTTCCAGTTTCTCAGCAGAAACAATAACATTCCAATCATCAATCACCAACTCAGGTTTCTCGAGTCAGTCGCGATCGGATCTTTGCTCACCAGATTTAGCGCTACAACAGAGGCAGACAACCACAACAGAAAATTTGAGTAAGCAGAATTCCCTTTCAAATAGATATAATTCAAAATCTTCTGAAAAGGAAGAATTTTTTGAAAATTCAACAAAAATTAGCGGCAAAATTTATCGCGCGCGCATTGCCAAAAATCCAAGAAATAAGATTTCCTTTACCCGGTATTATTATTTATTTATTCAATTATTGTCCTACTTGGTTACTGCCATTTTATTTTCTTCAATAAATTCAATTTCTCTTCATGTTTGGCTTAAAAAACTTCGTCGGTCTTTGACTGCTAAAACAAAATTTGTTTCACCGATTTCCTTCTCGATTTTTGTATTTTTCCTTATGTTTGCTGAAACATTATCTACCCCTGCAATGAATCAACAAAGCGGCAGTCATTCATTTTTTCCCCAATCGCCTTGGGGCGGTAGCCAAACATATTGGCCAGGTGGAAGTTTAAATCATAATCATCATCAATGGCCATTACAACAAAAAAATACACGGGAAATTATGCTTTCCGTAGTTAAAAATATTAGTGAGGCAACTTCTGTAGGAGAAATTCTACTCAACTTTCGCGCAGAAGACAAAAGCTCTCCCACATATAATTTAACGTAAGATAGGAATGTTTTTAAATTTTTATAAAATTTTTTAGGATTTAATGAAAATAATTTTCTTTAAGATATCGAATTAGCCGTGAAACAGATCCAAAACGCCAATTTTCCATTGACCAGAACGGTGCACTTCGAGTGGCGCAGTTACTTGATCGCGAAGACATTCCTTACTATGCATTGCGTATTGAGGCTTTTGATCAAGGTATTTTAACTATTTAAAAATTTTTTAATTTATTTAACTAATAGCTGGCAATATTGGTGCACAATATGTTGATATATACTTGCAAGATGATAATGATAATGCACCAAGATTGGAAACTTTCCCAAATCCTTGTATTTTTATGGAAAATACACCACCTGAACAGCAATCTGCATGTGAAATTAGGGCAACGGATGATGATTTGGAGTAAATTTTGAATTTTTCTAAAGAAATAATTTTTATTATAGAGAGAATGGTCCGCCATTTAACATGAGTCTAGCTCCCGATTTTCAATTTCGTGATTATCTTGATGTACAATTTGATCGAAGCGGTGATGGTGGAAAAGGGGTTTGTTCCTTTTTATATATTTTTTATTTTTTTTTCTGTAAGGTTATGCATGTTCGCCCACTTAGAGAATATGACAGAGAAGATCCAGATTTACCTGAAAAACGTTTTACAATTCCAATTATTGTTTCTGATGCAAAAGGAAAGCAGCGACAACAAAATGTTTATATTGTGATTGGAGATTTGGTTTTCCTAAAAATAAATTTTAAAAATATTTTTTAATTAAAATAGAATGATAATTCAATGAGTGATGGACATATGGATATATTTATTTATTCGTATAAAGGACAATTAAAGAAGACAATAATTGGTGTTCCTTTTGTTGAAGATAAAGATGATTGGGATATTGGAGATAAAAGTTTTCAGTTGATAAAATCTGAGAATCAATATTTCCATTTACAAGATAAACAGGTAAATTTTTTTAAATTAATTAGAGACAAATTTCTTTGTTTCAGTTAGTAATTGATGCCGATTTGTTGGAAGGAACATATGAATTGGAGGTTAAAGTAGAAGATAGAGTACGTTCAGAAAAAGCAACATCTTTTATTAAAGTTGTTGTCCGTCCAGTACCTGAAATTGCTTTTGAAAAACATGTATTTTTTAAATTATTTGCTTAAAAAATTTTTTTAAAATTTATTTTTAAAGGCAACAATTCGAATTGAAGTAGATCCATCTCATTTACCAACAATAACATCACAAGAAGCAATGGAGTTGGCTTCTTCATTAATTAGAGAAGAACATGGAGAACCTTCGAGAATTGAACTATTTCGACGTGAAATGGAAACTTTAAGTCAATCAATTGTTGAAATAATTTCTTTAAAACCTGATGATCAAATTTTGCAACGTCTTTCTACAAAAGTTGTTGATTTGCGTTTTACAGCACGTTTAAATGATGTAAAAATTTATTTTTTAAATTAGTTTGGGGATCGACGCTAATTACAAAATCATGAATTCATGATGAGTTTTGAACTCAAATTAGGATAAGAAATTCTCGGAAATTTTGTGAATGGGGTTTTGTGTCTGTAAGATCTATATCAAAAAATAATAAAATTTTAAAGGAATATTTGGATCCAATTTACTTGCATGGATTAATTCAAAGAAACAAGGAAAGATTATCGTCAGTACTTCGTGCTAGAATTCTTGCAATTGGTGTAGATATGTGTAAATGGACAACTTGTGATAATGGATGTAGAACAGAAAATAGAGTTGATAATGTAAATTTAAAAATTTGTAAAAATAAATTTTTAAAATTTAAAGGGAGGAGTTGTTATACATGCTAATAGGACGGTTATTGTTGGATTAAATGCCTCAGCAATAGATGTTTGTGATTGTCCAGCATTTATACCAAAAAATGAATGTGATAGAGATGTTTGTTTTAATGGAGGTGTTTGTCATGATACTCGGCCTGGAACTTTTTGTGAATGTAGAAATGCAGCACTTACTGGATTTAGATGTCAGGGAAATACTCGAAGTATGTTAAATATAGCAAGATATTTTTAAGAAATTTAATTTTTAAAGGTTTTGATGGACGTGGATTTGCTTGGTTCAAACCAATGCCAGCCTGTACTTCATTAAATATTTCTTTAAGATTTATGACAAAGTAAGCTGTAAAAGTATCAATGAAAAAATAATAATTTAATTTTAAGGCAAGATGGTGTTATTCTTTATAATGGTCCAATGGGTGATCCAAAACAGGATATACTTAATTATAATGATTATTTACTTATTTATATTGAACAAGGAATGTTACATGCTGTTTTACAATTTAATGGAAAAGAACCGGTTTGGGGAAATTAAAATAATCTTAAAAATTATTTTTATTTTAGGTTGATCTTTTTATTGAACAAATGGTAGCTGATGGACGTTTTCATCGTTTTACTCTTACTCAACAACATAAAAAACTCAGATTAGTTTTGGATGATTGTACTTCTATTGATAGTTCATCATCATCAAAATTAAATCAAAAGGTTTCTAATAATAATTGTATGATGGCAAAAGATGCACCTGATGATGATGAAAGATTAAATATAGCTACGCCTTTACAATTAGGAGGACTTGCTTCTTTGGGTGGTGCTTTAGAAGAATACCCTAGAGCAGTACGTGCTCATGCTTTGGCTAATTTTGTTGGATGTACGCGTGAACTTGTAGTTAATTTTGATGTTTGTTTTTATTTTCTAGAAGAATTTTAATTGTATTTTTAAGCATTACGATCTTTACCGGCCTGTTTATGTTGAACAAAGTGTTCCTGGTTGTTCACTTTTCTGGGGTTCTGCTTGTTCAACCTCTGAAGGTGGAAATGTCGATTCTTCACCAAATGTTAATATTCCTCTTTCTAATTCTTTGGAATCGAGTGGAGGAGGAGTTTCAATTTCTAGTGGTGGAAATTTTTGTTATGGACATGGTGAATGTATTGTTGAATCTATGGATCAACAAGTATTTTTTAAAATAATTTTTAAATTATATTAATAAATAAAAAAGGTTGCCAAATGTGAATGCGAACCTGGATGGGAAGGTGAACGTTGTGAACGTCCAATTGATTGGGTTGAATTTACAACGCGTGATGCTCTTCTTAAGTTTCTTTTACAAGTAGAGCCGCCTTATAAGGATTCTCGTCTTCGTTTACTTTTTTTGCCTGGTTCTTCAGCTAATGGACAATTAGCTTCTGCACTTAGTCAATCTGGACCAACAGCATCGATGCGTTTAGATATGATTAGGTTACTTGATTTTTTTAAATTTATTTTTATTTTTGAAGATTTACAACAAAAGCTACTTTTGATTTAACTCCACAACCAATTAATGGTCAATCAATGCCTGTAGAATTAGAATTGCCTGAACCTAAACTTAATCATTCAGTGCCATATTTTATTGATTTTAGAAGAACTCCTTCAAGGTTTTTGTTTTATGTGTACTTTTGAAATATATTTTTAGTGCCCATCTTTCAATTGATGGTCAATATAGTATTCAAAAAGAATTGGATCCCGACCGTGATGGTCTTCTGTTTGTTCCCAAACATTTATATGCTGGAAATCAACCTGGGTCTAATGGATTTCTTGGATGTTTAGGAAAATTTTATTATAATTCTATTGGAATGAATCTTCGATTAAATAATAATAATGAACAAAGAATTGAACAAAATAATATTTTTTCAAATAATAATGAAATGGTTCAAAATAATAATGGAGATACAACAGCAATGGAAGATTCTCGTTTTCGTCGTAATCGATTACATTTACCTATTAGACACAAAAGATATCAAAATAATGATCAGGGAATTGTTCGATTAGAAGCAATGGTATTTTTAAAAATTATCTTTAAAATTTTATATTTTCTTTGTTTTAAAGAAGGGAGTTGTACAAGGGTGTTCTCAGGTATTTTTTAGTCAATTTAAAAAGATTTTCTATCATTATTTAGTTGGCAACATGTGACAAATTGGGTCCTCGATTCTGTCCTATCGGTCAAGTTTGTATGGATACTTGGAAAGGAGCATTTTGTGTCTGTTCTGAAGGTAATCATGCTACTTTGGATGCAAATGGTCGTTTATCTCGTTGTAATCAACATGAAGCTGTAGCAAGTCTTGGAATTAGTAATCCTGCAATGCTTTTAATTCTTTGTTCTTTAGCTACACTTATTTGTATGTTTTAATTTAGAAATTTTGAAAATTTTAAATTTCTTTAGTAATTCTTCTTTTAATGGTTGTTTATACTAGAAGACAAAGACCAATCTTTGAATCAGTAAGACCTGAAGAAATGAAACCAGACAGTTTACGGCCATATGATGTTGAAGGTGGTGGAGAAGCTGACAATACTAGACATAATCTTTCAAATCTTCGAAAGCCTGTTATGCCATTAGATAGCAATGGAGGGATTGGTGGTGGAGGAACAAATAATGGAGCTAAAATATATCCTAATGGAGGACGCTCACCTATTGGTTTTTCTTTAAATTTAAAGTAAAAAATGTTTTTTGAATAATTAGATGATGGATTAAATGCACATGTAAATGATTTAGAGACAGATCCAAATATTGGACCTTATGATGAATTAAGAATGTATAATGTTGAAGGTTCTTTTTTCTAAATTTGAAAAAATTTAGTGATATTATTTAATTTAGGTGATACTCAATCAACGCTTTCGTTGGAATCGCTGGATTCGGCTCGTATTCCAAATACAAATAATAGAACTTCACAAATGACAGCTGATCAGAACGAAGGGCCACCGGTATATTTTTATATAATTTCTAAAAGATATGAATAATTTTAGGCTCGTTGGCCTTCAAATGAATCAGCTGGAACTGAAACATCATTCGTTCGTTAATATGTTTGTGCTATATATATTCCTAGTCCATGTTTGCAATTGTTCTTTTTTTACAACTAAAGAACCGGAGAATATTTTCAAATTCAGCATTAAATATATTTTTGAAAAAAAGTACTAGAAGCTGATTATAGCAATTTGGTTATAATTTTTTTGTTTCTAAATAATTTTATAGTTAACTATGAATTCCAAAAATTTTTTCCATTTGGTTTCGATTTTATTTTAAGAGTTGACTATAAAATTTTTAAATACATTATGCATCTCTAATAAACAGAAATATCTGTTTTAAATATCACTTGCCATTTTCAATTCCAAATTTTTGTTCCATCCTTTCTTTAATGTTTTTTAAGACTGTAGATCTTTCTAACCTCATTTTTACCCATTAATATCCATTTTTATCCTTTCATAACCATTCAATATATGCCTTTTCGAGTTATGTATTTATATTTAAATTTTGATTATATTTTTTCACAATCACATTTTTAATTTTAAATATTTTTTTTATAACTTTTTCGTTTAATTAGTATAAACATTTCCTACCGATGAGTTTAACTATTTGGTATTTTAACATTTATCGGGTTATAACTTTTTAATCCGTGGTTTAATTAATCGGTCTTTTAACTTCTTTCGCCGTTCCGGTCTTTTATTGCGCCGGTCTTTTAATTAATCGATCTTTTAGGATTTTGGCCGTTCCGGTCTTTTATTGCGCCGGTCTTTTAATTAATCGATCTTTTAAGATTTTGCCGTTCCGGTCTTTTATTGCGCCGGTCTTTTAATTAATCGATCTTTTAAGATTTTGCCGTTCCGGTCTTTTATTGCGCCGGTCTTTTTACTAACAGGTATTTTGTAATGGCGGTTGAGTGCTGAATATTCAGTGTGCAATAGTTACTGTATAGATTTCTCGACTATAGCAACTGTAAAATCTATAAATTCTGTTTCCTTGATTAACTTAATTGGACATGTTTAAATGAAGTTGTTGCAGGCCGGCCTAAAATGTATTAAATGATCGTCAATTTTTTGATCTTCAATTTTTTTACAATCCATTTTCTAAATTTTTCAAATTTTATAATCAGTTATCTACAGCATTGGATTTTTAACAACATGGGGCTTTATCCCAACAATATCAGAACAAGTCCATTTTAATTGAGTAAATACTTATCGAACAAATTAAGACGTTTTTATTCGAATACAGTAGCTTTTCCCTCTCAAAAATTGGCACTCAACCGACCGAGACAGCACTTATTGAATGTATTCTCTAACCCCTTAATTACTTTTTATTCTTCTCTAAACTAAAGGACAAAGTGTCATTTATTTAAAATTTACATCTCAATTCACACACTATCTTCGGGTACGGCCCACTTAGTCGCGCGGCCACTTAGTCGCAGAGCCATAACTTGCTTTAAGATTTCCGAATCTTTCCAAATTTGGTATTAAACGATTCCTCTCATCGAGCTAAAGAGATTGATACCAAAATTGATAAGGGCCAGAAATTTTTTAGCAAGTTATGGCTCTGCGACTAAGTGGCCGCGCGACTAAGTGGGCGTGTCCCACTATCTTCAACATTTACTTTACTTGATACATCCAACTTTAATTGATTTGATGAAAAAACTATAAAGGGAATAATAGAGTCCCAATATCTAAAAAATTATCACCTTAACTTAGGTCGATGTAATAGAACCAAGTGATAAACAATTGGAAAATATATACTTGAGATATAATTGATAACAATGTTTAGAAGCAATAGCATCGTGAGATCTAAACGGCTTATAATTTAACAAAATAAGATGAAAAAACGAGTCCTTTCCTACTTTGATTGGGACAAAAATTCTAAAAAAACTTCTGCAGAATTTCCATCGATACTGATTGCGAGTAGAAAATAAAAAAAGAACGAAGTACTAGCAAACCTGCAAGATATCAAAAAAGAACTTCTTTCTCAATTTTATAGGGAGATGGAAAAATCTGAAAAAAAGTAGACAAAGCCTAATTTTACATGTTTCGCTATCAGCTAATTTTACAAAAACCATCCTCTTTTAAATAGCATTTATTTAAAACACAAATAAATAAGACAAGAATAAAAAAAAGTTTATCTTTAAAAAAATGAAACAAAAAATAAATAATTAACCTGTTTTCCCCCTTTAAAGAACCCTTTTTCCCCGTTTTAAGACTCCTATCCGAAATTGCAAATCCACCATCAACAATGAGACGAACCATTGAGTAAACGATGAGAAAATCTAACCGTTGAACGACGATGCGTCCCCGTTGAATCGTTGAGGAAACAACTGACGTCGTTTCGACACCAAAACAACTCTGAGACACGCCACCGAACAACGATGAGACTACTCACCGTTTAAACAACGACGCGCCCACCGCCCTCAACAATGAGACCCACCATTGAGTAAACGATGAGAAAATCTAACCGTTGAAACGACGATGCGTCACCGTTGAATCGATGAGGAAACAACCGAAGTTGTTTCGACACCAAAACAACCATGAGAACATCACCGAACAACGATGAGACTACTCACCGTTTAAACAACGACGCGACTCACCGTTGAGTTTCCATGATTTGCAAATTCAGAGATAACCTTACCTAAACCCCCTCCCCGAGTAGGAAGGAAAAGCGGGCCCTGAGGTTAAAATCCACCCAAAATTTTCAAATAAAACCTTAATTAAATCGGTCCAGGCATTCTCCCAGGCTTATCTTCCATTGTAGCCAAATCCAAATCATATATCGGCGTTCCATCTTTTAATGTCGGATTAGTGTTCAAATCAATTGTTCCATTAGTCACTCCACTTCTATTTTGCCTTTGAAAAGGAACATTTGCTTTAATATCTCCAATTGTTGCAACAAATTCATCATCTTCACTGTCATCTTCGTTAAATAATCAAGTTGTCGTGGAGGTTCAGCATATCATTAGTATCTACTGAAAAAAATAAACGGTAATATTGAACCTGACAGACCCCGCTTTGTCAGGTTCAATATTACAAAATAAAAACTAATCATCCCTAAAAGTAGAAAACCCAAATAGAATTAGCAGGAACAAAAAATAAAAAACCAAGGAAAAATGGGATTCTATTTTTAAAAATTAAACCTAAACTAACGTTTTGTACCGGCTGCTGAACTACTAAAAAAATTGTATTAATTCCTTAAAAATTAAAAAAAGCAAGTCTTGTCCGCAAGTTATTACCCCTCAAAAAGGTTAACCCCAAAAAAGGAAAAGCCACGCTCCGTGTTGTGAACATCTTTGCTATAAATGGCAACAGAGAACACTAGATGAAAAATTAAAAATCGATTATTGATTTTGGGATGAAGTGTCATTTATTCTTAAAGTTTTTCATTATGCCAAATTTACGCTATTATTTAAACTTCAAAATAATCAAAAGACTGATCAGTTCCATTAAATTGGATTATCTATTTTCTAAAATTGTAAAAATGTAAATTTTTAATTTTTATTCACCAAGCATTACAACAAAGCAAAAGTAACAAATAAAAAATAGAAACACAAAAATTCCGAAATAAAAAAATATAAATACTAAAATTGACTAATTATTCAAATATTAACAGCACAGTTTCGTTCCCATAATCTTTATCAATTCTCAATTTTTAAATGAAAAGAAGTAGAATTTTCGTTTGGGTTTTGTTGTTGGAATTTATCTGAGCTTTTGAGCAATAATGCATTCTCCTTTTCTACTTGTACAGTGATTTGTTTGAGTTGATGACGCTTGAGCAGCAGCTGTTGAACTTGATGACGCAAAAGCTGTTCATTCGATTGTGGATGCGCTTGGATATGAATGCTGCAATAATTTGTTCCGGCTTTTAATTGCCAGCAATGAAAGTCGGAAAAGTCAAGTACACCGTCTATGGCTCGAATCTGCAAGAATTTTAATAATACTAAAATTAACAAAAAAATTTTACCTCATTCGAAATCCTTTCATAATTGCTCTCGTCCAAACCATCAGGAATACTTTGTAACAACACTAAATTATGTAATGATAAAAACACTAATTAGAAAACATTAAAAACCTGAAGATGAAGATTTAAGAAGAGGAATCACAGAGCCCAGAATCAGCAGTGAAAGGATCAAAGAACATAATGGGTCAACCCATTGCCAACCAAAATTTTGAATAAGTAGTGTACTAGCGATGACAAAAACTGATCCAAGGGTATCAGCCAGAACATGAAGAAAAACGCCTAAAAATAAATTACTTAAAGGAAATCTTAATTAAAAAAAAGTTACCTTGCATATTTGCATTTCCACCATGTGAATGACCGTGATCTCCGCCATCACTACTTGAATGTGAATGCCCATGTCCTCCACCATGTGAGTGTCCATGTCCTCCACCATGTGAATGTCCATGTCCACCATGAAACGCATACATGCCAAAAAGATTAACAAGAAGACCAGCAACAGCAACAAACTTAATAATATCGTTTATCTTTTAAGGTTTTAATTAGATTACCAGTAATTTATCAGTGTGGACATCGGGAGGGTCGTACAGGCGTTCAAGTGCTTCCAAGAAAATAAACATAGCAATAACGATCAGAAAGAGAGCGTTTATAAAACCTAAATGACCGAAGGTTATTATAGAAAACTGAATAAAAAACCTGACAAAACTTCAACTCGGCCATAACCATAAGAGAAATGCCGACTAGCAGTCCAGCGCGCCATCACTGAAGCAACCTTTTATATAAAATGATAATTAATAAAGAATTTGTCAAACTAACCAATCCCATAACAAGTGCTGAACAATCAAAAAGCATATGAAACCCATCAGAAATAAGCCCAAGAGAATTAGTCAAAAAACCATAAAGAAATTCAACACCACAGAAAGCCAAGTTAGCACATAGGAACCAAAAAATTCGCCGAGAATCACTGTTTGCCAGAATTTCAGTGATTGTTTCATGAAAAAAGTGTAGGAGTGAACTAGGATAATTTATTTTATTTAAAGAAAATAAAGAAACCGAGAAGTTTTATGAAGAAATGCTTCACCATGTGTGTAAAGAGGCATTCCTTCTTCAGAGATACCTATGAAATGACCTCCCATCGAACGAGGGGAATCCTGAGAAGTGAACACGTATGAAGCTTGAATGAAATGGAAAAATATTTGTAACTAAAATTATAAACCTAGGCAAAAGCAAGCAACAGCTATCAATGATCCTGCACTGATTGTATGACTGCCAGTTGCTGATCCATCTACCCATAACCAAGTGATCAAAAGAGACGCCAAAAACATTGTTATAGGAGACCAACGAGCAATTGCCATAACCGGATCAGCCACGTGCTATTTGTGAATTTGTTGAATGTATAAATTAGAAGCAATAAACCTGAAAGCATATATGCTCCGCGTAAAAATCCACAATCATTACAAACGCAGTAGACATGAATAGAAGAAGTGGAAATTCGAAATAAGAACCGATTGATGACTGTAGAAAGATAAAAAAAAAGTTTTAAAACAAATTCTAACCGAGCTAAGAACAAGCGACAATACTGCAAATGGCGTAAGTAGCATCGACGAAAGAACACAAATCATCGCATATAGCCTTTTTGGGCCGCCAATTTCCACAGCTAAATGCTAAAGAATAAATAATAAAAATTATTCAAAAGATTATAAAAACTCTGAAATTGGAGTCATAAACCATACGAAAAATGACGGCTAACATTAACAAAAGAACGCCACCACAATGATCAGAAATTCCAAACCAGCCGAGAATATGGTAGAAAATATGATTGAGACCACTTTGATGTTTATATGCTTCAGCTAAGAAAATAAAATAATTAAAAATAAATTTGCTCTCACAGTGATTCGGAGCGTTTGAGGCATCAGAATCCATAAAAAATAGAACAATCCATCCGACACACAAATAGAAAACACCACGCATTTTTGCTGCATTCCCACCTCCATTTACTAAAAACATTAAAGCAACTAATAAAACTGTAGGGCTCTGCTCAAAGACGAGAATGGAGCGGAATGGACCGCAGAATGTAATGCCATAAAACCAAATTATTTCGACGAGTGTGTTAAAAAGAGCCAATTGTGCTATTCTTACTTGCTATATAATTGGGAAGTTTAGATGTTTTTAAATTAATTTAAAATCTTACCAAAGACTTCCTAATTGAACGGCCAGAAGAAAAGGGCTTTTGCGTGGGCAAAAGAACGGCAGATGCACTGAAAAAGTCAACTTTTAAAATTAAGTATAAAAAATCAAACTAACATTGCCTTTGCAAACCAAAGTAAACCAATAACGTGTACTTGTTTGGCAAGGATATCTGTGAAGAAAATACCTGTACACCTGCATATTTTGGCCATGATAAGAATAAGGAAGTACCACGCGGATCTGAAAAAAATGAAAAATATTAATTTAATAAAAAAAACTTGCCGTGAAGAAGCTGGCACAAAATCCCGATCATTCTTCTTAAGAAAATCATGAGCTAACATTTTGATGTACCGTTTTGTTTATTAAAAAATGGGTTCATTCCCCAAAAATATTCAAATTATGCCTTGAAATTTAATTAGAAATTTTGTTAAAATTTTTGCAACCTTACCAAAATAAAAAAATTTTCCTTCTTGTGTCATCGTGTGCGTGTCAAATAATTGACTTTTAGAGAATTAGTTATATGTTATAAAACCTTAAAAAATATTACATATTCGATAATTGACAAATTGCCAATTTTGTGAGAAGGCAAATGGTCACTATGGTAATTGGGTAAGAGCTATTAATTTTGACATTTTGCACCTTAATTACAAAAATTTTGTAGGAAATTCCCTTCATTGTTGCCTATTCCGAAATTTCTTAGAAATGTCGAGTTATAATTATTTTGGTAAACAACAATGGATTTGTCGATTGTGCATGAAAACTTTGTCCAGCAAGAGGTCCTTCGATGAACATATGAATATTCATAGTAAATCCCGACCCTTTGGATGTGATGAATGTAAATATGCTGCAGGTTTTTTTAATTAAAAAAATTTTTCTTTATAAATATTTTAAGCGAGTAAAATGACTCTTCGTCGACATAAACTTCGTAATAGTTTTAATATTAAAAAATAATATTTTCTGATTAAAAAAAGGTAATCACGTTCCACGCTCAAATTGGGGATATCAATGCCCATATTGTGGTGAATTTTACATGGAGCCTGCAAGTTATCAACAACATATCACGTTTGTTTTAATTAACTTGATCTTTTATGTTCTTATTTTTAGTGTAAGGCATTGGGGACTTTCTGCAACATTTGGATGTCCTTATAGAAATTGTGATTTTACATCTAAATCGTCGAGGTACTTTCGTGAACATATGCATAGACATCAAGCAGTTTTTATTTCTTCAAATGATGGAACTCCTTTTAATTTAAATTTGGATAATCTTTCTTTATATTTAATCAATGATGAATGTGGTATTTTAAATTTTTTGTTTAAATTATTTTGGTGTTTTAAAGGTACTGGAGATAGCAGAAATTTATTTATTAGCAATAAAAGAATATCCAGATGTCATAATTTTCGTAAAAATATGTATGGAATCCAACAGAAAACTCCAAAAGTTGTGCATAGATTTATTTACAACAATGCAATAAGAGAACGTATGAAGGATGAAGAGGAGAATAATGTTTTTCAACATTTAACAATTAACGGTAATTTTTGGATTATTCATTGTCTAATTTATTTTTCTAACATTTAGTGGAAAAATTGTTGGATGAGGAAGAGATTGTTTCAAAAAATTTACGTGAATGTGGAAAACCTAGCCATAATTCAAAAGCAGTTCGTTTTCGCCCATATTCACCGTCACAATTTGAACAAGGTATTTTCTGAATGTTTTTAATAAAACGACTAAATATTTTAGCTTCAGAAATCTTCCATACCGAAAATATTGATAATATTGTTTCGAAACATTCACATCAACCAATGGATTGGATAGAGGCGGAGGTTATAATTGATAATGAAATGACGCCTTTCACCAAACTTCCTGATGGACAAACCGATGATTTTGGACTGGATTGATCACTAATTCTATTTACCCTTACATTAGTGATTTTTTAATTTTAATTAAGTCAATTTTTTAAATTAATTTTTTAAAATTTCATTTCTAATAATTTTTATATATACTGAAATATAATTAATTCATGATAAATTGTAATATTTTATAAAGTATTAAATAGTATGTTTCTTCTACATTTTATTTTTTTAATTTTATCTTTTTTATCTTTTTATAATTTATTGCCAAAGAATTATAATGTCAAAAGAAGATTCTTCAGTTCAAAATGATGAGAAACCATTTCGTGCAAATAATCTTGTTAGTTTTATTTTATTTTGTAATGTCATTTTGTTTTAAGAGCCTTGTTGTTGGCGATTCTGAGTCGAGCTCTTCTGAAGAAACGCAGGATATGCGGTCGAGGTTTGTCTTTTGAAAAATTTTCTTTTATATAGCAATTAGGATGCAAAGTTTTGCGATTAACATGGGTGATGAAGGAATGCCTGATTCAACTATATTTGTAGAAGATTGTGAAGTAATTGCACCCTCTACGTCTTTACTTACCGATCAAAATGATTTACAACGTCAAAATGAATTTATAAATGTTGACAACTTTGTGAGAGATATTTTTGCAAATGATACCAAATTTTTACAATCAGCGGCAACGGAATCGAATGAAGCAAATGTATAATTTTTTTTTATTTTCAAAATATTTTTTAGATTATTGATGAAATCTTCACAGAAAAACCGCCCAAAATCCTTAAGGATTATCTTTTTGGTAATGTGATTGGAGAAGGCTCTTATAGCAAAGTAATTATTCATGAGGTTAAATTTAAAAAGAATTTCTTTCAACAGGTTAAAGAAGTTTTGCATGTTAATTCGTTAATCAGGAGAGCTATTAAAATAATTAAAGTATTTATTTTTTAAAATTAATCTTTAAATTCTTATCTTAAGGACAAAAGGCTTCGAAAAATTCCTGGAGGAGAACAAAACGTTCAAAGAGAAATTGATGTTCTTCGACGGCTTAATCACTCAAATGTAGTTAAAGTTGTTGATATATTTCGAATAGAAGAAAAACAAAAACTTTATATTGGTATTATTTTTATTTTTTTCACAAGAAAGATAATTCTTTCAACATTATTTTCAGTTATGGAGTATTGTGTCTGTAGTTTACAACAATTATTGGATAATTGCGCTGAAAAAATGCTCCCAGAATTTCAAGTTTTTATTAAATGAAATTTTTTTGTAAATACTATTTATAGGCACATTTATACTTTACTCAACTTCTTGACGGGTTAGACTTTTTACACGGGAAGCGAATTATTCACAAAGATATAAAGCCAGGAAATTTGTTACTAAGCTTAGATGGTGTACTGAAAATTTGTGATCTAGGTGTTGCTGAATTATTAGCACCTAGCTCCGTTGGAAGCGCTGATGATTGGTGTACATTGATTCAAGGAACTCCAAAGTTTCAACCGCCAGAAATTGTTTCTGGTGCACAAGGAAAATTTAGGTTTTTTTAAAATATTTTCTTTAAATTATAAACTAATATTTTTTTAATTTAGAGGATCTTTAGTGGATATTTGGGCTTGTGGAGTGACACTTTATAATATGGTCAGTGGAGAATATCCATTTGAAGGTGATGTTATTATGAAACTGTTTGAAAACATTATCAATCATCCATTGCATATGCCTTCAAATGTACAATTATCTACCGATTTGGAACAATTGCTTCATGGAATGTTACGAAAAGAGCCAGAAATGCGTTGGAATTCTTTACGGATAAGGGCCAGTAAATGGTTCTTGCATAGTCATAAAATAGTTTGTTCTATCAATTTAATTATCTACTTTAACATTTTGAGGATGATACACGGATTGTTCATGTGCCGGCAGTAAAGGATGTGCCGGCTCATCGACCCCTTGGAGTTTTCCCTTATTTGGAACAACTTTATTCTAATTCAGATTATTATGAAGAAACAAGTGAATTAAAAGATGAGTTAGATTTAAATGGACATATTGAGCAGAATTGCGAAGGAAATGGACAATGTACAATACAAAGCATTTTCCCTATAAATCCAGGTATTTTTTAAAACATTTTTCAGCAAAAGAATATTGTAAAAATTGCTTATCCTTTTTGTCTTGATCAGTTATTAACTCTCAATATTTTTAACGCCTCTTTGTTTTAATGTTAGATTTGCCCGTCACGGATTTATCGCTTAAACAAAATGAGATCTCTCCTTTATCGAACACTAAATTGGATTCTCCAAACATTCAATGGAGGGTGGCAAATGACCAACAATTTAAAAAGAATGGTGATGAAGAGCGTGAACCATTTATAAATTCCGCAATTATGTCAAATGAAGAAAAGGAAAAGAAGAAAAATGTAAAAATTCAATTTTACGACGATAATGAGGGTGAGGGTTGTAGTAACAATGTCGTTAATCAATGTAACAATGAAAATGCTGATTGGGATAAACATCGAAAAATTGTAATTACTAATAAAGACAATGGTCAAAATCAAAGAGAAGGTGGTGAAAATGAAGCAATAATTAATGCAAATGAAAGAGATGATGAACAAAATTTTGCAGAAGCTAGGAGACGGCAGCAACAACGAGTTAACATCGCACGACTTCGGCAAGTACTATTTATTGCACTTTGCGTATTGATAGTTTTTTCTGTTATAATTTTACTTATATTAATGCTCTGAACCTGAAAATTATTATTCCTTCCAGACCTGATTTCTCCCTGCATTATGTTCTATAAAAAATCTAAATAAGTCACTATTCTAAAGTATATTATAGTTTGATTGTAATTAGTATATATCTATTACTTTTATCTTTTATCATATCAATTTTTTCTTGTTTACTAATTGATACCCCTAGTTTTCATTTATTTTCTCGGATTTGAACTTATTTTATTGATCCAAAATATTTTAATATCTTTTAAACTAAATATATAGCCAGAAGAAAACTAAATCATGTTCTCCTAGATTTCTCACAATCCGATTTTTATAAATTTTAATTAGCATTTTTAATTGTGTTTAGTGAAAATGGGTAATAAAACTTTATTACTAAAAATTTAGCCTTTTGCTTAATTGTCAAGGCTAAAAGAGGGCACATTTATTGATGGGTGAGATGTCACATACATTTTAACTTTACACACTCGTTATGTGCGCCAAGAAGTTTGGCGCTATTTCTTGAAATCTTGGTCTAATTACGTGTAAAATTCTCATTGTATTTTTTCTTCCTGTTTAGCCTTTTTTGATTTTAAAAGTATAAAATTTTTTAATTATTGATGAAATACAAATTATCGTTAATAAGAATTTATCGATAAAATATATTTTTTGTTCAGATCGAGTTTAAATTATTATTATATTCTTACATTTCCCATTTATATAAAAATGGCATTAATTACAAACATTCCTATAACTTCTGCTACAGTTGACAACATGTCCAGAAATGATTATCTGAGATGGGTTAATGAATGCTTGCAGGCGGAATTTTCGAAAATTGAGGTTTGTTAATTTAAAAATTGGATGGGGATATTTTAATGTCTGCTGACCATGTAATTTTTTAAAATTGTGTAGCAACTTCACACTGGTGCTGGTTATTGTTTGTTTACGGAAATACTCTTTCCTGGAACGATAAATATGAAGAAGGTCAAATTTAATAGCCGAATGGAATTGGACTGGCTTAGCAATTGGAAAATTGTGCAAACTGCTTGGAAGCAATTGGGAGTCGAAAAAGTTGTTGCAGTCGAGAAGTTGATTAAAGGAAAATTCCAGGTTTGTTATAAATTTAAAGCCTTTCCTACAATTAGGTCCTACAATTATTTTTACTTAAGATAATTTTTAGGACAATTTCGAATTCTTGCAATGGTTCAAAAAGTTTTTTGACGCTAATTATGATGGACATGAATTCGATCCAGTAGAAATGCGATTTAATGAGGTTATTGTTTTTTAAACTAAATTATCTTTTCCTTGATAGGAATTGCCAAAGGAGAATAAACTTAAAGCTACTGCTCTTTTGCGTCAACCTCAACCTGCAAAGACTGGCGGTCCATCACGTGTTCCTCCACCACAAAGAGTTGGATCAAATGTTTCTATGAATAGTAATTCTGGTTGTGGTGCTTCTTCGAAAAAGTCTTCGCCAACATCGCTTTCTACCAGTACCAAAAAACCTGCAATGGCCAGTACCACTGGAAGACGGGCAGCGCCCGCAGCAAGTACACCAGCTCCACGTCCAGCACCAACGGGACAAGTCGCTCAGAATAAGGCTCCTCCTCCGGTTGTTGATCTTCAGGTATTTTTCTATTCCTTACAATTTTATTTAAATCTAATTTTATTTAGTTGATGGAGGATCTGAAAATTAAAGACCAACAATTGGAAGAATTACGAGGACAGTTGGCCGAGACTGACGAAGTTATTTGTGGATTGGAGAAGGTTTATTTTTAACACAAGTTAATTTTTAAATTTTAATTTGTTTGAAGGAACGTGATTTCTATTTTGCAAAATTGCGAAAGATTGAAGTTCTTTGTCAAGGTAAATTTATTGTTAAGGTTATTTTTTACAATAAATTAATTTAAGATACAGAGGAGACTGGAACATTGCCGACAAATGATGTTTTAATGGTTTATAATTTTTTAAATTAATTTTTTTACTTTTTATGTTTAGATACTCTATGAGACGGAAGAAGGTTTTGCTCCTCCTGAGGAGTTGGAAGCTGGCGAGGCAAATGGAGGTTTGTCTGGTGGGGAAGATAATCATAATGGATTGCATAATGTCCCGTAAAATGGATTGTTTAAAGGTTTTTTAGGTTTTATAAAATTAATAATTAAAATTAATTTTTAGCATAAAAAGCTTGTTTTTGGACGTTAACGCTAGATTATATAAATAAAAAATGCAAAATATTATATAACTCTTCTTGATGTGCTTCTAAAAAACTGCGCATATTTGACCTAACCCCTGCAATTATAAATATGAGATTCTTTTTTAATTATTATAATCATTTTTAAGCTCCTGTTTTGTTGTTTGTTTTTGTATTGCTTTTTCTTATTGCTTCTAAAAAAATTTTTTTCTAAAATTATAAAAAGAAGCAATTAATTATATATTTTTTTCTTTTTTTAATTTTATTGACTAAAATAATATTCTGTTAATTTATTATGTAGAAAACTTGTGTTCGGTTTCAAACCGACAACACTATTTGAAACTGTTAATAAAAAAATATTTTGTTTTAGAAGAAATTATTTTTAAACAATAAAAATGTCAACAGCTACAAATCCTTCTACTTTGTTGCCACTTGAATTGATTGACAAATGTGTTGGAAGTAGAATATGGGTAATTATGAAAAGTGGGTATATTTTTGTTTTTGATAAAGTTTTTGAAAATTGTTCAATTTTTAGGTGAAAAAGAAATTGTCGGGACGTTAATTGGTTTTGATGATTATGTAAATATGGTGCTTGAAGATGTTGTGGAATACGAAACTACGCCAGAAGGTAAACGAGTTACTAAATTGGACACAATCCTTTTGAACGGTAATCATATTACTATGCTTGTACCTGGTGGAACGGGACCGGAAATATAAAGAAAAAATGATTTTTTAATGTTTAAATTATTTTGAATTTTTGATCTTTTTTAATTGATAAATTTTCAATATTTTTAATTTTCTATTTATTTTTGTCAAGACAGTACTGAATATTTTTTTGTATTTAATTTCTTTGACCTTTGATTTTAAAAGTTTTTGAACGTAGAATTTTTAACATCTACTCCTTTAAAATTTACATTAGGTTTTTAATTGATTTCCTTACAAATTAGTGATTAAAAAGAGAGTTAAAAGAAAATTGAGAGTGTAGGCGAAATAGTAAAAGAAATTACTTTTTATGAGTAGGGCTGTCAATTATATGGACGAGAAAATCGAAAATATGCACATAAAATATGGATGAAAATTTTCAAAATATGGATGAAAATATGGAAAAAATGCCGAAATATGGATCAAATATGGACCGAAAACTGTAAATTTTAACTGAAAAATTTTTATTTTTAAGCAGAAAATGTTAAATAAGTTAATTTCGATGCAAAGATTACAAATAAACCAATTAATAGCAATTATTTTGTTTCTAAAAATATTTTGGATAATATTTGAGTCGAAAATTTTTTGAAAAATTTTTGTCAAAATTTTTATACAAAAATTTTTCGAAAAAATTTTTTCAAAAAAATTTTTTATGAAAATTTTTGACCAGAAATTTCATAAATTTGGAAATTTTAACCAATTTTTGCCAAAATTTTACAAAAAATGACGAAATATGGACAAAATATGGAAAATATGGACGAAATGCCAAAATATGGAAAAATATGGAAAATATGGAAATGAAAGTCCACATTTTTGAAAGCAAACAAAGCGGAAAGTGTGTTTTTCGTGCGTTTCAGACCCTAAGCAATTCAGGAAAAAAATATGGATTTCCATATAATTGACAGCCCTATTTATGAGTCATCTTTATATAATTCTACTTTAAGTTAATTATTATTTTTTAAAATTATTTACAGGTGTTTATTTGAAAGCAGTTCATTTGTTTATTTAAATTTTGAAAGATTTTTGATTGAAATGGCTGCCCTAGACAGTGAGTTTTATCTTTTTTTTTTAATATTTATTCAGCAATCACAGGTACAAATAAAAGTACACTGACAATGATTGTAAATTAAGATAAAATAAAATGTGTTAGTTCTCAAATTTAGTTTTTCTTTCAGATCATCTTTTTAACCTTCGTTTTGCTGCCAAAGAGCTTTCCAGGAATGCCAAGAAATGTGAAAAAATGGAAAAGGAGGAGAAGTTGAAGTTGACAAATGCATTAAAGGTTTAAATTTAAGAAAGCTTTTCATTTTAGTATTTTTTAAAGAAAGGGAACAGGGAAGTGGCACAAGTACATGCTGAAAACGCTATTCGCAAGAAGAATGAGTCACTCAATTATTTGCGTATGTCCGCGAGGATTGACGCTGTTGCTGCTCGGTAGGGGGGGTTTTAGTATTTTTTAAATTCATTTTTAGAGTTCAAACTGCTGCAACGCAAAAACGGGTTACGACAAGTATGCAAGGAGGTTTTTAAAAATTTTAAAAATTCAATTAGACATTTTTCTTTAGTTGTAAAGGCAATGGAATCTGCAATGAAATCGATGAACTTAGAAAAAGTTCAGAATCTTATGGACCGATTTGAGAAAGATTTTGAGGATCTTGATGTCCAGTCTGCAACTATGGAAGGGTCGATGAGCGCGACTACAACTCTTAACGCTCCTCAACATGAAGTTGATTCACTCATTCAGGAAGCAGCCGACAAAGCAGGGTAAGCGAAATTAGTTTGTTTCGTATGGGGACTTTGGATAATTTAACCTGGGGGGAGGGGGACATGAAATTTCCTAAGGAGTTGGTATGGACGTCTCAAAGAGTTATCACATTTTTCAGAATATTCTGATTAAAACGAAAATAAATTTAGATTAGAGCTTGGAATGGAAATGCCAGCAGCCCAAGTGGAAGCACCTGGAAGTGCAAAAGCTTCTGTAGCAGACAACGACGAATTATCAAAACGCTTGGCAGCGCTTCGTCAAAATTAAGATTTTTTGTCATTAAAAAGTTTATTTTATATGACAACAAATTATGTATTTAATTGAAAAAGAAAAAATAAATTTAAAGTTTTTTTTATTTTGTCTCTTCAAATAATATTTGTGAAAAATCAAAATGAAGACCTTTGAAGCTTTGACGTATTTTATTAAAAATTTCTTTATTTGTTTGTGAGTCAGTGAAAATTTTCAAAATTTCTTCAAGAGTAATTGACTGTTTTTTAATTTTTAATAATTCTAATAAATTTGCCTTGTCTAAAGCATCCAAAACATCATTCAAAGTTTTTCTTAAAAAATTTATATTTTTGAATTATTTAAAAAATAAAAACCTTTCAAATAACTCCAATTCTTTATAATATTCTTCTTTTTCTTTAATACTTTCATTTAAATATTTTAATTGTTCATTTGTAAAAACAAAATGTTCATAAATATTGTTACATTCATTTGTAATGTTATTCTTTTTATTCCTTAGAGTTTTGAGTGTATTTTCTTGTTCTAAATTTCAAAAAAGTTCGAAAGATTAATTCTACTTGTCTGTCAGGGATGTCACGAGTTATCAGATAACCAAGACAGGATTCTTACGATCTAAAACCCGACCCGACTTTCCTTTTAATCCCAGACTGACCCAAACCCTAGCTGACTTTTCTCGACTCGATACCCGATCCGAGAAAATGGTACTTATTTAGTTTCCCCCCCCCCCAGTCAGTTTTTTCGAAAAATATATAAAAATGGTCAGTCTGAACAACAATTGTAGAACCCATCGAGCTGTGTCGAATGACACCAAAATCAACAAAATCCGACTTGATTGGACCGAGATACAGACCCCTGAAAATTGAACAACCACAGGGGTGATTTTTTGAAATTAAAAAAATTTAAGCAAATGATAGCTCATTCGAAAGAGCTCGTCGAGCTGAGTCGAATGACATCGAAATCAACGTAATCGGACAAGATTTGACAAAGTTATGACATTATTTAGACCTGCCGGAGTCGACAATTTATGTCATATCTTTGTCAAATCAAGTCGGATCACGTCGATTTTGGTGTCATTCGACTCAGCTCGACGAGCTCTTTCGAATGAGCTATCATTTGTATAAATTCTCGTCCATAAGATTTTACGCCCCAGTGGTTCTGGGGTCTGTATCTCGGTCCAATCAAGTCGGATTTTGTTGATTTTGGTGTCATTCGACACAGCTCGATGGGTTCTACAATTGTTGTTCAGACTGACCATTTTTATATATTTTTCGAAAAAACTGACTGGGGGGGGGAAACTAAATAAGTACCGAGAAAATCCCCAAAACCCGACTTTTTTCCTTCTTAATCCAATAACTGACCCGAACTTTTCTAGACTAACAATAAATCCCTTCCCGATTTTTTTCTTAACTCGTGACATCCCTTTTATACCTACTTTTATTATAATCAAGAAATTCTTGAGAAAAAATTTTAATTTCATTTGGAGGATGAACATATAAATTAGAAGTTGATGAACATTCTTCTTGATCTACCTTGAAATTATTTTTTTTAAATTAAAAATAAATTTTAAAAAATTACACTTAAACGACTCTTTCTTCTCGCTCGTTTCTTTTTCTCCAATTTTATTTCTGAAAAAGAAAGTTTATTTATGTTAGGGTTAAATATTTAAACTTTGAAATTCTTTGTATTGTTCAGTTTCTTTATATTCCTTCATTCGTTCATAATAAACCTCTTTTTCTTTATTATATTCATCAAAATAAGGCTAAAATAAATTTAAAAAATTTTTTTGATAAAAAACCTTTTTTTCTTCAACAGTCATTGTTGACCATTGCTTGGCTATTTTGCTGCTAACTTCTCTTGTATTTTTACCTTCCCTTCTACTATTACTTAAGTTAGCCTTAAAATAACGGCTGTAGGCATTCATTGGTATTTTTGGTGCATTTTTATCTCTTAATCTTGTCCGGGTATTTGGTGTAGTTTTTCTGAAAAATTGTACAAATTTGAAATATAAGATAAAAAACTTACCCCATTTTTAAGTCGCTGATTGCCTTTTTCTAAAAACTTGCTGAAATTTTGTGTCGTTTTTCTTCTTTTAAATTCCAAAACTCAAATAGACCTTAATTTTTTTATTTTTACGTGAATTTTTTCTCGATTTTTTAATCGAGAGTGAATCGATTTTAGTCAATTTAATCGAATTTAAGAAAAAAACCCATTCTTTATTTTATTTAATTTGGCCCCATTTTTAAAATAAATAATCTAATTTTTTTATTTAACAGATTTAACATTTCTAATATTTAGTATAATGATCCAGAGTTATGATCCAATAATACAATCCTTGTTTGCATCTTTGTTCACATGGGGAGTGACAGCTTTGGGCGCAGCATTGGGTATTTATCGGTTTCTTCCCAATTTTATAAAATTTAATATTGGGTATTTTTAAACAATCATTCCCTTAGTTTTTTTAAATTTTTAATAAAATTCTTTCATTTCAGTTTTTGTGCTTCCATCGGACAGAAGACGTGGCACAACTATTTTGGACGTTAGCCTTGGTTTTGCTGGGGGAGTTATGACGGCTGCTTCTTTTTGGTCATTATTAGCCCCTGCTATAGAGATCTCCGAAGCTCAACTTGGTGCTTTAGCTTTCATACCGGTGTCGGTTGGTTTTGCATTTGGTGCAATTTTTGTTTTTTTCTCTGACAAAATGATTCCGAGGTTTTTATTTTTAATTTTTTAATCAGAAAATTTTTTTTTAATTTCAGTTGTGTTGGTGCTGAATTGTCAATAATAGAAGTCCTTTCATCAAATAAAGAAGTTATTCCTACCGGTGCAAACTCAAATAATCAAACAGAAGTTCTTTTAAATTCTGGCCAAGGGATTACCTCTAATGAAGGCGGCGAATCTTCTTTCGATCCACGGTTATTATTTTATATATTTTTCTTTCTCTTTCCATTTTAATGATCTAAAACTCGGGTGTGATTTCTAAAATTTACTTTTGATTGTAAGAAATAACTGGATCTGGATCCATGTCTTGATTTTTCTTGGAGTCGGCCAAAGTCAAGATCAAACCATTTTTCAGTGTTCCCTGATTTTTCCTCGACTCAAAAATCAGGTTAAAGTCCCGAAAGGTCAATGTTTTTTAAAATTTCCGATCTCTAATATTGTTTCATACATTTCTCTACTTCACCCGAGTTTTAGCAAAAGAGGAATGGATGAAGGTTTGCGAGAAAGAACAACACTTGCAATAACTTCCAGAAAAGCACTTCGTGATGATAATAACCCTAATGAAGACAACAACAATAAAATTGCTGTAAATGAAACAACAAATGATCGCCCTTCAACACAACAATCATCAAATAATTCTGATTTATTAATTTCTTGGCGTCGTATTTTGATGTTAATAATGGCAGTAACTGTGCATAATTTCCCAGAAGGTCTAGCTGTTGGTATTGGATTTGGCTCTATTGGAAAAACACCCGCGGCTACATTCGAAAAAGCTTTTAATCTTGCACTTGGGATTGGCTTACAAAATTTTCCTGAAGGTTTTTAATTTTAAAAAATCATTGTAAAATTTTTAATTTTTTTTGTAGGTCTAGCTGTTTCTTTACCACTTGCCAGTTTTGGATATTCACCTTTTCGTGCCTTTCTTTATGGACAATTAAGCGGTATGGTAGAACCTCTAGCTGCATTATTAGGATCTTCTGCTGTTCTTCTCATGGAAGCCATTCTTCCTTATGCTTTAAGTTTTGCTGCTGGAGCAATGATTTATGTGGTAATTTTGTAAAAAATATTTCATTTAAAATTTGTATATTTTTTGAAGGTTTTTGACTCAATTATCCCAGAAGCTTGCTCACATGGTAATGGGAAAATGGCTTCAGCATCCGCGATTATTGGTTTTCTTGTCATGATGTGTTTAGACGTTGGATTAAGTTAATGCATAATTATTTTAATATTTTCTCCTTTAATTAATATTTTATAAAATTCTACGGTTAAATAATTAGAAAAAATTCTTTGTAAAAATATCAATTTTATATTTTATACCTTTTCTTGGTTCATTTTTAATTTATTTGTAAAGACAGAAAATGCTTAAAACAACCATCTTATCCGCTCCAAAACGGAATTATGTTAATCTTGATTATGCTAGACATATGC
This sequence comes from Meloidogyne arenaria, assembly GCA_036172955.1. Lineage (NCBI taxonomy): Eukaryota > Metazoa > Nematoda > Chromadorea > Rhabditida > Meloidogynidae > Meloidogyne > Meloidogyne arenaria. Next base: position 113,491 of record JARQAB010000035.1, read on the forward strand.
CTAAGGTTTTCTTTTTATTTTCTAAATTATTCAAAATTTTTACATATATTCAGGCTTATGTTGATAGGATGAAAAGACATGTGCCCACAAAAGTGTATGACAACAGATTTGGTGCTCCGCCTGTTCATCGTTGGGCGTTAGTTTTTTATTTTTAAATTTTCTTGCAACTTTTTTAGTGTTCCCCCAGATGATTACAAACCTTTATTAAAAGATTTTGATGATGGATCTAGAATTTTGCAAGCAAAAAGAATTTGGGAAACGGAAGCATTTCATCAAAGACTTGAACGTGAAAGGGATCATAAATCTGCGTTATTATCTGTTAAATTCTTTCGAAAAAGACGAAGAATAGTACCACAAATGTCTGCTGAACATTGGACAATTTTTCCTGGCGATCAAGTAAAATTTAAATATTTTATTTATGGAGCGCATCACAACAAAATTTTAAAGGTAGAGGTAATGATTGGACCAGATAGAGGAAAGAAAGGAGTCGTTTCTCATGTAATTAAAGAAGAAAATGCCGTTTTTGTTGAAGGTCTTCATAAAAAATTGGTTGAAACTGTTCCCGAGGAAGTTATGAAAGCTTATGAATTACCTCAAACGGCAATGTTTTTTGAACAACCTCTTTTTGTTCATAAAGGGGAAGTTAAATTAATTGACCCAAATGACAATGAATCTTGTTTTGCAAAATGGATGTTAAATGAAGATAAAACAGAATATATCCGAGTGAGTACACGAACAGGTTATCAAATTCCGCTCCCTCAAGCTGCAAAACGCACTTATGAATATTCATCACCAGATAACTATATCGGTTAATTTTATAAATATTTATTGGGGTCTTATTTAATATCCCACTCCTCTCCTCCCTATTTGTAGTCTCATCTCTTTCAAGCATTATATCCTCTCTAATTTCTATTTACAATTAACTTAGAGGAAAATGACTGATCAACAATAGAAAAAAGACTTGGGAAAATGACTCAAATAGGGAGAGGGAAGTATTAAATAGTGGAGTTTTTTTGAATAAAAATTTTTTTTATTTTTTAAGAAGTTGTGGGTAAAGATACACCAGCAGATGTTGCTTTATTATCAACATATGAACCAAAATTGAGTACTTTTGAAGAAGAAATTGAGCAAGAAATGGGTTTGGCAAAGAGAGGAACAAAAGATGAAAAGGATTTGGAACGTCCAAAAACTTTTTGGTATTAAAAAAATTTTTTAGGAGGTTTGGAATTTTATTTAATAAATTAAAATTATTTTTTTTACAATTTAATTTGTTATAATTTACTAATTTCCCCTTTCTGATTTAAAACATTTTCGGAAATTAGTAAAATTTGTTTTGTGCCAAATTCTTTGAAAAAAAATTTTTTGATATAAAAAAATTAAATGAATTTTACCCAAAGTATTTTCAATTCCTTCTTTGTATTTCGATAGTGGAATAATTTTATTTTTTGGAGGTTTTAATTTGTCTTGTAAAATATATGTTTGAAGTTGATTAAATATTTGTTCAATTTTTTGTTGATTATTTTGATTTTTTGGATTATTAAAAAGTGAATAATTATGACAAGTAATTTTATTAAAAATGGAATTATTTTTTGTTGATATTTGTGTTAATTCACCTTTAAAAATTTTTTAATATTTTGGGATTTGGGTAACAGTGTAGTTTTTTCCTATGAATGAACAGAAAGGGTCAGACTTTCTTTATTCCTTCCCAATTCCCCTGTTTGGCAATCAAGTCTGACTATTCTGTGCATTCATGGGAAAGACTTGGTGAGGAAAAGACTTTATTTCCTACCATAATTTACGAAAACTCCATCTCCTACTCCCATTAAAATTAAATTAAGAATATTTGCGTCTCCATTATTTAATGCCAAACGAATTTTAAATTGTTCTTTAAATTGTTTATTTGTTCTTTAAAAATATTTTTTTAATTTTTTTAGATTTTTTATTTACGTAATTTCATTACAAAATTCTTTTTCATTAAATATTTTTGTTGCTCCTAATGAATATAATTCGTTTCTCAGAGAAGTTGAATCTTGTTTGTCTTCAATCAAATTAAGTGTGAAATAACCAAAAGCTTAAAAAATAAGTTTGTTGTCTTTTTTTTATTTCTCTGCCCTAATGTCGACCCATAAGATCACCCTTTAAATTTCCACCCAAAGATCGACCCACAGGATCACCAAAATACCCTATAACCGCCTAAAAATCAATAAATTTTAACCTCTTGCCAATTGAATTATAGTTATTCCAATATCAGAATTTGCTGCATTTTGTATTATCCAATCGCCTTTTTCAAGTTTAACAAAATCATTAATTAATGTCCAAGCAATTGGTGGAATAATTCCTAAAGTTGCAGCCGAAACTAAATTAATTTTCTTGTCAATAGAAAAAAGTGAATTTGAAGGAATTATGTCCCATTCTGTCCAAATTTGATTTAATTCAATCTCATTTTGTTTATTATTCAACCAATAATTAATATTAATAACTAAATCACCAACACATAAATGTTGGACATTTGATCCCACCTTCAAAAAATTTTTTTGAAATTTTTTCTTTAAAACAAAAATTAACCCTCTCGACTAATCCAACACCTTCAGTTCCTCCAATACATTGAAATTTATTTAAATTTGTGTTTGTTTTTTTATATTTTCCTTTAATTATATTTAAATCTAGTAAATTTATTGGTGAAGCTATCCATCTAATTAAAGCTGCATTTTCATTCCATTTTTTTGGATCTATTGGGATTGTACAAAGAATTGATACCTTAATTAATTTATTTTTATATGGTCCAACCCAGAAGGTCAACTTCCCGGAGGCCAACACCCTAGAGGTCAACCAAAATATTTGAGTAGTGGGGGTTGACCTTCTGGGTGGACCCACTTTAATTATAGTTTTACTTCATTTGGTTCTCCAAACTTTTCAATTTGTATACATTTTGACCAAAGAGTTGTTTGCATTTTTAATTTTTTTTTGTTCGTTTAAACTGCTTAATTAATTTTATTTTATTTCGTTCATGTTTGGGGTACTAATTATTGATTATTACTACATTGCGTGTTATTAACACTAATTTTAGTCGCTATCAGCGACCGCTGGCAATTAATTTTCCAACACTTTTATTTTTCAATTTATTTTCATGTTCTCCAAATATTTACATATTTTTATTATTTTTTGAAGTATTTAAATTTATTTTAAAATAAACAACCACAAAATAAAAATATTGATTTAATTCGCCTCCGAAAATGCAAATATTAACCAACTATTTATTTTTATTCTTAAACAAATATTAAAATTATTATTTGAATTGCGATTTTTCATGTTTATTTTATTATTTGCCTTTTGATGGAATAAACATAATTTTCTTATAAATTTTTAGAAAATTTTTTAGTGATTTTTCAATGAAATTATTATTTATTCTTCTATTTTTACTTCAAATTTATTTTGGTATTGCTCATGACCATCATCATTCACATTCCCATCATCACGATCATGACAACGAACCCCCACATTTGAAATATACAAGGGAATTGAATGAAGAGGTTTTTTTGGTAATTTAATTGAAAAAAATATTTTTTTAAAGACAATTCGCGAATCTTTGGAAGAAGAACATCATCATGGGCATTCACATGATGGTCATGAAGGTTGTCCACATGCCAAACAAAATCAACATAAACGAATGGCTAGTACTTTACCTAAAATTCCAAAAACAATTAAAAAAGAAGAAGAACATCCTTACCACGAGAACAGGTTATTTTAAATTAAAAATAGGTTAAATTAAAAAAAATAAATTAAATTAAAAAAACATTTTTTATATTTTAAAAAAATGACCCAGAGAATCGCCTTCTTTAGGACAATACTCCTTGGGAAGTTTAAAAGAGAATTGATCTTTCAAGTTGATCCTATAAATAAAAGGCTTTGACCCGAAAGATAAATATCCTTTAGAACAACCCCCTATGGAGGGTTTTGATCTTCTGGGGTGACCCCACAAACATTTTATATTTTTAAAAATATTTTTTTTTAATTTTCTAGCTGGTTCGCTTTTCTAAACAACCCACAAATTCGTTTATGGACATATTCAATTGGTTCAACTTTACTTATAAGTGCTTTTCCATGTTTTATTCTTGCATTTATTCCAATTAATGTTTGTTTTTTTAAATTTCTAAAAAATTTTTTATTAATTTTTAGTCAAATGCAAATGAAGAATCACCACTTTTACGTACATTATTAGCTTTTGGTGCTGGGGGTTTACTTGGGGACGCTTTTCTTCATTTAATTCCGCATGCAATGCCTTCAGGTGGACATAGTCATTCACATTCTCATTCACATAAAGGAGGGCATGACGAGGAACATGAGCCACATGATTTGTCTGTTGGAACTTGGGTACTTGTTGGTTTGTTTTTTTAATTTTATTTTAAAAGAAATTTTTTGTTTAAAGGTTTTATGACATTTTTTATTGTTGAAAAGATTGTTAGACTTTTGCGGGGAGAGGAATCGTCGTCACATGGACACTCACATGGAGTGGAATTATCGGAAAAAGCAAAGAATTCTGACGATGAAGAAGAACATGAAGAGGATGAAAAGGTTTTTTAAGAATTAATTTATTATAAGAACCCATTGGGGGACGTCTTAGGCATTTAATTAATTCTAAAAGACTAAATTCTTATTTGCCAATCATTTCATATTTTTATTTATAGATAACCAAATCTTCAAAACCACCAAATATTCGTGTAGCAGCATATTTAAATCTAGTTGCCGATTTTATGCATAATTTCACTGATGGTTTAGCAATTGGTGCTTCTTTTATTGCGGGGACTACTATTGGAATTGGTTTTTTAAAATTAAATTTCTAATTCAATTTATTTTTAAAGTAACAATGGTAACTGTTTTGGTTCATGAAATTCCACACGAAATTGGTGATTTTGCAATTTTGGTTCAAGCAGGATTTTCAAAGAAAAAAGCAATGTTAATACAATTATACACTGCTTTTGGTGCAATAGCCGGTTGTGCTATTGCAATTTGGAATGTGGATGCTGCTAATATTGCAGAAGCTGTTGAACAAAGTTGGGCATTACCTTTTACGGCTGGCGGTTTTATTTATATTGGAACGGTAAAAATTTTTGTTGTCGAACCCTCTTATTAAAAAATTAATTTAAAAAAGGTTTCAATGATCCCAGAACTTTTGGAAAATTCTACAATGTGGCAAAGCATAAAGGAGCTTGTGGCATTCCTTCTTGGACTTTTCATGATGTATTTAATTGCGTTTTTTGAATAGAAAGTTTTCATTTTAAAAAATCTGAGATATGCATAAATTACCGAAAACGATGTAAATATATTTTTATTAGTTTTGTGTATTTTGTTTTTGAAGGAATGCGCGAAGGGGTTTGTTAACAACCCACATTTTGGTATTTCAGCGTGTTACGGGGTTTGGTATTTCGGAGATTGCTTTACAGCATCATGGCGCTTTTTTAGATCAAAAGATACACAAAACTAAATCAAAAATTTGTTGTATCATTGCCTTTTGTGTTAATTTTTCTTTTGTTAAATTTATTTAAAGTAAAACTTGGGAGTTTTAAAATTGTAAATTTATTACAAAAAAAATTTTAAAATTAGCTACAGAATTAAAAAAGAGATTTTTAAAATTGTTTCAAGTAATTTTAGAGATTATTTTGACTATAAGAGTATTTTTTATTTTTAAAACCTAAATTTTCTATACTTTTTTTAAGTAAGATTTTCTGGCCATTCAGGGATATAATAGCGACGAGCAGTTCCTTCCAAAAGACGTTCCAAAAACATGGGAAAACCATTTAGTACATTCTCTACATTTGTTGAACTCTGTTTATTTTCCTGGAAAGAAAGGGAATTTTTAGAAAATATTAAAAAACCTCAAAAGAAGCAATTATTTTATTTTTAATTCTCAAAGAATTTCTCTTATTAATTCCCTTTTCATCATTATCATCTAACAAATCTTCATCTCCTAATGTTTCCAAATGAATATTATTATTTTGTTTTCGATTTGGAATTTTATGCATTGGATGATAAATTGAGAAATATAAACGCCAACCACAAATAACCAAAACTGTTCCAATTGTGTGTTTTGTGTTGATGTTCTGTTAAAGAAATGGTTAAAAAATACTGAAATTTACGTTAGGATATGGAGACGTCAAGGACTGAAAAATTTCCAAGACTAAACTACAAGATCAAAACCCAAAATCGAAAAATCCCCAAGAAAAGTCATTCCTAGCATGCCTGTTATGAATCAAAGTCCATGCCAACAATAATATTTTAAAACAAAAAATTACAAACCTTAAGTCGATTCTTAATTGTCAATTCCTTGCTTTCCTTCCCATTTTTCTCAAATTTTATTTTTTCATTCAAATTATTTTCTAAACAATTTTCATTTGAATTTGTGTCTGTCGTAATTGTTGCTACACTTTCTGAATCACCTTTTTGTTGTTCTTTATCATCTTCAGGTAATGTCAATTCTAACAATGAGCGAAACCAATTTAAATTTTTTGGAATTAATAAAAAGCCAAAAGAGAAAGTTTTGTTACTAAAAAAGTAGAAAATTAAAGGTACAATTTCCTTATGTATCCCGGACTCCGATTAGAATAAACAATATGTCACTCGAGAGGGTCAACGAACTGGTTGTGAGTCGAATGGACCAAGATTAAGCTCCGGTTTCAATTTTAAGTTATTTTCAAGCCAAATTCGACTTACGTTAGTTTGACGAGCTTTTTTAAATGACATATTGCTTGTCCGAATCGTAGTCCGGGACATATGTCGGAAATTTCCCGAATTTTATTTTAAAATTTATACTTTCTCAGGCAATAAACATGACGAGCAAATTGTTGTAAAAGTGTTTCTTTGCTCTCTGCATCTACCAAAATAATTATAGATCTACATCCAGGCTTTAATAAACGAATTAATCCAAATTGAGTTTCTGCTCTTAACTCGTGCAATAATGGATTCATAGTACGCCAAATTCGAGCTTGGGTCCTTTGAAGCTTCTCTTCTTCTGTCAATGGCGTTTTAGGGTCTTCTGGATGCCATTCCTTAAAAATAATGAAAATTAGAAAAATTTAATTAAAAAATACATTTGATTCTTTTTGACTAGATTTTGTATGAAAATCTTCGTTAACATTATTTTGTCGTCTACGATTATGTTGTGCATGAGTAGAATCTATTTTAAATTTATTCAGTAAAAAGCCAATCAAGAAAATAAAAAGAAGAGTGCCGAAAACGCTAACAAATGGAAAAATCTGAGAAATAAAATTTTTTTGAAAAATTTTCGAAATTTTTTACAAAATTTATGAGATCATTTTGTTGTCTACGAGGAGGAGTCCAACGAACATATTGAAATTGAAAATGTTGTTGGTCTCGAAAGAAATGTTCGTAACCCTGAGCATCTCCAAATTGATCTTCAGTTAATCCAGTTTTGTCATAAATTTGACGTTTTTCATTGTTTGATAGAAGCTTCAAAAAATTATTTAAACTTCAAAATTTCCAAAAAAAAACCTTGTAAGCTTTGTTTATATCCAAAAAACGTTTCTCAGCATTTAATTCTTTATTTTTGTCGGGATGCCTAAAATGCTTAATTAATAATTTAAAAATTAAAAATACCATATTTTAACTAATCGTCTATAAGCTTGTCGTATTTCATCTTGTGTTGACATTCTTTGAATTTCTAAAGTCTCATAAGGATCGAATTTGTTTAATGCATAACAAGATGGTAAAATAATTAAAAATATAATATTACAAAAAAGAAGCATTTTAAAACCAAAGTTGAAGCTTAAAAGCTAGAAAAATTAAAAATATAATCAAAAAAAATTTTTTTTTAAATCGAAAAAATATGTGAAAATCCGAAAAGATTTTCAAACCTCGTTTTCGGTTAAAAGAGGAGAGTAATGATCTAAATGAGAGAGCAAGCTAGAGAAAAAGAAGAAAAACAAGACACTTCACAATGTCCACTTAACATCTGTCAGCACAGCTGTGAAAAATATTGCAACATTAACGCCAAAATATTTGCGGACAGTCTGCAAAAAGTTGCGGACAGCATTTTTAATTGGCACTCAACAGACCAATTACGGGACGATAAAGTGCTAATCTACGCAATTTCTTAAGGCAATAATTTTGTGCCGCGCACGTTTTACACGTAATTATTATTTGCCATAAAAGATTAAAGATTTCTTTCAATTAATTTATTTTTTAAAATTTAAAATGGCATATATTCGTCTTCTGTTTATTCCTTTTTTATTTTTATCAATTTATTCCTTTCCTGCATTATCTGACAAAGAAGAAGTTCCATTAAACACAGTTAAACGTACAAGAACTTCTTTTGATGCAAAACATATGGGAGAAGGGAAACATGACGTTGAAATGGATCATAAAGCTGTTTTAGGTTTGAACTTGTATTTTCTAATTTTAATTTAAAAAATATTTATTTAGGGCCAGATACTGATGAGTATAACGATTTGCCACCTGAGGAATCTAAAAAACGTCTTCGCGTTCTTGCTCTCAAAATGGACGTAGACAAGGTTTTTTTTTGAAAATTGTTTATTATTTAATTTTTGAAATTTAGGATGGCTTTATCTCACCAGAAGAACTCAATGAATGGGTACACAATTCGCTAGTTAATGTAGACTTGGAAGAGACAAAGGAACGATTTATGGATATTGATACAGGCAAAGAGAATTTATTGAAGAATTTTTATAAATTTTAAGAATTATAGATAAAGATGATTTTATTACTTGGCCTGAATATACCCAAGAAGCTTTTGGAATCAGTGCAGAAGACGAGGCCAAAAAAGTTCTTTCAGATTCTGATGATTTGAAGGTATTGATTTAAAAAAAATAAAGGAAAATTTTTGTTTAAAGTTGCTTGAAGAGGATCGTCGTTATTTTGCGGCGGCTGATTTAAATGGAGACTTGAAATTGAATTTTGAAGAATTTGTAGCTTTTCAAAATCCAGAGCATGCTGAGCATATGCATGATATTCTTATTCAGGTTTTTAAAATTTCTTCCAAAAAATATTTTTAATTAAAAAATTTAGAATACTTTAAATGAGAAAGATGCAAATAAAAATGGAAAAATTGATTTGGCAGAATTTTTGGGGGATTTGGCAAATGAACAACCAAAATCTGAATGGTTTTTTTGTTTTAAAAGTTAATTTTCTAAAAATCGTTTTTAAAGGTTTTTGAGCGAACAATCACGCTTTCAAGACGAATATGACAAAAATAAGGATGGAGTTTTGGATGGAGAAGAAATGCGTGCTTGGCTGGTCCCAGATTTGAAACAAACAGCTAAACAAGAAGCAGATCATTTAATTGAATCGGCGGATGAAAATAAGGTTTTTTGGGGGATTTTTGGAATTTTTTTTAATTTTTTGTTTTTTAAGGACGGAAAATTGAGTATTGACGAAGTAGTTAATGCCTATAAAATATTTGTTGGTTCTGAAGTTACTAATTATGGTGAACATTTGCTTAGCGTTTCTCATGAAGAATTGTAAGGATAAAAGGTATTTTTGGAAGTATTCTTTTATTTTAAAAGTGGAGAATAGGGCGGTTTAACGACTGATTTTGGTTAATTTTTCGGTTTAGAAAACGTTTTTGACAAAAAAATTTTTTTTGATTTTAAAATCAGCCGTGAACTACTCTAATAGAGATTGATTTTATTTTTATGGGTTTTGGTGCTTTTATTTATAATTTTGTGTTTTTAAATTTTTTCTAATCCTTTTTTTTTAATTTTTGTTTTTTTTTTCTAAAAATCTCTCATTAGCTTTATTCTTATTGCATTTTTAATTATGTAAGCTCGCAAATTTTTCAAAAAAAATTTTATTTAAATTTTCCAAACAATTTTTAAAAATTTTTAACATTTATAAAAAATTTAAATTTAAAAATAAACAAAAAAAAGAACGAATTATATTTTTATCTACCCCCCTTTATCCGTTCTTCTTACCCCTTTCGAAAAAAGACATTTTTTTGGATTATTTTTTTTTTCAATTTTTATTTGGCTTTTTCCAAACTTTATGTAAAATGTCAGTTTCCCCCAAAACTTCTTGTTGTACCCATTTAGGTAATTTTGAAACTTTTTCTTCATATAATTTATTTGTCATTATTTTTCCTTTTTTGAGTATTTCCAAATTACAAACAAGTACCTTTTTTTAATTTCTTTAAATAAAAAGAAAATTTATTTTAACTTTGTTTTCACCGGCATCTGCATAATAACAATAACCAAAATGATGTCGAAATAAATCTAGCAAAAATTGTCTTTCTTCTGCTACAATTTCCCTCTAAATTTTTTTAAATTAATTTTAAAAATTAATTTTACATTTTCTTCTGTATCCAATACAAAAGTATTCATTATAAGAGTTCCTAAAATTTTTAAACTTTTTTTTAATTTTAAAAATTTGCCTGTTTCTTTTAACATTTTAAACATTTTGTCTATAATCTTTTCATCATGAACCAAATCTTTTATGGGACAAAATAAAGGATAGACTTTTTTATCTAACACACCCGAACAAACATCAACAATTAGACAATCAAACTGGCCATCTAAAAAAATTTTTTTCAATTTAAATAAAATTAAGACCATTTCATAAGTCCACATCTACTCCAGAAAACATTAAAACGGGGGGGGGGGGGTAATGAGGGTTAGAAGGAGACAAACAAAACTTTTGCTAGGGTAGCACCCCCGACCTTTCGGTGATGGAATGTTGGGGATCGGGTCTGCCGGGGTGGACATGTTGGGTTTTGGGGGACTCGGGGTTACCCTACTTTATACTCCAAAAATTAAACCTTCAATTTTCCAATTGTTTATATATTCAATTGCATCTTGAATTATTACTTTTTGATTTGGTGTATTTTTTAAATTAAACCATTTTCGCGAAATATACCTTTAATTATTTTATTTTAACATTTAAATAATCTCTCACTCCATTGCTGGCTCCAAATCTATAGAAATGAATTCACGCTGAAAAAAACATTTTAATTTAGACAATTTAAAACAACAAACATTTCCTTCAATTTCGTCAAAAAAGTTGGGAACAGTGCCGCCACCCAATCCCAACATTAATATTCGCGGTGTTTCTTTACTTGCTTCGAGGCAACCAGAAACAAGTAATTGACCAGCAATCGCCTTTATGTAAGCAAGAATTAATCTCTTCTTCATAACAGGCCAACCAGCCGAATTCTTTGCCGAGAACTTTTCTCCTTCGTTTTTTTCGTGAATAAAGGGAAAAATAAAATACTCCTTTTACCTGGTTTTGGGATTAGTTTGGCAATAGTAAGAACAACATCTTCCACTTTATCCACAACTAATAACCTCTCATATTCAGTTCTAAATATTTTTAAAATCAAAATTTTATTTAATATTTACTCATGGCCGCTCCATCCTTCAAGTCGGACATCCTCAATTTTAAAACAATTTTCTTCAACTCCTTTCGGGCAAATAACTTCGTGAACAATGATGTTTTGATTTTCATCATCAACTTGAACAGGAACATGCACAGTAAACTCCTTGTTGGTCGAATCTTCATAATAATGCAACAAGAAGAATAGTACGAGAACCTGATTAAGGTGTAATTATTTCTCTCAAATTCAAAACTATATCTTTTGAACAATAATGTTATCTACATCCCTTGGTAGATGTCCAAGACCAAAAATTTTCCTCGAGTCAATACCAAGAGCCTTGGACGTTCCAGCCCCAGAGACGTCCAAAACTTGGTTCTGACTCGAGATCCCTTGATATAAGGATACATCTCTGGGTGTAAGGATAGTTTTGTATCAGCAAAGTTTTTAAATAAAAATACCAAAATTGCTAACGTCAACAACACGACACGTAAATTTAAAAATATTTTCAAATAAAATGGAAACTTTCTAGCAATAAATTTTTTTGTTTGTTTAAGGTAATAATCAAACATTTTAGTGATTATAGGGAAAATCCATGTCTGAGAAAGACTCATATCTAAAATTCATGTCTAACGTGTCAAATGACTGTCTAGCAACGTGTTAATAAAAAAATAATTGATTCTCTTTCTCAAATTGTTTTTATTTTTTTATTAAGATGTTTACACATCTGTTTCTTTGTTAAAATCAAAAAAATTTCTTTATTTTATTCATTTATGAGACATCTTGTATTTGAGGTTATGATATGGCATTGGGAGACATTTACAAAAAGAGAATTTATATATAAAAAATATTTAAAAAGTCAAAGACTAGAGAAATATATAAAAGAGCTCATAGTGAAAAATGTGTTGAGTTTTGTTTTTTTACAAGTTGGTCAAAATCTAAAAAAATATATTTCCTAAAATTCACACAAAATTAAAAAAACTTACAAATTTCAAAAATTGATTGATTATCAACCTCCACTCCAATAAATATATACACATTTTTTTATTCTTCTAATACTCCTACACATTACAATTATCAACCACCAAGTCCTCTTCCTTTTTATTTTTTTGTTTTGCTGTTTTTTGTGTCTTTTTTGAAGAAAAACAATTTGAACCATTTTCTTCTCCATTTTCATTAAATTTTGCCATTTTTAGAACCAAATGTTTATATCTTTTAGAAAGTCCTTTTTGCCAAAATAAAATAACTGGAGAATCCTTTAAAAGTTTTTTAAAGGAATTTTGAATAAAAAACAAAAACAAACTTGTGATCGACATTTAATTATACGCATAATTCTTTGAAGGTCTATAGTCTCACGTTGATGTCTCAATTGAAAAATTAATTTTACATTATTAAGCCATTCATTTCTTGTAGCACGTAAAGCACTTTCAAGAGTAAAACCATTAATCATTGAATCTTTAAAAAATTTTTTTAATTTTTTAAAAGAATTTATAAAAAGAAAACCAAGCAAAAGTTGACTATATCTTTTAACTAAAGTTGGCTTTTCTGATTCCTTTCTTTGAGGAAAACTTCCAACAAAAATATTAAATTTATTTAAATTTGTTGTTTGTACTTCTTGTTTATCATTATTTGTTTGTTCATCTTCTTTTCTATCATTTTCAGAAAGTATTAATAAAAATATATTTGAAAGATAATTTGAAGGAATTTCAATTTCTGGTGAACAACCAAGAAAATTATATCTAAATTTTTAATTTAATAGAAGTTAAAATTAATTTAAAAAAATTTCTTTACTTATAAGAATGATAATATTGAGTAGCATTTGCATCTAATCGAACACATCCAATTGGCAATAATTGAACAAGTGAATGTATAAATTGTTGACGAGCAATTAAAGAATTACATTTAACAACAATCTTTAAAAAATAAAAATTGTAAAGGTTTAAATTAAAAATGTAGGCAATTTAAAAAATACCTGTTCACCAATAATTATTTGCCAAATTAATGCATTTAACAAAGCCGAATCTTGTTCAGCTAACGTTTGAGCAATATAACGTAAATCGTCAAGTTGAATTAATGTTTGTTTCGATGAAAGTTGATTAATTAATTCTTTTTCTTCTAAAGAACCACAAACACTTAATTCTGTCATCTAAAAAGAAAAGAAAAATTAATTTAAAAAATAAAAATTTGTTTTACAAAAAGCATTTCTTGTGTAGGACATCCTTCAAGTAAAATGTCTTTATCTAGAAAATGAATAAAATAAATTTAAAAAAAATAAAAAAAAATAAACCAAGCGAAGTCAAAGTTTTTAGCAAAGAAATCATTTGACTAAAAGAAAATTAAATTAAAAAAAATAAAAGGTAAATAAAATAACCTATGCAATAAAGTAAAAATATTTTCATCATTTGTAATTATTTTAAGACTTCTAGAAGTATCTACAGCATATTGTCTTGGATAAAATTGATGGGGTAACCAATGAGCATTTTTAACATTTGAAGCTAATCTTAATTCCGAGTCTTGAGCTTGCTCATAAATAAAAAATGTGTTGGTTATTTCCTTAAAAATTGATCAAAATAATTTTAAAAATTAAAAAACCTGTAATTTAGAAACAATAGAACAAAGACTATTAGTCAGAAAATCATAATGTCTAAGCAAAAGTAATTTATCCATACAAACAACTACTAAAGAATAACTTCGATGAAATCCTCTAGCCTTAGCATCTCTCAATCTTTAAAAATTTGTTCAGAAAAAATAAATTTAAAAGAAAACCTAAAAGTGTAAGAGAGAGTATACCAATTTTCATCGTCACCAAAAAGAACAACACCATCATGTTCGGAGTCACTTGTTGAATAACCAAAGAAAATTTCATCGTTATCCTTTTGAGAATTTGAAGAAGTGGTCGAAGAAGTAGTCAATTGGGGGGAAGATTGAGATGATGTACAAGCTGCAACGAATGGGGCAGAGACCTCAACACTAAGTGAACGTAAACTAGCCTGCTTGAGTATTTGATTTAAACGTTCATTAATTGGAACCTTAAAAGTAATTTAAATTTGGGTTTAAAATAATGTAAAAAATAACCTGAGAACTAACATAACTAATTTCTTCATCACTAGTATCTGACAAAAGCCCCATTCCTTGAGCAAAAGAAGAACAAGCTGCACATCTCAATTCATCATCTACAATTTCATTACCACCATAAAGGTCATTACAAAAATAGGGTATACCGTCCAAAGAGAAGGTGGGGTCTAAAGAAATTTTAATTTTTAAAAATTTAACACCCCTCCCCTCCCCCTATTTTTTAAAAAATTAAAAAAACATCAAAAATAAAAAGTAAAAAAATACCATCAAAATTAGAAGAACATTTTGCCTTTTCTAGTCCTTCCAAATCCAAGTCAGAAGTTCGCATAGGTTGACAGGTAAAAACTACTCTAGGTCCATGATTTTCACAAAAATAACATAAGGCCGCCAAAGCTGTCTGCATATTTTATTTATATAAGTCTAAAAATATTATAAAGCTGTATATGTCTGTTGTTTTTAATAAAAAGATTTAATAAAATAATAAAATTCACAGCTGATGCAAAGAAATTTTGCGGTTAAATCGTAAAATTTTTGCGGTAAAAAAAGTGTTCTTTGGTGTCTCGAGATGAATGACAGATAAAATGAAACTATACAAAAAGGTAAGAAACAAAATGGTATTTGAGCAGATCTCGACAAGAAAAAAGTTTTTGGAGGTCTCTTTAAAAAACGTGTAGTACCATTTTTAAAGTTTTCGTTGTACTACCATTTTGTCATTGAACATTTTGTCGAATTCCATTTTGTGTTTGTGCACGAGTTTTGAGTCTGACACATAAATGAAAAGAGTGTGAATAATTGAGAGATAGCGAGGGAAAAAGAGCAAAAAATATGTAAGAGGGAAAACGGACACTTTGTTGCATGCCGATTCGTGCAAAAATTGCAAATTCTGCAAATAAATTTCAAAGTTTCTAAAATTTACTTCCTTTTTGAAGCTTTTTTAGAGTAAATTATGGTAATAGTCGGTTTCGTACCCTCTCTTTTTTCTTTTTCAAGGTTTCAAAATGGTCCAGAAGAACCATTTTCTCTCTCCTCTCAATTTGAGAAATAGTAATTCTACTCATCAAGCTGCATCGAATTAGTAAACATTTCTAACCATTAAATGACCCCTAAGCAGGGGCCGGTCCCATGTACAAAACGGCACATGGACACTCCAAAAATCACCCATGGTCACCAGTGCACTGCCACTGCACAAAGCACTATTGGGTGCACAGCCACCGAAGTGCACTGCCACCAATAGTGTCTGCCAATACGCACAGCCACTGATCTCTATCTACCAGTAGTGTCCACTGGTCGCACAGCCACCGAAGTGCACAGGCAACTAGCTTTCTTCTACTGAAGACAGTCCGCCGAAGCGGCCCATGGGTGAGTTGCAGAAGAATTCCCAAAAATAAAAGATTTGAACACAAATAATTCTTAGACGGTTAATAGAAAGGGTATAGAGAACACTAATTATTCTTCCTTTTTTTAATTATTTCCTTTTCTCTTTTTCTTCTTCTCTCCTTTACTTTTCTTCTCTCTCCTTTACTCTCTTTTCTTTACTTTTCTTCTCTCTCCATTACTCTCTCTCCTTTACTTTTCTTCTCTCCTTACCCTTATAGTTTTTATAATTTTTCAAATAACAAATCGCTTAAAATAAACAAAATATCTACAGCGCGTTGTATTTAAAAATGGTCAAAAAAGGGAATTTTTGTAAATTGTCGAAGGGACTATTTTAAAAATTGTATTTTTATGTACATCAGGGATGGGATGGGTTATCCGAAATTCGGACTTTTTTCGATCCGAAACCCTACACGAGAAGTTTTCGAAAACCCGACCCGAAACCCGGCATTCAAATCACGTTGATTTTGGGGTCATTCGATGCAGCTCGATTTCGAATACCTTGAGAAAGAAAAAAGAGGGGGGTACGAAACCGACTATTACCTAAATTATTAGTTCTACAAATGGGAGAGCATGAATTTATTTGGGAATATCAGTGTTTGACACCAAAATGGTTAGAATTTGACAAGGAATTGAACATTTTCTTAACAAGGTTTGTTTAATTTTTCATTTTTTTTATTATTTTTTGTTTTAGAGAGTTTTCGAAGAGCCAAAAAGCAGAATATGAGATTGAGAATTGGAAAATGGAATTCGATCTGGAAGAGATGAGACAACGAAATTTGGATAGTGGATTTGTCAGAGGGATTAGATGTGCTATTCGTTTAAATGGTTTTTTTGGGTATTTTTTAAATAAATTATATAAAATATTCAGATGATAATAATAAAATTGTTTGGAACTATCAAAGTAAACGAAGAAGGTGGATAAGCTTGCCGCCCTCCTTGGCACTTCAATGTGAAAAATTTTTCAAAGAAAATCAGAATGATTTAAGCAGCGAGAAATTATCTTTTGAAATGTTTGGACGTGAAATGCTTGTTGATTTTTCTGGAGGAGAAAATGGAATTTTGTTGAAGGATGTTAATGCGAGTGAACAATTTCAAATTAAACGGATTGAATCCAAAGTAGGAATTTTTTATTTTTAAAATTTTTTTTGAATTTGTAGGCAGGTCCAGCAGATACTTCAGACCCTCCACATCCTAAAGCGAGTCCAACAAATTTGAGGGAGCGTAAATGTAAATTTAAATCAACGACAAATAATTCAGTTAAAAGTAAGACGTCTGACAATGACAAAAAATCAAAAGAAAAATCTGAAAATTCAAAAAAAGGAAAATCTCGAAAAAGAAAATTGATGATCAAACAGATGAAGAGAATGAGAACAATAAGGGTCAAGATGGTTCTGAGGACGAAATTCCTTTTCCACGTAAAAAACAAAAGTTGGATAAAAATAAAAAGAAGCAAGAAGTGGAATTGGAAGGTTAACCTTTTTTATTTTTAATAATTTTGTCTCAATTAACTTAAAACCTGCTAGGGATGGGGCGGGATGGGGGAAAATTTAGAGGAAAAAATTCTTCGGATCCGAGTATCGGGTCGAAAAATAGTCCAAAAGGTCGGTTATCGGATCAATACCGGAGGCTTTGGTGGATTAGGAAGTTTAATTTACATAATTACACAATTAATTTTTAAATAATTTTAGAAGAACCAGAAATTGATATTGAATGCTCCGATATAAATATCCAAGCTTATCGTATTTATAAAAATTCTGAAGGAATTTTCTTCAATGCAATGCTTAATCAAACAAATATTCAAAACAACAATAATAAATTTTATTTGATACAATTATTAGAAAATAGATTGGGTGGAGATTATTGTGTTTGGCTTCGTTGGGGACGTGTTGGAATGAAGGTAAAATTTAAAAAATTTTTTTAGAAAATTTCTTTGGTTTAGGGTCAAAGCGACTTGAACAGATTTAATTCTAATTTGGATGGAGCCTTAAACTTATTTGAAAGAAAATTTAAAGATAAGACGAATAATGATTTTTTGGCAAGCCAAGAAAGTTTTGTTAAAATTAATGGAAAATATGATTTGATAAAAATTGATTATAAACGTAAAATTATTCAAACAGAGGAAGAAATTGTTAAAGGTTTATTATTAAATTTATTAAAAATATTTTTCAATTTTTTAGATCAAATTGTTTCTGTAATGGATGAACGAATTAAAAAGCTTATGCAAACAATATGTGATTTTAAATCTATGGAGAAGGAAGTGAGACGTTTAGATTTTGATTTTCAACGGATGCCTTTAGGTTTTGTTTAAAAATTAAAAAAAAGTAAAAAATTATTTTTTGGTCCTCCAAGGGTTTAATTCGGATTTTCCATAAAAATTTGAATAAAAACTAATTTTTATTAAAATCCACATTAATTTAGGTAAAATTACCAAAGAACAAATAAAGTCGGGATATGAAGCTTTAACACAAATTGAACAGTTTATAGCTAAAAATGAATTGGAATCTGTTGCTTTTAAACAATCAATGAACGAGTTTATTTTTAAAAATTATTTTTTAATTTTAAAATTTAAATTTAAAAAAGGTATTATACACGAATTCCTCATTGTTTTGGTATGCGTACTCCACCAATGATTAGAACAATTGAAGCTTTAAAACAAGAAATTGAATTGCTAGATTTATTGACAGGAATTGAAATTGCCGTTACAAAAATGAATAATTCTGATGATCCAATAGAAAAACATTACAGCAGATTAAAATGGGATATAATACCTGTAGAGAAGGAAGATGAAAAATATAAGGTTAAAAAAATTTTTTTTATAAATTTATCTGGTACTCTTAGTTTACGTGATACCAAAAAATTTGCAAAAAACTTCCTTTAGTTTATCTTTTGAAAGGGTTCCTCGAGCTGACTTAAATGACACCAAAAATTTTTGATTTTTAGCGTTGCAGGCGAAAATTTTGAGAATTTAGTAAGGCAGTAGTCTAAAAACTTCATTCCTAGCGACTAATTGTAAGGCGAAAATTTTGTGTGTTGTAGCGTAAACTAAAAAGGTCTCATGATGGTCAAATTTAATCTTTTCTCGTTTTTTAGTTAATTGAAGAATATTTAATTAACACTCAAGGGCCAACACATTGTAGTTTTAAACTGGAGTTAAAACAAGTTTATGAATTAAACAGAAAAGATAAGGAGAAAGAAGAAAAATTTTTGAAGAATTTGGGAAAAAGAATGTTGTTGTGGCATGGTTCAAAATTAACAAATTGGTATTCTATATTAGCGCAAGGACTTCGAATTGGTTTGGTTTTTTGTTTTTAAGTTAAAAAAATCTTTTTAAATTTAATTTAGCACCACCGGAAGCTCCTGTCGTATGTTTTTTTGTTTACAAAATTTTTAATTAATTTATTTTTTAAGACTGGTTATATGTTTGGTAAAGGAGTTTATTTTGCAGGTTTTTTTGTAATTAATTTTAACAAAATTTTTTTCTTCAAAAGATATTTCAAGCAAATCGGCCAATTATTCAAACTCTGGATCAAACAATTCTGCTTTTATGATGTTATCTGAAGTTGCATTGGGGGAAATGTTGGAATTAAAAGATGGGGATTCGGATTTACACAATAAATTACCGAAAGGAAAACACAGCACTAAAGGAATTGGAAAAATTGTGCCTAAACCGGAAGAAACGAAAATTTTGTAGGGAATGAAGGAATTTAAAATAATTTTTTTCATTAGGGATGATGGTATTGAAGTTCCATGTGGTAAACCTGTTGATGCAGAATGTCAGGACACAACACTTATTTATAATGAATTTATTGTATACAATCTAGAGCAGATTCGTGAACGATTTTTGGTTGAATTTAATTATCAGTATAATTTTGAATTGTAAGATTAGTATTTAATAGAGTTCGGACTTTTTAATTTATCGGACCGAGTATCCGGTTTTTTCTTTCAAATTGACCCGAGCCGGGTTTTCCAGGCTAAACCCCGAAAACCCGAATTTTATGATTAAAATATCCAGTTTATTGGCTCGGAAACCCTGGTCCCGACCCTCGTTCGAACTCTAGTATTTAATTTATTTTTTCGACTTTGTTAATCTCTTCACTTATATTATTTCAATAACTTAAGTAAATTTTACCAATATTTATAATTTATCAAGCATCTCAATTTTGTTTATTTAAACAATAAAAGTAACAAAAATCAAAATATTTACTTTTAATTTTTATTCCAATCCAACAAGTGCTTGACCAATTTCCTCTTCATTTAACCAAGTAATTTTACCAGTCTAAAAATTAACAAAAAAAATTTAAAATTTAAGAATTTCAAACCATTTCTCCATCTTCCATTTCTGGTTTAATTATAACAATCTCAACATTTTTATTACTAATTTTCTCTTCCATTAATTGTTTAAGTGTTGTTAACGCAACTTTCTGTGCTTGTGCTAATGTCATTTTCTGTTAAAATTTAAAAAAGTTTTTTTGAAAGTTTTTAATCTGAAAAGAAACCTTATCACATTCTTTGCAATGTTCAATCAATGCTTGTTCTGCCCCATCTCCACCAGCCCCAATAGCTTTTGCAATACAACGAATATATGTGCCAGAAGGATCCAAATGGTAAAGAGCAGTCCCTGTGTGATCAACACCAGCAAATAACATTGCAACTCCAAATGGACGACCGAGTCGAATCTTAGAGTTTGAATTAAAAAATTTCTTGAGAAAACTAACAGTTGATTCATCGTCACCAAAATGAAGAGCAATTTCCGAAACCTTCATTGTAACATGGCCAATCCCAATTCTTTGGCCATAAGTAAAAAAGTAATCCTGAGATTCAGTTCGAGCACGGTCCACCCAAGTGCGCGCATCGGCAATGAGGCCAGCGGAGGCGGCAACTTAAAAACTAACTTGAACCTAAAATATCTATTAAAAAGAAACCTATATGATTGTCGATTTTGGAAATTTTTTTCATAGAGTCAATTGATAATAATCTAGAGACGGCTCGTCGTTCAGCTACCAAAACAATTCCTTCTTTTGATTGAATTCCAATTGTTGTAGTGCCAAGCTAGGAAATAGAATTTAAAAGAAATTTTTTAATAATTAAGTTTACTTTAACCGCCTCCATAGCATATTCAACTTGGAAAAGTCTTCCTTCCGGTGAGAAAGTATTAACACCTCTATCATACTCGCTGCGTGTCAGAAACATTTTTAACTGTCTTCAAATTTGAAAAAAAAAAATAAAAAACAACAAAATTCCCCAAAAATTTTTCTAAAAATCTGTCATCAAATTTTTATAAAAATAAAAAAAACATTTTGCCAAACAAAAATGTCATTTTGTCAAAAATGTGTAAATTTCATTTAGTCAACGGATATTTCAGTGCCAAACTTCATAGCAAGGGCTATTCATGTGATTTACTCATTCTCTTTGTTTGATTATTGAAAATCATTATTTGTAACGTGGATTTTATTCAATTTCACAGAAAATAAAAAAAAGACAGGGCTTTCATATGCCTTTTAAAGACCTATTGCGTTAGCCTCGTCAGTCTTTCCCTTTTTATTAATTTTTTTTCTCTCGACACTTCTCCCCTCAATTTCATAATCCCCCCAGCTACACCTGTCAAATTAACAAATTTAAATTTATTTATTCTCCATATTTCCTAATTTTTTAAAATTTTTTATTTAAAAATTAAACAAAAATGAAGGTAAATGGAAGTTCTTGGAAGTTTGCACTCATTTTTCTGACTGGAATTATAATTGTAAGTGTTTGTCTTTTACTTATTTAAATATTTAAATTATAGGCTGCCCAATTGCTTTATATTATACATTGGAGATGGCGTTACTGGAAGAATGAGGTAAAAAAGTTAAAATTTATTTTTTAGCTTTTTTGTATTTTTAGCTTTGGAGAAAGGAATTGCCTTCGGACTGGATTGTTATTGAAGTTTCTTCTTATAATGACGATCAAAAGGAAAATTCATATCCTTATTCCCCCTCTTCATTTTCTCATTTTTCGCCTACAAATTCATCCTCTTCAACGCCAACATTAACCGTTATAAATGAGACAAACAAAGCAATATTGCCCAAACCTATTGCTCAAGAATTGATTTGCCCAAAAGATCAAAAACTACAAAAAGGTTGTTATGTTATACTTGATGGGCCTGATGCTTCGGGAAGGTAAAAAATAAATTTAAAAAAATATTTTTCTTTTTGTTTGTTCAGTGGATTCTCTCGTTTTCTTGTTATGGAACCAATGGGGCAAATTGTTATTGCTGAAGCGCCTTTAGATTTTCCTCTACGTTTGTTTTCATATATTTTTAAATTTTATTTATGATCTAAAAAGTCCGAAATTTTGTCCGCAAGTAGTTTTGCGGACAAAAATTGTTTCCGAGCAAAATTTTGCTGACTTTTTTTAACGGAAAAGAAACCAATTAATCATTTTATTTTTAAAGATGGCAATTTTACCAGAGAAAATTCTCGTCAATGGCCTTTACTTTCCAAAAAACCTCCCCCAATAGATTATCAAAGAGCTTTAGTTGTTCAACCATTTATAACACAAACTTTTGTGCCTTCATTAATGCCGTCAAAAATAATTGATGGAGAAACGCGTCGAATTCTTTGTTTGGGATTGCACGGATCTATTGTTAACAATTTCTTCGCAAATCTTTCAACAAAGGTATTTTTTATTTTTATTTTAAGGAGGTGCCGTGATGTAGTGGGTAAAACCCACAGTTCGGCTGACTGAAAGGATGCTGGTTCGATCCCAACCACCTAGTTTCTGTATTAACTGAAGGAGAAATAGCTATCCGTGTACATTTTTTAATTCTTTTTAAATTAAAAATTTTTTTATTTTTTAAAGTATGATGTAACAACAATAGACTCGGAACCAGCATTACACTATATTTCTGAAAAATGGTTTGGATTTTCTGAAACAGAGCAGAATCGAATTTTTATTGAAAATCCAGCATTTTATGTTGTTGCTAGAGCTGAATTGATTGAAAATCCAAAAACTGGTTTTTCTTTTGAATTTTTTTAGAAAAATTTTTAAAAATTTTTTCTAGTTGCTGTCCCTAAAAAGATTGATTTTATTGTGGTAGATGTTTGTTATGGATTGGGTAGTGCCCAGAATCAACATGTTCAGTGCCCTGTTAAGGAATTTGAAGAAGAAAAAGTTGTTCGTGCTTTGGCTAAAAATTTGGCGCCTTACGGTTTTTTAAAATTAAAGTTAAAATAATTCCAAAAGATCACCACCCAGAGATCAACATAGGTTTTGATCTTTTGGAAAGTTGATTTTTTGAGTTTACTAAAAATTTTGTTTATTTAGGCACAATTGTAATGCATTTCTTTTCTCTTACGAGTAAAAAGGATATACCTGAGGTTATTTTAATTTTTCTAAATTTCAAAAAAGAAATTTTTTTTCTAGCAACATCAATTAGCTAATCACGAACACCAAATTTTACAACTTTTTAAGAAATATTTTGGAAATTGTTATTTTGTTAGTGTTGGCCCTCATTTGGTATTTTTAATTTTAAAAATTAAAAAAAAATTTTTTTCAAAGTTGTTAACTTATACTCGTCGTGCACAAATTACTCGTGCTAATTACATAACAACTTTCCGAAAATTACCAAAAGAATTGCAAATTTATGCGGAAAATCAGGAACCAAATTTTTTCTTGATTTGGAAGCACTCTAGAAAGTGATTGATTGGTATGAGAAAATGCGTGAAGATTTTTTTGGTAAAGAAAAAATTTTGGAAAAGGTTTTTTCTCTAATGCTTTTATTTATTTAATTTTATATACAATGTATATTTAACCCTTTAAATTATTTTACTAAAATTTTTAAAAGATTTTTGCTTCCCTCACAACTAGGGATGTTTTGAGTTATTCCCGGAACCCGGACTTTTTCCTTTTTCAATCTGAAGAAATCTTTGAAAACCTGACCCGAACATTTTTTGCAACCCGAGACATCCCTGCTACTTTGGTATAAAAAATAGTTTAGAACCCCAACATTTTCTATTCATTTTCAGTTAAAAATTGGGATATTTTTTGGATAAATAAAGGAAATGTTGGGTATTTTTTAAAGTTTTTTAAATTTATTTTCAAAAACATACAGGTACTTTACGCATATTTTTTCTATTTCCCTTTTTTAATTCCCTATTTATGTGATATTTATTAAAATCCAAAAGATCACCTCTTAAAGATATCAACACTAAATTGCGTGTTGATTTACGGAGTGTTGATCTTTTGGGTTTCTATTTAACTTCTTATTTTTTTTCATTCTTCTTTAACAAAGGATAAAACTTTTTGGGTATTTTTAAGACTTTATTTACTATAAAAAGAAAAATCAGAACCATTTAAAAAAGGTAAATCGTTAGTTTTTGTTATTTTAATTGATTTATCATTTTCTAAAGAATTATTTAATATCCAATTTAGTTGTTTGTTTTTTGAAGAGAAAATAGAGGAAGAATTGTCAAATCTAAAAAATATTAAAAAAAATTTTTAAATTAAAATTTAAAAACGTGTCTTCCCGGAAGGTCAACTCCCTAGTTGTCAACTGACCCTGGAGTTCTCTTAATCCGCCCAAATATTTGGAGTTGTCCTTCATCACTAGAAAGTTGACCTTCTGGGTTATTCCCTAAAAAACAAACATTTTATTTTTAATTAGCAATTGTTTTTTCCTTTCACCCAGCCAAAAACTTAAAATTAAAAAATTGCTTAAAATTAACAAAAAACAAATAAAGCTAATTATGTGAATTAAGATATTTCAATTTCTTCTTCAGAATAATTATTTTCGAATAAAACAAAAGCTGTTGAATTTCGTTCCGGTCGATTTCTTTGATAAGCCTTTAAAATTTTAAAAATAAGACCAGCCCATTTGATCACCACCCCAGGTGATCAACACTGAAAAATTTATCTTTTGGGTGTTGATCAAATGGGTTGACCTTTTTAATTAAAATTTAAAAATATTTTCTCTTACATTAATAATTAATTGGGCACTTGAAGGTAATTTATTTGTTTTAGTTTGTATAATTCCATTAAATTCGTCAATAATAAAAAAAATATAAAATACCTCCACTAAGTTTATATAAAATTGTTTCATTAATACTATCACCATCCAAGCTTTAATTGGTTTAGGTTCTATTATTAATAATGTTGAATTCTTAAATAATTAAAAAAATATTTTTTTAATTAATAAAACCCAAAAGATCAACACCCAAAATATCAACACTAAATATAGTGGTGATCTTCTGGGTTATCCTCTATAATTAAATTAAAACTCACAAAATTTGATTTTTTCGCCTTATAAATTGAGGAAGAAAATATTGGATTTAAATCATCAATATCTACTAAATTAACTTCAATTACAGCAGAAGAATTTAATTTTGGAGTTCCCTGATCTTCAGCTTCAATTTTTATTGAAATTTTGAAGGCATGCTTTCAAAATCTATTCGGTCAGAGATAAATAATTCTGGAAGGAATGGATCGGGGAGTGAAAATAAATTTGAATGATTTTTGTTTTTTGTTGATAAGGAAGAAGAAATAGTCTGAAAAATAAAAATAAATTTTAATAAATTGCCCAGAAGATCACCCCCATTAATATCAACACAAGAAAAACAGGGTGATCTTCTGGGTCTGTTTTACTTAAAAATTATTTAAGCATGTATTTACCTCAATAATTTTATATCGAATATGGCTGTGTTAGGTCCAGGTTGATCATTATCAACAGCTTTGAAATCTAAATTGATTTTTGTACCATCGGTAATTCTTCATGTAAATTAATATTAAATTTTCCATTTTTACTAAATTTAGGTGAATTATCATTAACATCAATAATTGAAATAAATACGTTTATATTTAACTAAAAAATAATTTAAAGATATTTCAATTAAATATTAAAAAGAGACAACCCAAAAGATCATCCCCGGGAGATCAACACTAGAATATGTGTTGATCTATTGGGTGTTGATCTTCTGGGGTTTCTTTAAGAATAAAATTAACAAAACTGAAAAGATATTCTCGCTATACTCGCTACTTTGATTAAAATATTTAATTAAAGGTACACATTCAATTAATACATTAATATTTGTTAGGCCCTTTAAAAAATTTTTTTCAAAAATTTATAATTAAAAATACAGTATCCTGTCAATTTCTGATTTTAATGTTAATTGTTTATTTGAATTGTTTAGTGAAACAAACTGTTGGCCATTTAATATATTTAATTTAATATTTTGTTTATCTCCAAACGGAATGCCGATTATGGGCAAACTGTCAAGACAGAATCTAAAAAATATTTTTAAAAATAAGCGTAGTCCCAAAAGATCAACTCCTTTAGGACCAATCCCTGCAATGTTTCAAAATGATGATCTTCTGGAGGTGATCTCTTGGGTGGGAATTTTCTTATCTTTGAGTTGACTAAAAAGGGAGGTGATCTATAGGATAAGCTTACTCATTGATCTAAGGAAAGTTGATCTTGTGGGTGTTCCCCAACAATTTAATTAAGACCTTTTTGTACATTTTCATAAATAGATAAATAAATTGAATTTTGTTCATTTTCAAGTAAACACAAAATGTTTTTTCTCCTATATTTTTCTCGTTTTTAAATCTACAAAATTTCAAATAAAAATTTAATAAAAACAAAAATATATTCTATGTTTCTTGGACATTTTTAAGGGAATATTCTTTTATAAATTTTTTGGAATGTATTTTTAGTTATAATGAAGAGTACATTAAATCTCTCAAAGCTTTTTCTTTTAAACAAAAATCTCTATTATTCATTAACTAAACTAAAGATAACACACACAAAATTTACTTAAAAATAAACAAAAATTATATTAATGACTCACCAAGTCTTTTTTCTTCTTTTTTTAAAAAGTCCTCTTCAACAATAATATCTTATAACCGATAGAGCAAAAGTTAAAAAAGAGATGTTTGTTTTATTTTAATATAAAATTTTTTTGTAAATTTAAAAAAAAGTTATTTAAGGGGAAGGGGACAAAGCACCGTTCAGGCAATTTACAGTCATATGTCCGACAATTAATTCGCGGTGATTTGTCCCTCTAAAAATTGTATAAAAACATATTTTTTAAAAGCCTTGTTAATTCATATATATAACTATTTGATTAACATAAAACAGCACCTTTCACTCATCGGTAAATCTTCAATTATTTAAGATTTAATGCTAAAGCAATTGTGTTTGGATATGTTCCATTACATTTTTGTGAATATTCCAAAAGAAAACGGTCATAATAACCACGTCCATGGCCTAAACGTTTCCATTTAAAAGTAAATGCAACCACCAGGCATTACAATTAAATCCAAAAAATTGTTCTAAAAACAGAAAATTTTTTTAATTTTTAGGCAAACCCAAAAGATCACCACTCTAAAAATCAACTTGATCTTTTTGTGGTGATCTTTTGGGTGTGGTAATTTGTAAAAACCATTTTGGGTTGTTGTCATTCCATCAAAATACGTAGGCGGTGATAATAAAATCACTAGAAATGTTGACGAACTTCTTTAAATAAAATTAAATTTAAAAATTAATTATTAAAAAATAACCCCCAAGTGTCTTTCAAGTTTAGCAAATTCGTCTTTAGAAGATAATTTTAAGCTAAAAATAATTTTTATTTTAAATTATTTATTTATTTTTACCATTTCCATGTGTTCATTTCCTTTCTTTATTCTTAAAAATTTTTTATTTAAAAAAATATTTTCAAGATACCCATTTGATCAACACTCTAAAGGATCCAACACTAACAACAGCGTTGATGATCTTCCAAAGGTGATCTCTTGGGGGAAAATTTTATTTAAAAAATTACCTCGGACTAAAAACCTCTTTTCCATCTTCAAGTGCTCGCAAGAATAATTTCATCTGAGCTTATAATCTCTCCAAAAGTACTTACATAAATAGCAATCCGTTTAGCTTGTTTAAACCATTGGTGATTAAATAACTAGTTATTTTTAATTTAAATTTAATTTTTTAAATTTTAAAATTAAACCTTTTCTTTAACAAAATTACTTCTTTTTCAACTAATTTTACAAGTCCTTCTGATTCTGATAAAAGTTGGTCAATTTTTTGTTACATTGGTTTTCTAATTAATGTTTTTGTTGCCAACATTCTTTTTTTTTAAATAAATAAATTTTTAGACAAATAAATTAAAATAAAAATAATTCTGAAAAAGTAAAAAAAGAAGGGGTAAATATATTAATTTTGAGTAATGATAAATATTTTTTTATCTTTTTGTTTTTATCTGTAAAATAACAAATAAATACATGAAAATAGTTACACATATTAAAGGTATAACCCCCTCGAACAAGATATGATTTATTTGTGGGTTGTTAACTTTAGAGAACATAATTTTTTTGTATAATCATAAGTAAAACCTAAACAAAACCCCACTGAACCACAAATTACTGTGCAATTGTCCGCTGTGCAGATGCCCACTGTGCAAATGTCACTGTGCAATTGTCCACTGTGCCCGATCGGAAGCGCCCCAGAAACTAGGCTAGGTTATAACTTGGGGCTAGACCGGGGTAAGAACTCAAAATTTTTTTGTATTTTTTTTTCAGAGGAAAGAATTATTAAATGATTATTTATTTATTTTTGAATGAACTGCAATATATAAAAAATATTTATTGAGCAAATTTCTAATAAATTTATACAACATTGATACACCTTTTATGAGGAATCTCAAACAAATAATTGGACTTAATGAAAAATGGGGAAATTAACAAGAAAAAGGAAAAGGAAGAAAAAAGAGGAGGAGGAAAATACATAAAATTTTGGAAAAAGTGGGAGGAAATTTTTTTTAATTTTTTTATAAATTTTAGAAATCAACATTTCAATCAATTTATCAAAAATTTAT